>JACCIC010000033.1:262500-380000 GCA_018907035.1 Sycobia sp. Sy_11 | reverse complement strand
GAAATGCATAAATTCGATATCAAATTCCATATTCAATAAAAATGCATTATTCTGAATTCAAGGCAGGAAATCTATTTTGAATCAATCACTCTTACAAAACTATATAGCTTTGTAAAAAAACATTGGAATCTTGCAGCAAATAATCGAATAAAATAGAATATGAAATCGAAAGATTATTTTTAGTTCTTAAAAAACTTTACTGTTGTGTAAATTGGACGTTGAAAAACGTTCGTGAAATTGTTGGTTCACGTACTTTTTACATCATCGCGTATAAGAAAAAGAGCAGAAAAATTGGATTTCAACGAAATGAAAATTTTTTCAAGAAATATTTTAAACTCTGAGTTAAACAACCCATGTTAAAATTTGATTTGAAAAAAGCAACCGTATAAATATAGATACTGTTACAATCGATGAGAATTGCCGATTTATACCGAAGCTACGTACATAGGTAGCGCATTTATGCACAATCATTATAGTATACTAGTCTGCGAGTTCCACGAGCTTTTAAGCTTTGCTTTTCCAAGTGGAATTTATAACTACACGGGCTACATTCGAAATGGATTACAAAAACAAAAAATCCAATGGTCGTCGATTTCGGCCAAATTCACATACTAAAGACGAGAGTTCGAAAGGATAAAAATACACGCATTACAGGCCTTTGGACGAACGTTATTTCAAAACGAGTACATCACTCGCCGCGCGGAAACACGCCACGGTAATTCTATAACTCCCATCCTCCACCCCCCCCCCCCGACATCAGCCCAGTAAAATTTCAGCCGACCCGTGAGCCCGGAGAGAGTCGCACATGAATAATACGCCGCTATGAAATGCCACATAATTCGATTTACGCATCTATTTTAACTAAATTACCATGAATTTGTATCTGCATTAATACGGCGCGTCAAGTTTTCTTAACGAGTCCGGGCCGCGGCTACGCCTCGCTTCGCGTTCCCAGTTGCGTTCGCGTGCGCGCGGATCCTGGGTACCGCCGACACAACCCCCGCCACCGTCGCGACCCACGCCCCACCGCGCGCCGACCGTAGCGCGGAACTCGGCCGCTTTTATACCAACAATTAATCTGTTTGAGAGAGAGTCGCGCTCGTCGTCCTCGTTCGTTGAATAATCATTCGAATCGTCGAATTCCGACGCGGTGGGCTGCAGCGACAGCACAGCGACAGCACGCTCTCTCTCTCTCGCGCGCGCGCGCGCGAGATAGAAAGAGAGAGAGAGAGAGAGAGAGAGAGAGAGTGCACGAAGATGGAGCGAAGCAAGGAGGGAGTGGAGCGATAAAGTGCCGCCTGCCCGTGGCCGGGGAAGGGGAAGGAAAGCCTCGGATTCGAACCAGTCTCCCCCTACCCCACAGCCACCATCCCTTTTGGCCACACGCGGGGGTCTCGCGCTTTCGCCGGCAACCGAACCGGGGCTATTCACCGGCGTGAAATTAATATTAGTAGTGTGTGTAAGGCGTATCGCGCTCTAGCGCTAGTCCCCCTCCCTACCCACCCCCGCCACCAAACCCATCTATAGATTCGCTAAATTTGGGATTCGCTTCGCACCTTCCTAAGTGCCCTCCGCCCTTTCCTCAGTCTCTCCCAGCTCTCTCTCTCTCTCTCTCTCTCTCTCTCTCTCTCTCTCTCTCTCTCTCTCTCTGTCTCCATCAACAGCGAAAGCCCAAGTGTCGTGGGCAGAGAAATTTGCACCCGTGCCCGTGCGGGGAAGGTAAAGCTCCGCTTGTCAAAGTAAACCAAGGAAATGAGGCAATATCCTATATATATATATATATATATATATATATATATATATATATATATATATGTATATATATATATATATATATATGTATTAAAGCCGAATCCTGAATGACTGACCTGAAAAGTCGCGTAATATCCAATGCGATAAAATTGCAATGAGCATTTTTTTGCGCACGGGTATTGTTTTGTCCCACCATATCCTCGTCCCGAATCAATTCCATTTCTATGGCCGAAGATTGTCATTGATTTTACAAGCGATCGATACATGCACGTCAAGGGAGAAATGCAGACCCTTTCGTGTATATATATATATATATATATATATATATATATATATATATATCACACGACTAGCATTTGTTTTTTAATCTTTGTTTTTTTTTCATTTCGATGCAAATTTCGACTGTTTTGCCGCATTAACGAGCAATATGCTTTTATTGCAAATTATTTCATCATTGATCGATACAGAGTCACATATATTGAAAAATTTTTCCGTCTTTATCAGTCATATCAGATATTAGATAGTTGTACACGCTATCACATCATTTGGTAATCATTTCAATTACCAATTTAGGGTAATTATTATTTCGTACTCTAATTATTGGCTTATAGATAGATGTACTAAATGGCATATTTTATGGATTTATAAGAATTTCTTAACGAATTTTTCGCCGGAGACACAATAATTAATTATTGTGTCTCCGGCGAAAAAATATTTCTTTAAAAAATTGTATTAACTGCCGCAGCTATTCGTGCTGGAAATCGTCTTATATTTAAAAATGATATACGAAATGGTACTGAACGAATTCTATTGCTAGTGATTTTCAATAGTTGTATTAAAAAAATTGAAGTTTAAAGTAGCTGAAACATTAATATCAGTTGAATAAAAAATAACAATATCATTGTACTTTTTATTGTTGCTATATTGTTGGTATAATCTTATCGAATCGACAATAAACATTATACCTATTTGTGTAATTAACACTTCACCTAATTAATCCCATAATAATATCAAAACAATAATTTAACAGTACGAGATCATACCTTCTTATGACGCCATGTGAGAAGTGTACTGGATTTTTCGTGCGAGCCATTGAAGTATTTTCTTTAGTTAGATGAAATAGTATCGTGTCAATTTATTTAATACTTTATTATTAATTCTGCGTGCAAATTGCTCGTATACACTTCTGCAATTTTTGGGGGTACGCCTATTGACAAAAATCTATACGTATTATTGTTAAACTTTGTGAAATAAAACCGAAAGCATTATCAAAAAAAAAAAAAAATAAAAGAACAACGACATATTGACGAGTGAACCTGAAATCGCACTATGCGATTTTGTTCAAAAATTGCACTACTGGCAGTTCTTGCAAATGGCATCAGATCGTATTTTTGCGGCGAGGAAAAGGTTGAGCTTTTCGAAAGTGGATCGCGCGCATTCATTGCCGTATAAAATGACTTTGTTCTGTGTCCCGTTTGTTGCGTGAGAGCCTAGTCAGAATTAGAAGCAATTAAGGAAGTTTATGAACGAATTTTTTTAACAATATGATTCAGTCTCGAGCAAAATATCCTTGACATTCATTTTCCAACTCTCTTAAAGGTCCCTAAAATATTTTCTAAAAATCAGATTAATAGTAAATATTTGAAAAGTTGCATTTATTTCTAGATTTTCGTCAATACTGGATATGTGTATTTTACGATCACTGAAATTACTTATCCTTAATTAAAATTACCTTGATTAAAAAATCGAATGAAACGTGCTGATTATGAATTAAATTAAGTTAAATTAAAAAGTCTTTTAATGAACTCAATTAAAATGGGCTGTAAAACTTGGAGAAAAAAAGAATAAATCTCAATAACAATAAATTAAGAATTGCTCTACCAGAATAAAGAAAGAAATAAGTTTCAATTCGTAACTAACAGTTCGAATCATTTTATTTGATAATTTTTAGAACATTAAGAAATAAATAACCGATCATATTCTTTGAAAATATCTTTTCTCGATATAATTGCTTTCTTCAAAAATAAGATCACGTAAGCGATCACAGGATTCTTTGCACGTATACAAAGAGTAGCAGAGAACATTCCAATCACAATGTCTATACAAACTGCCCAAAAGTTCCTACACGGACAAATAATTGTGTAAGAAAATGTTTCTAGAAACAATATTTGATATTATACTTTCCGCTATAGAAGTTGGATTAGTAGAATAATACTTTTGATCATAAGTTTCAAATGCATATTATGTATGTTGTCTTTTCAAATATATAGCAAAAAAAATATCTTTTAGAATCGTAAGTAATTTATCTTTATTTCCATTTGGAATTATTTCTTAAAGATTATTTCTGAAATTCTTATTACTAACTTTTTACTTCTTCTTGAACGTATCCAAATTCATTAGGAATTATTTATATTAATGTATTGATAAACAAATAATAAATATTTTTAGCTACATTCCGAATACTTTGATTTTAAAGTTAGAATTGTCCCGTAGAAACTCAAAAAATATATTTCGAGGAACCGATTAGTGCTACATCATTTTCTAAATACTGCATTAGCAATGAAACAAACGTATAATTTATAAAGCAAAAGTTTCACAGTAACTCATTATTCATATACAACCGCGCCACCGACTACAAAAATTCAAATTTTTGTTACTTTCGTACTTGTGAGAGGCATTTCCGATGCGATATTGGATCAGCGATTTTCAGCTTTAATCGGAAAGTTTGATCCTCCGAGCAACGCTCATCGCGTTCCCAAACAAATGTCCGAAAGCTAAAATTCTATTTAAAAAATCAAGAAAAAAGAACAAAATAATACGATGGATACGCAACGGCATCTCTGCCTGCCCCGCTCGGCGATCCGCCTCGGCCGCTCGACAAAAAGAAAAACACACGCGCGCGCGCGCGCAAGCTAACGCGCGTAAGAGCCGCGCGCAAATGTTTCATAGCCGCGTCGACGTGCTCGAAATCCCAACGGCGCGGCGGCGGTCCTTCGGGCTCCTGGCGGGCCTCAGCCCCCCGCGCGCGCCGCGGGGACGCTCGGACGGGGGCGTCGGGCCGCGGGAGGGGGCGGGCGCCGACGGCCGCGTCGCCGGAGGGTGGGGGGGGGGAGGAGGAGCGCCGCGGCGCGCCACGAGCGCGGCGACGTCGCCGGCGCCAGTGGCCATCCCGACACTGTGCCGCACACGCGCGGGCGCGCGCGCTCAGTCTCGCCGCCAGCCGCGCAGCAGCAGCAGCAGCAGCAGCAGCAGCAGCAGCCGTCGCAGCCGTCGCAGCCGAAGTACCGGGGCGCCGCCGATCGCCGGCGCCGATGCAGCGATGGCCGAGCGCGCTCGTCGGGACCGCGATCGCGAGGCTGCGGCCCGGAAATTAGATCGTCGTCTGGGAAAGTTACGCGGCCGATGGTGCGAGAGTTCGGGGCGGCCGGGCCGCTTACCTCCTCCAAGGGCTAATTGAGTGCGGCGAGCGGGGGGAGGGGGGCTTACTACATACATACATACATACATACATATATATATATATATATATATATATATATATATATATATAAATGTACGCGAGCTCGAGTGCGGAGGGCGGGGGTCCCATGAATCATTGTGCGAAATTCCGGAGCCCCACTGTCACTCCGGAGAGCGAGCGGGCGACTCGAATTATACGCGTATTATACGTGCGGGGTTAATAATGCGTGATAGTATCCGCGGCCACGACGCCGCAGCCGTCGCCGCCGCGGGCTAATGAAGATGCTCGAGAGATAAGGCGGCTGATATTATAGGTATACCTATGTGTATATATGGTGCGCGCCAATATTTGGAATGGAAAAGAAAAGTTTTGCAAGCGCGCTTGGAGCCTGCGCGCCTCATTATTACAATTGGCACGCGATTCAGAAGTATATATATATATATACATATTGTGCACACGATATTAATAAGTCCAAACGCTCAATTTCGCGTAATTCCAAATTGATTCCCGTATAATCTTTGTGTCGGCCAGAAAAGTTTCAATTAAAGCCGCACTGGCGCGGCGCGGCGAGCAGCGCGATGTGCTAATTTAAAACTTTACTTGTTAAAACTTCGTCGCGTCCTCGCATTTTCATTGCGACATTCAAATGTTAATACAACGTGCGTGCGGCATGATACCGAATAGAATTCTTATTAATTTTTTTTTCAACCTGTATGCCTGCCTCAGTCTGGTAGGTGTTCATTTAATTTTATGTATCAATGGGAATCTAAAGGTTTTGTCGTGCTTCGTTGTTATTTCCTTCGAATGACTATATTAAGAGGCAATTTGAAAAATTGAAACTCATATAAATTTCTTTTATTTGTAATTCGTTCTTGAAAACGAAATCTGCTTTTATTACCCACAGCTGATAAATCGACATATTTATTTAGTTTTTACGATATATTTTAATCGACAGGACATAAATTCTCTATAATAGAATATTTTTCACGTTCTCGTTACAGAAGTAATAATTGAAGTGCTATGTAATTTTAAGAATCTTCCTTTATTACTTGTAAATTTTATGATTTTTGATTGTGTTGATATTTTGTTGATTCTATCAAAGTGAATAGCAAAGAAAAATTGAGATACAGACCAAAACATTAATTTGCAGTGAATATATATTGTTCTTAGGTACCTTCAATACTATTCGGCTATCCAACACTCTTGAATATTTTTAACAACTTTAGAAAATTGATTTTTATTCTTAACATAATTTTAATATTTGAGCCATTCTTCCAATTTAGAGTGAGATATATCGTAGAAGTGATGAAATATATGAAAGTAATAAATAAGTACTTATTTGTTGCATAAGTGTACGATCATAGATTTTTTGTTTATACTTTAATAAAATCTATATAAAAATATAAAATATAAAATAATACCTATAATTGTGAGATAATAATATTGCAAAGAAAAAAGGTTAAGGATGTGACGTACATAGTAAAAGAAAAAGTATGTTGACTTTTTCTAATAATTGATTACAACAATATTCATAACGGCAGTTATTCATTAATAAGAACAGTGATAAATTTATGTACAACAGGTCGGATATAATTTAATTTATTGAAGGCTACGTGCTGAAAGACATAAAATCAATTAATTTCTTCCGTTATCTTATTCAAATAAGATTCTCTTATTTATTGTGCAAGAATTCGACGCACTAGCGTTAATCGCTTTCTAATAATAATATTAGCGCTTAATGCAGTTTAATGCCATCTTTTTATATCAATTATCGAAGAAATGTTAGCTTACGTAAAACGTTGTGTGACTAAAAAATTCATTGTCAATATGATTAATCTCGTGAGATATCGGTTTGATTATAAAAAAAAATGGATTACTCGCGCCTCATTAATATCGCCTTATAAATTGCGAAAAAATGTAGGATGAAAAAGTTCTGTCATTTATCCGTTATTCGATTTTTCGCACTAACGTACATTTCTTCCACATCAATAAAAAAGTACAAAATTTTCTAGATTTTATTTTTGAAAGTCAATTTATCAGAGAAAATACTGTTTTTCTCAATAATGTATGTAGATAACGATCCTGTAACCGATAACGCTTATCACTTTAACATTCTAATAACGAACATGAATGATGAAGAGATTTCAGATTAGTGCGTGCGAAAGTTCGTCGTATATAGCTCTACTGTATTAACGACGGGTTGTTGGGTACTTACTTGTGCTCATATATTTTATTATAATCGCCTGATTAAAAAAAAAAAATAGAAAGAAAATCAGCACTAAATTATGCGTCGCGCCCTTCGTACGTTTTCCGGGCTTGATCGATAATTCACCGGGATTTTTAAATTAAGTTATTTACCGCGACGGCTGGTCTTACTGCGACAATCGCGCGCGTTTTATTCTAGTACAGAGTGCCTTATTTCCCAACGATTCTCCTCGAGGCTATTTTTCTTCGGCTCTCGAAATTTATACACGACCGGGATAAGAGAGGGGGGGGGAGGAAACCAGCTCCAAATTAAAACTTCAAAGAAAATGGGAGAGATTGGATTTTTTTTCTCAAAAGGCCGGGGTACGCGCAATCGGAACCAGAGCCCGGTATACGCAGATTGGAAAACAGAGAGTCTTATATAACATATTCGCGACTCCGTCTCTGTCGCTCCTTCTCCTTCCTCGTCCGTAAGACGCTGCTCGCTGACGAGGCTGGCGTATGCGCCTCGAAAAATCCTCCTTCTCGAAAAATCACAAACGACATCTTTTATCGTCCCCGGCGACATTTACAAACCGCGACCGCGCGAATATCGCCGTGGCGCGCGGGAGCTGACAGAGTAAATACCCAAGCGCCCCGGCAGATATTAAAAAATCTTACTCGCGGGCAATTTATCATCCCCTCCACGGCTTCACTAGCCGGGGCTCCGCGCCACTGATATCCCGCAGAAAGGGCTGTATAAGAGTATGCCCACTGCTCGGTATATATCACAGCGAGGGACGATGAGGTGGGGGGGGGGGTTGCTTTTAAGAAACTTCATCGGCGCGCCAGCGCTTTACCCTTGCTGAAAAAGGATAATTTCCGTGTAAGTAAGTTTCTGCTCATCTACCCGCCCCCTCTCCCAAAAGTAGCGACTTATCCCTCGCCGCATGAGATTCTAGAAAAAAAAAAAACTCGCGGGGGTGGCGCCGCCGCCACGTGGTGAGCGTTAATCCTCGTTAAATACTTTGCGCCCCTCCACCGACCTTTTAAGTCTGTTTATACACACGTGAGTCGGGGGGATGGGGAATGGGAGGGGGGCCCGAGCGGCGGGACGACGCGGCGTTGTTGTAATAAAAGCGACACAAGAGGCGTGTTCACGATCGGACGCGTGAGACGGGGCAGAGGAGGGGGGAGGTGGGGGCTCGTCCATGCAAACCAGCGGGGAGAAGGTGAGAGAGAGAGAGAGAGAGAGAGAGAGAGAGAGAGAGTGAAGGAGGTAGAGTAAAAAAAAATGCTGGTAGCACGCTCTCGGCGTTTAGCCGGCGGGCTCGCTTTTTCCCCGATTTTCATCAAATCCCGCGTTATTCTGTTATATAAGCTGCATTCTCGCTGGATTCTCTCACACCCCCCTCTCTCTCTCTCTCTCTCTCTCTCTCTCTCTCTCTCTCTCTATCTCTCGCTTCCTCTCGCCTATTTTTCAGCCCAGATAATTATGTGCGCGAGAGGAAAAAATCCGACCTAATTTTGTTAATCAATATATATATATATATATATATATATATATATATATATATATATATATATTATATTCCCGTATTATAAATATAACCGATTAACGGATCATAATAATCACGGCGTATAATTAATTTCGATTATAATTATATTTGAATTAATGACACTGTGGTATTATTAGTTAATTAATTTTTGCGAAGGAACATTAAATTGGAATACCGCGTAACCAGCAGAGTCAGAGATTAAGTTCCCGCATTGTTTCGCATTCTTGTTGATGGCAAATTTTCTCAAAATATGCGTTAAAAGTTAATTGGACACCGAATATTTAATACGCGTACTCGAGCGGGGAAGTCCATAGAAACGCATACCTTGTACTTTGCATCTACTTCAAAATATTCTTTTTTTTTATAATTATTTCCAATTTAAAATCTTTCGCTTTACCGACGCGTATATGCATAATAATTGTTTTCGTACACAATTATGTAAATATTCTATTTCGTATTCTAATTGAAGTTTTACAAGAAAAAAATTCCATTGCAACTTTAGAAAACTTAACTTATCGTAACGCTTTAATGGTATAAAATATCGTGTTTAATTAAAAAAAAAAAAAAGAAAAAAAGAAAAGTTCACAATGAGATGCTATTGTATTTTGCGAGTGTTAAGTTTTACAATTAATTTAAGCATAGATTTGAATGTAAATGCATGATTTTCCTAACGTAGTATTCTCATTCGAAATTATATTGTTTTTAACAAGTATATTATTCATTCATATTGCTATTATCTAATTCTATATTATAATTTTCATTATGTATGTATATTACGGACTCATTTCTGTATAATAAAGAATTACATCAAATATTATAATTATCCATATGTAAGAGAATATTTCTGTTTACGAATAAAGTCATTATAACGGGGATTATTAAAGTGATTTATGAAAGACAAAATTGACAATTTTAAAACAAGTTTTATATACGAGTATAATATGACACCATATTGTTTTTGATAGAAACACGATGTAGTATTCATAAACGAGGATAATAAAATTTACGTACTTTTCAATTTTCGTAAACAAAATTTTCATAATTAACAAAACTGTCAATTATTCGAGTATATACCGATACAGAATATAACAACTATTAAATCTAATTTTTCAACATGAAAATTAATTTAGCGGAGGAATTTTCCTCAAAGACAGAGAAGAGAATTTATTTTGAAACTTTTCCATATCTGTCCCGTCTAATGACAAAGAATCCACTGAATCGAGTTTCTAGCGTATTATGAAAATATTGTTGAAGGATAGATTAAAAGATGGGATAGGCGAGGGGCGAAATAATTTAAAAAAGGATATAATACTTTAAACTCCTATATGCAGTTGCGCGGCCGGGAAAAGATATAGAGATATAGTTCGAACGTGCGGGCAAAATTAAAGCTCCTCTACGGAAGGAGTATATTGCTCCTGTTTTTCTTAAGTCCATGAACCTTGCGCTGACTCAATGATCGTAAAAATTTTAATTACACCTCGCGTGTCCGCTGATATTTTTCTCTTTTATATATATATATATATATATATATATATATATATATATATATATATATATGTACGTTTTATGGCAGTAAACGAAATTCCTTTATCATTTTATACGCTCGGATGGGAGAAAAATTCAGAGCCTATATATATGTGTATATATATATATATATATACATCAAAGAATCGCTGCAAAAGATTTTACTATTATATATAAAGGCTAAGCCCGTTCGTCCATCTAAATATTTGATTCCGCTTCGAGAAACTCTTACAAAAAAAAAAAGAAGAAGAGAAAAAAAAGGAATCTCATCCCGCCTTGCTGCATAGATTTTCCAAAGCCTACCTCTCCTCTTTGTTCCGGCTTCTCTCGCATTCTCTTTCATTAAATTGCCGCCTCCTGCATCGTACTCTTGTTACGTGCCCCACTCCCTCTTCACTCCCGAATCTTCCCGAGCTGTCGAGCGCGCTCCGTAGGCACCGTATGTGCATATATATACATGCATTGAAGCGCAAGAGAGAAAGAGAGAGAGAGAGAGAGAGAGAGAGAGAGAGTGATGAAGAGACCAGACCGAGGGAGAAAATAGCATTCGCAGCGCGAGCGCTCCCCGGTATATAAATTCCGCGGAAAATTCACGCGAGCGCAACAAGCTGGCCGGAGTGCTCCGCGGAATCGCTTTGGAGAAGGAATATATATATATGTTTGCACGATGTTCGGACTCACTCCACAGAACGCTGGTGAGATGGGGGGAGAGGGGGAGGTCCGTGTCGACGCGAAGCGTGGCGAGGGCCGCGTGATATGAAAAATGGCCCTTTTTTGGCGAGAAATCGATGCGTACGCGCACGGAGGGTGGGTATTAAAGAGGATCGGTTTAATGCCCGGCGAGCGGTGGCGATCGCGAATTGGGCCGCTCGCGGCGGCGGACGCGACAGCGTCGGGTTACTCTTGGAACGAATATTACTGAGCGTTCGCGGCTTTTATTTTTCCACCGTTCGTTTTACGCCCCGTTTCGAGCGACTATTTTGCTTTAGAATATACGGTATTTATGTTGCTGCTTAATTTGTCTATTGAATCTCGTGCATTGGCGTGAAAATTCGTACTTCCATGATCATTTCTAGATGGCCTCGTAATTATAATACAAATTTTCTGCTTGTTCTCGACGTTTCCCTCCTTGAAAAAGGAGCTTAACTATCAACAGTATTACATTCAATTTTCAATTAAGTTATTAATTATGAAAAAGTTATTAGAAATAAATAATTTTATAAAACATTATTCCATTTCTTCTAGTTATACGTTTTTCAATAATAAAATTAGTTGCACTGTAAGTTTTTTTTAAGTTTTAAGAATTCTGTTCAATAGGTTTCATATCAATATGCTGTAATTTAATGAATTACACCACTGTAACGTATAAAAAAATAGGTAAATTACACGATTCGTTTAACGCACAATAGATAAAAATGCAATAGGTACTTCTATAAATGATCTACAAAAAATATTTTTATTCAATATGATTTACGAGCAAGTCGCGACTGTATAGAGGTTCACCGTTGTTGCCTTTGTTTTTAAGAGTCCTTTTGTCAGAAACGTAGCTACTATAATTTTCACCCTAGAACAAAAAATCGAAGTTCTATCTGCTGTATAGCTCAATAGCGTGAGACATACGGGCTTTTTGATACATTGATTTTTCTCGAAATTTACTGTTAACAAAAAAAAAAAATTTTGAATTGCATGAATAAACTCGCCATAAAATTGTTGATAACAGGAAAAACGATGAAATATATCAAAAAGTTCCTGCGTAGGTCGATAGAGTAAGAAATTTTGAATGTGCCCTTAAAATTTTTGATCGATCCGGAAATTTAAATAGATTTATGTTTGCGACCAGCTAAAGAATGATTCTAACAATAGGTTTCAGCTTTGAAATGAAAATACTTCTCTTATGTTTCCGTACTTATAGTTCCGCTTTCTAGACGTATCTCGCGGCCACCTTAGTGCGTATCATGGCTGTGTGAATCCTTTTCAATAATCGTAGGATCGATCGCCATTAAATTAATTAAACCACCGGCAGCAATATATATGGCAATATCAGGTGTTCATTTTCCGGAATATAAAATCTTTCGACATAGTAATTAGCCTATCTCGTTCTAAAATTACATCGCGCGCATGATTGATCACAGAATGCGTTCGAAGCACATCTGGCAGGCATTGAAGCGGTAATAGAAATTTTTACATAGAGATTTTGCTGAATATTGCTGCATCCCATCTTTTGGCATATTGATAATAACATTTTAGGACACGGCCTTTGAAACAACAAATAAAATATTTTTGATTTTATTTCAAATTCTACAGTGCTTCAGCCCCTACAATAAGCTGGCACTACATTAAACGAATATTATTTTCAATTAAAACGGATTTTGTGATTCTAAAAAAAACTATATACGTGATAATTTAAATTATTTTTGTCAGCCTAATAAGCTAAATATTTAGAATCTTGAATCTTGTTGCATCAACAATAACAATAACAAAAAACTAATTTAGTACGAATACGCTCTCACATGAGCACAAAAGTGGATTTAACGATAGGAAATTTTTACGATAGGAAACGGGCCGCTTTGCTCGCCGCTATGTTAAACCTCGGATCTATGTATCAGATAAATATTTGCGACGAATGTGCCTTTTTGCCGCGAGATGAAAAGACGTATCCTTGATGATATTGGGGCAATTTTTCTTTCCTTTACGATCCATAATACACATAATAATGCGCGGCATAAATAAAAGGCAAGATAAGCAGGTACGAAGTAATAATTCGCGCGAGAGAAAAAGTTATAACGTCAATCACTGTACTTTACTGTTCGAGTGGGAAATAAAAAAGGGGGGCGGGAGGGAGAGGGAGGCGAAATTAAGCATCCAAATTTTCTTCTTTTTTTTCAGCCCCCGCCCAACGAACTCTCTTATTACACGAACTTTTCCAATTGTAATCCGGCGATAATTTATGTCGGCTGAATCCCTTGCCGCCGTAGCGTCGATCGACCCCGCGGCCGGCATTAATTGTTCAACATCGGGAACGGGGCGAAGAGCAACAGAGAGAGAGAGAGAGAGAGAGAGAGAGAGAGAGAGAGAGAGAGAGAGCGAGAGAAGGGGGAGCATAACTTATACCCAGCTCTGTTTTTCCCTTCCCTCATACCACACGTGCTATTTTCGCGCTCTGCCGCCCGGCCGACCGCTTCGAGCGAAGCGCGGCAATGGCCTCGTGAAATAATCCGGATTTATTTCACTCGGTGCGCGACTGCCAATAAAAACGGGACGAGCGCTCGCGCATGTGTGCGGGTCTGCGTGTGTAGACGGGCGTGCGCGTGTACGCCAGCGCAAAGGGCAAAGCATATCGATAGGTCCGCGTTTCCGTGCGTGGCGCGTGGAAATCAAAGTTTGCCCCGCGGTGGAAACCGAAAGCATGCGCAGCCTTTTAGCCTTTTTTCCTTCGCGAAAGGATCGGTGTAGGGGATCTCTATCCCTCACTCTCGCTCTCTCTCTTTCCTGCCCCCCCCCTCTCTCTCTCTCTCTCTCTCTCTCTCTCTCTCTCTCTCTCTCTCTCTCTCTCTCTGTATGTCTCCCTCGATCAGTGGTTCTTTTATGGAGCTCGACTTTGGCGAACGACGCCAATGGGCCCGGGGAGATATAGGCTCGAGCGACGAGCACCTTTGCGGAACCGCGGACTGCCGCGGTCCGGGGGCGGATGGAGATTTAGGGAGATCGAGGTCGAGAATTGCGGAGTTACGCCGCCGGGCGACCCACCGACCGGCCGTTCGGTCTCTCCTTTCTTCTCTCCGCTTTCGCTCGAATGCCGAATCTATTTTCTCCGTTGAATGCTCGTTTTACGGTAATGGATAATCGTTCTTAACTGAAATTCTTTTTTCTTTTTGTCGCCCACTAAAAAAAGACGCATTTTCGTGAAATATACCGCAAAGGGATGATTTATGGTGATCATTATTGCTTTACATATTCGCTCGATATAATTATTGTAGCGGCTAATGGAGAGACGTTCAGTGGCGCATTCGTTTATTCTCAATTATTCCCCGATTATTGTATTAAAAGGTGTTAATTGATCCTTAAAATTTTCATACCATTGCGGATATGCGTCTTGCTGCATCAGACTCCGACATAAATTGTTGCATTAGCAAACAAATTTTTTTTCTTCCTGAATTGAGAACAAAGTTTTCTCACCATTTGGAAAAATATAAGAGATAGCAAGAAGGAATCTATTATTTTTGGAAGAATTAAATGCTTCCTTCAATATAATAAGAATAATGTGGTATGTTTAGGTAGCGTCGATTTTTTTTTTATACTGATCTTGCCGAAAGGGTTACATTGATATTTTACATAATACTAAAGAAGTCATAGAATATTGAACATATTAGCTAACGCTCAAACTTTTCCTTACTTATGCTGTTATGCATTTTATGTATGCTATGCAATAGCACGGAACTGATTTAATCCATTTTATGTCTCGTCCACACTTCGACCGGCATGACGTCGAAAGTCATATATTAATTAAACAAAGAACTCGGATGTACCATTGAAAGTGTTATAATACTACACTAATACAAATCAAACTTTTTACTATTGTGCATCGTTAATTCAACAGAAATAGCGTCACATTTTTATGTGATAATCATGTGAACTACGACTTGTTTCATTCACTAAAGTGACCTGAATTGACCTAATGCAGGTTAGCGATTATACGATTGTATTGAGTACAGTATTTTCATAATTTTAAATACAAATCCATAACAACATATTTCAGCGAATTTTGAATACAATAAGCAGCTCTAAGAAACATCTATTTCATCGTCAGCAATTGAGATAAGTAAATGTCGACATGATTTGTCACAGAAAATTGGAGCATTCGTTTGCGTAGATCAAAACTTATATATGGACTGTAAGACCGATGCATAAGTATCTCCCCTCCGAAGGCATGTAAGCATTCTCCTGATGGAACACCCATCGGACAGAGCCGTCCGATTCCAGGACGATCACTCCCTCCGAAACTGTCCAATCATTGGGCGTATAGAGAAAACTCAAGACTACTTCCGTAGAACGTCACCTTGCGACAGATGATCCCCCCCCACCACCACCCAGCTGTCAATCCCGCTGGGGGGTGGGGCGCTCACGGCAAAACCATCTCGGCGGTAGTCAATCCTGTGCCCTGACATTAACCAAAGGTTCATGCAAGGGGCTTATCGCGATTCGTTCGCGATCTTTTTCGCTCGACAGAGAGGGCGACAGAGAGAGAGAGAGAGAGAGAGAGAGAGAGAAAGGGGGGGTCTTAAGCGGTCGACTTTTTATATCATTAGTCTCCATCCGCCTCGGAAATGGGTCGATTATTTATTTTCTTTTTGTTTCGACGAATCGGCAGCAATTCTCCAATGGAAATTCGATCCATTATAGGGTTTGCTTTTTTGCCCTGTCTTTTGTCTTCCGTTGAATCGCGCGACAACCGGGCAGCGCTCGTTGTCTTTCCCATCCAGTCTCGTGGAAACGCTTTCCGGCGCCATTTATTTTCCGCCTAGCGATTCAAACAGGGTATTGTACACGATGTTCGAGACCGAATGATTTACGAGTGATGCATCTGTGTCATTGAAATTACTAGGAGGCAACCCCAAATTGGACGTGATTGGCTATACTAGTATCGGGATCATCAACATTATATATCTATATATATATATATATATATATATATATATATATATATTTCCAGTCGGTTAGCTTGAGCTTCTCTGTCTTTATTGTAGAACAACTATGAAGTATTGCGCGTGCCCTGTACTCTGTCCGAATATAAATCAATTATTCAAACGACCACAGAGAGTAAGGAAAGATTTTCCAGTACGAAATCTTATTTAATATAATCAAAGTGCACCTGTACAAAATGATTTCCAGTTTTCTAATGTGGAAAAAGATGGATTACTTTTTATTATTCTCTTATATATAAACTTCTTTTTTTAAGAATATATATATATATATATATATATATATATATATATATATATATATATATTATATTTATATTTCTTGCAAGCTGACTTGGTTAAAAGTTTTATTTGTACAAATCCATGTAATATGAAATATAAAATCTAAATTGCAAGCAATCATTTTTTTCCAATAAAGTATATATAAATAAAATTCATATTCACTTTCGAGCAATTGCTCATTCAAATATCATAATATCAGCAGCATTGAAAAAATAGGCAAATTATTCCTAATGCTATATGTTCTACATTACGTGATTTAAAAATTAATTAAATGAAATAATTACTTAAGATCGTAAAACGAAACTTTATAAAATATCAAAGTAGTCATAAAAAATTATGAAAATATATATGTAGATGTACAGTTCAAATCATTATTAATTTACTAGTTTAATTAATATGGGCAAGAAAAATAATAATTTAAAAGAAAACCAAGGAATCTTTTATATTCTTACAATTTTTTCATAAACTAATAGAATTTTGTTATCAATCAAACTACATTTATCTTAAATCACCCCATAGAATCTAAAACATATAGGTAAACAAATTGAAACAATAATAATAAAAACAAGCCCAGATAAAATATTGTTAGTAAAAAAAACTTCATTGCATCCCTCCATTGAACTTTTAGAATGAAATTTGTCCATTTTATTCTATTTATTTTAGACTCTATGAAGGTGATTATAAATAGGGTCAATTTGAGTGACAGCATTGTACTATTACTGTTTTTGAAAATACTGTACGGCAGATAAAAATAATTATTAGTTTATTTTATATCATTCGAATTAGATCTTCGTTTTCGTCATTTTTATCGTCTCAATTATATATATTCAAATACAATTTGGAAATTTACTTAAATTCATAAGTCATTTTTCAAATATATATTTCTTTATTTATGTAATAAATAAACGGATCAGAGATCCTTTTACACGATCTTTTACAATAGCTAATGAAGACATAGTATATTGCGTAGCAGAGGAGTTTCAATTATACACAATAGTATCATAATAATGCTACACAGATACATAATTCGTAAGGTTATATATTTTCATTGAAACTTCAGAGCACCATTGTGTGTCCTGATATGAGATGGAAGTATGTTTTATAATCTATATACTAAGTATGAAGATAAATGAAATGTAAATATTTTTATTTCAATAAAATAATGAAAATTAAATTAAATAATAAAAAATTAATGAAATTAAAGTTTTAAACATTAGAGTTCTTTTTATTAATAGGACCTTAGATTACTTTTTGCAAATAGAACTAAATAAAATCCATATTGATCTGGACTATTTACTATACTTTTCAATATTTTTTATTATCTAAATAACATTAACAAAAACTTAAAAAATAGAATAAATAAATAAATTCAAAAAGAAATTCAAATTAAAATGAAAAGGAAAATACAATAGCCGTACCTTGACTACCCGAGTCTGAGGTCTGAAAATGCACAGTAAGAGCCAGATCATCCGACTTAATCCATCATTCTCGCATTATTTCCAAAGGTCAAGGCCGCGCTAATAAAACAAAGCGTACGGCTAATACGCCAGGTCTGGCCTGTCCCATACCGCGCGACACGCACGTGCCCCCCGCCCCCTCCCCGACCCGCACCCCTGTCCCGGCGAACAATTCCGCGTATATATTTCGCGCAAGCGAAGCCGGCCATCGAATTGGATTAGCTGTATCGCTATACGACGTCGTCGCCTACGATATTCGGGACTTCGCACGTGGGCGCGGATAAGCCGCCGCCCCCCCCCCCCGGGCCGCCGCGCGACCGTAATTTTCAACTCGGGCGGGCAAGTCGACGCTGGGCGCCTTCCGCCGAGCGTGCGTCGCGAGAGGCAGCGGGATGCCGCTCAACCGAGGGGCCGGTCTTTTAAAGCCTTCCCCACACCAAGGACAGAGCGGCGGCCCGCGATGCGTCGCGGCATTGGGCGCGAAATCAATCGGGATCGCGCGTGCGTGCGTGTGTGTGTGTGAGAGAGAGAGAGAGAGAGAGAGGGAGATAGAGCGAGCGCACGCGTTTCGCCATACTAGGGCTGGTCGGGGGAAGGGGGGCGTCGTATCCCCGAGCGTGAGTCCCGCGCTGCTCCGCCGCGACCGCTGCCATTAAATTAAGCCCGTGTGTGCCAGAATTCAATTTTCGAAGACTTGGCTTTAATGGAGTTATTGAGTTGACATTTTATCGGGTGAGCGGAAAAATTCCTCGCGTGCGCGTTTCTTTGCATGCTCTCCCCCACACCCTGGAACGGATCCTTTTATTCGAAAATTTTTCTTCCTTGTCTTTATTCTTAATTAAAAACCATCCTTGCCACGTAGGTCGCTGATTTGGTTAAGCGTAAAGATTAAGTAGCTTTCATTTTATCGGAAAAAATGGAGTGTATATTTATTTGAAAAATTCATCTTAGAAATATAATCGGAAGAAAATGTTTTAAAATTGAACGCAAACAATTCTTTACATTTAAATTGAAATTTTTAAATGAGAAACTTTTTAAAATATACTTAAAAAATGAAATATGAAAGTCAAAATAGTTTATCTAATAATCCATTTGTTTTTATCATATACAGAAAGAAAGAGACGAAGAAATGGGTGCTTTTTTACGATTGCGCATAAAGTAAGCATAAAATATTTGATGTATGAGAAAACCTCAGGGTCGACTAGACTCATTAAGGATTAACGGCTTCGCTCATTTATACAAGAAATTAGCCAAAGCTTTTTGGCGGAGTTGTCGGCATAAATAAAGTCCGCGCAAGCGAATGAATTTACCAAAGACGAGAAATTTCAAGAATGAAAAGCAAGTGTCCTCGACTAACGAGGGTCTGTGGCACTCGACCGGCGCGAACGGCGGCGGTGCCGATCTAATAAGAAGAAGCTTTTCGTCCTTGCCAGGGACTAAATTAGCAAGTGACAATTAAATTTATAGTCTCTCCGTTTCGGCTTAAAATATATTTCGTGTACATTGCTAAGTGGTCGAGGAAACGGTAAAAACGAGGGGGGAGAGGGTAAAAGCCACGACGAATGGGGCGATTTCGGATTATCAGTGTCAAAGAATCTAATAATTGATAATAAATATCAGTATTTTTTTAAAATTTTTATAAATTATGCGAATTTATTAAATAAGCTGATCTACATATTGAGAAACACGCTTTATCAAGATTTACTATTTGTTTTATTAATGGAGAAGAGCTGGAGTTATCGCCGTATTTAGCTGTATTATAAGTATTTGAATTTTTACTTTGCGCATACTATTTCCAATGCAAAGCACATTAAATATTCATATATGGCAATTATTGCTACAACTAGCAGTACCATTTATCATGTCAACTCATGTTTCCATCTCTATTAACAGAGCTTATAGCTCGATTATAGCTCGATAAAAACATTTTTCGGAGTATCTAAGCAGATAAATAATAAGTCATATTAAATTCAGTATATGAAAAATTGTATATAAATGTCGTATATATGTTTCACAACTTTTGTGCAGACTGTGCGAAATATGCCCATGATTACCCACAAAATATGTCCTATAAAATTATGAGATCTAAAACTGTCCCTATCTGAAGTATGCTACTTTATTACGTAGAATTTGTAATTAAATTAAATATACTGCGGAGTTGGAATTTTTAATGTAAGTCTCTACCTTTGGCGTCGGATTCATCGAAATAATGAAGCTTGAAGCAAAATAACTTTTAATGAATTTATTCATTGAAAGGTGAAGTTTTTTTTTTATTAATTCGAATAAAAATTATGTCAATTTCAATCATCAAAATTAAACATCATTCTCCCTGTCAGTTTCACCACTAAAATCAATTTAAATCGATTTAAAAATTAATAATTTAATTTAAAAGTAAGCACGAATTTTCTTAAATACTTTAGCGAGTATTGAATAATAGAACGAACCGACTTTATAATACAACCGCTTCGACGAATAAAAGTTTCTTCCAAATTATTAATGAGCTGGTGGTAGCGAAGTTTCGCTCATTGAACTGTCGGCTAATGTTACAGTCTAACAGGAGACGAACTAGCAATAACGTAATAGCCATAATTCAGTTTAAAAAGGCACGCGGTCGCGCCAGTATTCCGAGTTATTTACCGCAGATTCTGTTAATCGGGCCGTCGAGAAGTTTGACGCGAATGAAACTTTAGTAACTTTCCTGTGCTTGAATGTCGCCTCGTTGGAGTAATATCGGATAAAGAACAGGCACGTAAGCGTTGAAATGGCAGAACGATTATAACAATCTACTCCTGCGTTATCAATCTTCGATAATCTTTCGTAGAACAGTCTAATAATCATATTCACTGAATATTATTTAGTTATGTACCTGTCCAGCATTTCGTTGATAAACTTCAACAGCGAGAAAAGTTTATTACTAAAAGTTACCACCCACTGTCTAGTAATGTGGCACATACACAATAAAAATAAAAACATTACCGTTTTTAATAAAGTAGAAAAGGTTATTTATAGATTTTCACATTTTTAAAGAATGTCTTAGAGATATGGTAATTTTTTGATATTTAAATCTAATCTATGATCGTATAAATAGGAATGATTTCACTAGACTTTCACTGGAAAATTTTCTTCCGAGCAATATCGTCTTATAATGCGATCAACGAGCAAAATCGCAGCTTACTATATATTATCACGTCGGAAGTTTACATAATTTACTCAACTAATACGTCAAACGTAAGCTGAGTTCGCACGAAGGGACTCGATAACAAAGTCCGAATCGAATTAATTAATTATAGCACTGAAACTCTGGCTGAAGTTCCTTTTAACGGCGATAATAAACGAAAAGTCCACTTTAACGAGCATCGCGCGCGCACCGTGAAGTATCTCTCTCTCTCTCTCCTTCTCTATCCCTCCTCCCTTCTCTCCCCACGCTTTCACTCTCTATCTCTCTCCCTCTCTCTCCCTCTCTCTTTCCCCTTCTCGATCCCCCCTCCCTTCTCTCTCCGCGCTCTCTCTCTCTCTTTCTCCGGCGTCAAGATCGCTTTATTTTTCAAAATCCTATAGAAAGGTCGACGAGAAGGAACGAGAGTAAAAGTTTCGAAATGGTCACGTCTCCTCTCCTAATGGCTCGAACGTCTCAACTGACTGACGCGCGACGACGGAGGCGGTCACGACGATAAAAGCTCAGCGCGGGTAGTCGAATCTCTCTCTCCCTCTCTCTCTCTTTAAATCACTGAACAATTAAAAAAGAGCCGAGAGTGCGTCGTGCGTCGGAGAATTCGGACAAGTTTTCTCTGCGATAGAGGGACGCGGTCGAGAGGTCGCAAAAGCGAGTTTAGAGGATTTAGATCCTGACGCGCGCTCGCGCGCATCGCAAAACGTGATGGCGTCCCGAGTTAATAAAGAGAGAGGGAGAGTGAGACTGAGGGAGTAAGAAATAGTAAGAGAGAGCGAGAGAGAGAGAGAAAGGGACGAGGAGAAAGGGAGAAAGAGAGAGAGAGAGAAGTGGGAGGGAAAGCTTCAGAGGGCGAAGGCAAACACGCAAACCGTCATTAACATAGGCTACCTCTACGGGAATACTGGACGACTGCGTCCAGACCTGATGTACCCGGGGTTGGCCGGCTCTGGCGGTCCGAAATGTGTTTTGCTTAATTGTCCTTTATACGTTAATTGACAAAGCTACGGGGCGCGGCGAGGCCCGACTGCTATATTTGACTAAGCAATTATTTATTTAAATTACCCACGATCGATGCCGAGTCGATATCTGCGCTCCTTCACGATTCTATTATTGAAATTTGTTTAAATGGACGGCATTGAGAAATTTTGACTGAAAGTGCGGCGACTTTAGCCATTTTCAAAAATATAAATCTTAAATTGTATAATCTTCCTTCTTTACTCAATAAATATTTAAATTTAAACGAGAAATGACATATTTTTGATAAAACACATTTTTCGTAAATAATTTAGCAATTCACTAATGCGACACTATTGTTCCACGAAACTTTATTAACTTATACTTATGTGAAGAAAAATACATACTAAATGTGGTGAATGTAGAAATGTTATTAATTTAAATTACTACAAATGTAAATGCTTAAAACTTTTGAAACCTGTATTGTTTAATTAATCGCTGTAAAAAATTTCACGTAATAATTCGTGACCCACGGTATCGCACTCATCCCAATCAATAAACTTTTTTATATTTATGGAAACGCAAAACGCATCTACAAGGAATTTTTTAATGTTCAATTATTTCATGCAAAATTTAGTATTTATAAATTAAACATTATCGGGATGCAATAAATGGAAATTGAACTTTTAATATGGATGCTACTTGTTATTTATTTATTATTATTATTTTTTTTTTATGAAACGACGAGAACTTTTACATCGAATTTTACCGAGCTCATTCGGCACTCTACCTATATTGTGCCCGTCAATAATGTTTTGGTCTGGTTGTAAAATCAATTTTTCAAACTTTTATAGAGAATTTTAATGTATATTTTTTATCTAGTTTATTTTTAAAAAACTGTAATACGTATATTCATTTCTAAAAAATCTTTTATATTGCTTTGAAAAAAAACTTATTAATTTTTTAGCACTATTTGCTTCTTTTCTAAAACTCTGAATGAATAATTATTATTCTCTATAATTATTGCATAAGTAAATTAAGTAACAACCTTACTTTTAGTTTATTTTGAAAAATGATGTACGTAGTACTTTCAATAATAGGTCATTATGGTTCTATATTTGATGTGAAAAACTTATTTTTCTATTTAGTTTCAAATCTCTATTAATGTTGCGGGAAAAAGGAAAAAAACATTTTGGGTTTAGTTTTTATCGAAAAAATGTGCACATCAATCAATTTTGGTTATTGAGCTTTATGTGGTTTAGCAATACATCAGTGTCATCTCCTAAACTAGAAGTCACGTATCACATTATTCAAATTTAAAAAAAATATATATCTATGTGTGTGTGTGTGTGTGTGTGTGCATATATAGATATATAATTTTTTCGGACACAACTCTTTTTTTCCAGCAGAAGTCCGCGTCGGTCAAAAATCCCGTGATGAACTAATCAGCCGGGAGAGCGAGCGCGTGCGGGGCCGTGTCGCGGAACGCAAACAGCCCGGCGCGTGTGTCGCACTCGCGCTCGCCGGGATTAAGCGGCCTCGCAATCCAAAGCCAAACAGCGCGAACTGCGACTATCCCGCCTGGCATTATTGCAGTTTCTCGCCCCCCCCCTCCCTCCACCCTTCCGCTGACTCCCTCGTTCGCCGCGCGAGGCGGCCGAGTTGAGCGGCGGGGCTATCTAAACTCTCGTAAAGCCATCGGGCGGGCCGCCTCGGCGTGGGAGCAACCGGTAGCGCGCGATAATGCGAGACTCGAGGGGTGAATAATGCGGCTCGTCCTCGTCCTGCTCTCCATCCTCGGTGCGAGCGGCTACGGCGAGGCCCGCCGACGGCGCTCCTCCAGCCACTACCTCCAGGAGCCGGAGTTCGAGCAGCAGCTGAGGCGGCAGCAACTGCCGGAGCCCGGGCGCAGGTGGCGCCCCGAGAACCCGGAGACCCATCATCCCATTCGCCACGGCGACTGGCTGCAGTTCCGGGCGATGGCCTCGACCGCCGCGGGCCAACAGCAGCCGCATCAGCAGCAGCTGCAGCTGCAGCAGCTGCGCGACGGCGGCTCGAGCCCGCCGCTCCTCTGGCCGGTGAAGCTCGAGGCCGTGGTCGAGGGCGACCTGATCCTCGGCGGGCTCATGATGGTCCACGAGCGGGAGGACTCGGTGACCTGCGGCCCCGTGATGCCCCAGGGCGGCGTCCAGGCCCTCGAGGCGATGCTCTACACGCTCGACAAGCTGAACGAGGGCGTTGGCATCGTGCCGGGCGTCAAAGTCGGCGCCCACATACTCGACGACTGCGACAAGGACACCTACGGCCTCGAGATGGCGGTCGACTTCATCAAGGGTAAGTCTCGGTCCTTCACCCCAACCCTCCCCACCGAATCCCCAAACACCAAAACCCCCATACCCGTACGCTGGTAGCTCGCTCGCTCTCGAGCCGTCGCCTTGGCTCCGGGAATTCCAGCCTCGGGAGAGGCTAAATATATTGCCCGACGAGCGAACGATGACTCGAGTACTCGAGTAAATTTAGTTTATTCCATGAAATGCCCGATTCAATTTAATCAAACTGCTGCGCCGTCCCAGTCGTGAGCGGTTCTTTCTTTTTTTAATTAATATCGAACGTAGGAGGGTGCAGTATAGAGGTAGAAAATCAAGCCTCGTTTACTGCTATTTAACATTTATGACGTCTTAGTACTCGGGACAGGAGGATCAGGAGATCAGTTGAAAAGACACGCCAGCGCGGCGTGAAATCAGTAGACGATATCCGAGTTGCGTCAGACAAACTGGCAGTTGTATGTTATTTCGCAATTTTTATGGTAAATGACGACAAACAAATCGTTTCAATCACATTATATTTAACAAAAAATTTCTTTCTTATTAAAAAAACTTAATATGAAAATCAGAAAACAATCAAATGTAAATTTTCCCTTTCCCTTGAAAAAAAAATTTCGAAAAACTTTAGTACTATACATTTACAGCTTAGTCTAGCTTTGGTTTCACTGTAGCCTCTATCTGTGTCGCAATCTTTGTATTATAAATAAATTAATTTATTAATATGTAAATTTAGGAGCGCTCATAAATTTTACCTTGAACTACTAAAATATTTTCAAATATTTTATGGGTTTCATAATGGGTTTTCGTATCTGTATGATTAACATACTCTCATGAATGAATTAGAAAATTAAATTGTTTGTCATTATTAGTCTTTCGTATCATGTAAGGAGCAGTCGAAAGTATACGATTAAGATCTTGTTTGCCTCGCATACATAAGCAGAGAAAATTGCTTCTGAGGCCTATATTACACAATGAGTCTGCTAAATTGTTGTCGCTACGAGTCTACATATATTGATTATGTGTTCAACTGTTTTAACTGCTTTATAATTCGTTTGAAATAAAATTTATACGAGACAACATAATTGTCATAATATCAACATAATGTCCTGTGTATTTATAAAATCATACTTTAGCTTTTGGATTATTTTACGATATGCATGTGTAGGCATACAATTTTTGTAAATGAGAAACAGAGCTAAATTGTTCTCACATATTTCTGTACTGTCAGTTTCTTGAATTGTTTTCAATACACCGATACATGAAGATGTACATATAATTTCCATTTCGAAACATATTATTTAATTGTTTACAAATAATAGTAATGCGTAGCCCAAATTTATAATAGTAATTTATACCCTTAGTTTAGAATTTGCCATTTTTCGATAATTACTAAAAACTAAAATTTAGTGAACACCAGACTCGTTACCACAAAACAAATGATTTGGCATTCTAAATATTTTTGCTTATATTACCAGGAATGAAAATTAGATACGTACTGTACTTATGACTATATGTAATGTTTTTAAAGTTCTTGATTTACACTTTCTATACACTAATCTACATACAAACTTAAATACCCCTTTTTTATTTTTTAGGTTTTAACTCTCTGTGAGAATTTTTATATTATCCGTAAGTTACGAAAACTAAATTTCAAATATTTAAAAGAGAAAAATAGCCACGAATCTAATACTTACTCGATGAACAAATTCTTTAATATACAAGTAAACAAATCGTTTATTTACATTTGCATTAACGTCTGCACGCCCAATCGACGTTCGATGTCGAACGATCGAAACGCTCGAATACCCCGAGTAACTCGACAGCATCCGTATTAGTCAAGCTCGAGCTGACGTATTGCCGTCGGCGGCTCGTATGATTAGCTGCATCTTCGTTCGCGAGATCGCCCTCCGTTCTGCGGCGTAGGGGACGCCGCCGGAGGCCGGGCGAATCACTTTCTTTTCAGAAAGCCAAAGGCGAATCGGGCGTCGATCGAAATCGCACTTTTATGAGAGCCAATTTTTCTGCTGAAACTTTTCAGCTTACCCCCCCCCCCCTATATATATATATATGTATACTGCCGATTCAGAATTGCGTTCCACTGCCTATGCCGATAGTTTGACAGCTTTCTAATGGTTTTTTTTTTAATGTGCGCACGGATTGACTATGCCATTTCGATAGTTTGACAATGCGTAGATTGTTGCGCGCGTGCGCCACGCTCTCGCGCGATCTGTGAAATACGGAAAAGTATTTTTTGAATTCAGAAAAGTTTCCATTTATGTCGTACCGCTGGGCGAAAAGTCTAGATATGAGCATGGACTATCAAGGCCATGAATTCTGCGACATACTGAGCATTCTTGCGTAAACTAGACCGTATGCTGCTCCGTTGCACCGAGTTCTGAATAAAATTCGAAAAATTTCTAAAAACCCCTTGTCACTTTACCTTTAATTACTGGATGAGTATTTCCACGCGTAGTTGCCAAAAACTAATATGTCTTATTAAATTATTATGGTATTTTTGACGTATAACCTGTAAATCGGATTCTGTTCGAAAAACAGTTATTACGGTATATATTAAATTTAAGTAAGCACGAAAAAGCACGGGGTAATATTATATGGTTGATAGAATATCCATGCTATAATATAAAATTACATTGAAAAATAATAGAGAGACGAAATGCGAACGTAATCGGTACGAATAGCATTCATTTCGGTTTCTACCCCCTCCCCCTCCCATCCTTTAGATTTAATTTCAAAAATTTCATTTCAAAGCTACTGAGTTTCACAGTTAATAACGCCTGAATTTCATCGACGAGCTCCATCACTAGAAAGCGGCGCGAAACGGCCGGGGCGTTTCATTTAATCCCGCACACGTGTCATTCAATTGTACCTTCTAGCTATTTGTGTTTTTCGCTTGTAATACTCGGTGGTAAAGCCAGGTATATGAGCGGTGAAACTGTGTATGGCTCTCAGCGCGCGCCGATCGTTGTGTAATGTAGGTTACGCTGAAAACGCAAAAAAAAAATTACGCGACGAAATTAATGCGCGAAAAGTTTCTAGCACGGAGTTATAACGGAACGAGTGCAACGAGGCTGTCCTAATTGAAACTGTTATGACAGTTACGCAGATCCGCTGGAAGTGATTATCGCATCGTGTTAAATTGTTGAATTTACGGCGCGGACGCCTCAAGCACCGGGCGGTATAGAGTTCTCGCTCTCGTTCCCACTTGCTCTATTGCTCTCTAACACTCTCTTTCACTCTCTATCTCTCTAATTTTCTTGCCCTTCCTCTCTGCTCCATGCACGTTGATTCATACGCATGCGCATTACTATACGTACACATTACGCTTACGCTTGCGTATCTTTATAGTACGTTTTTTTCTCTGTCTCGTGTTGTATCTGTACCGACTGTAGTTGTCGTAACGATTCTTTTATTTACGACTCCCCTCGAGTTTTAATTGTATTCTCATAATTAATATCGCACATAAATACCAGCAACATAATGAAATTATCCTACTTTATGAACTGCGCAATTTGTTTTATGATATTGGATAGACTTGAACCAATTTATTCCAGCTGGCTTATTAACAGCGTTTTTTTGTTTCATTTTTTATTAACCGGATTTTCGAACTTTTATTTACGAAAAGTTCATTTACAGCATGTATATATATATATATATATATATATATATATATATATATATATGCACGATTCGGCTTCGTAACGAACTTTTAATCAATTTAAGCACCGATGATAAGCTTTAAGAGAAATTCGTATAGATCTTTTTCTCGCACTTCACTTCAAAATGAAATTACTTGAAAGTTGGTAGCGCACGGGAATAAAACTAAAAGAAATGTAAGCTATGAAGTTTAAAAAATAAAAAGTACAGTCGGGCACATACATACGTACGTACATACACGCGCACACGAGCGCCCCCACAAAAAATCTCTTTCCTTTCCCCCGGGCTGTATTGAGGCGGCGCGGCGGTACAATAAAGTTCAGAGCACGTAAGCGTGTCCATAAAACTCGAGATATTTTTGTTACGAGAGATTTCGCGGTTTTTATTACAAGCGCTGCTCGCAGCCCCCCCCCCCTATGCGAATGCGATCTCGCCCGCCCCCCTTCCCCCATCCACCTTTGTATCGAACAAGAAAACGATTTTTCATTGGCTCCTAGTTGAAGGATGCACAAAGAAACGTCTAGGCGAGAGAGTGGGTGGATGTGAAGCGGGGGAGGTAAAAGTCGCTGATGTAGCCGGCAAATCGTGCGAGTTTCATTAGGGAACACTTCTAGCTTTATTTATCGTGGGCTCTATATCTTTTCCCACTTTTTCCTCTTTCTATCTTTTTCTTTGTCACCCCCTCCCTTTTTTTCGCACGGCACTTGAAATACATCCACGGGCAAATTTTTCTCGCGGTCTTTTTATTGCGTTCTGCGACACCTAATGATTTACAGTCGATCTCTTTATTTCTTCCGCGCGATAAGAACTAGTTAAATAGAATTTAAAATTACTATAAGCACAAATTTATGATCTCCTTTCTCTTTTTCCGGTCTTTCGCGTAGAATAAGCGTTTTACCGATTCGATAAGATTGAAAATAGC
The DNA here is from genome assembly GCA_018907035.1 of Sycobia sp. Sy_11. Lineage (NCBI taxonomy): Eukaryota > Metazoa > Arthropoda > Insecta > Hymenoptera > Epichrysomallidae > Sycobia > Sycobia sp. Sy_11. The sequence goes on along the minus strand of JACCIC010000033.1, from coordinate 351,036 downwards.
TCTACTTACAAGTTTGCTATGACGATGTACTTTAAGAAATTATTATTTACATTAATCTGTTTTTATTTACATATTTTGAAATAATTCCATTAATGTCTAAAAATTTGTTCAGAAAATTTAACAACTGAATGCTTACTATGTATATTGAGTGCTTTTGTGCGTTTATAGTATGCTTCATAAAAGTTTGCAAACTTATGTATAAAATATCACGTAAAGACATTTCTATTTGAACACGCAGAATTAATAAATTTTTAACATGCTTAAAAAATAAAATCTATACAATTACCAATATAAGTATGTATTAGTATAATATTATAATTTAAAATTTGCATAAAAAGTCTTGAACAGTTTCAATTAATCTTCGTTTATTTAACGATAGCTATTTCATCGATCAGCCCATTCTCAAGGTCTATATACAGTGTGAAGCAAGTAATATTTATAGAATTGAAAAGCAGACTAAAAGTGAGAGTAAATCATGACAAGGAAAGGCATGTTACTTTTGCATAAAGATTATAAGATGAATGAATATATTTATTACTTTATTAGAGCTATACTGTAATTGTGTGAAATCCAAAGAAATCTCCCATTCGTTATTTCGCTCGCTTTTCGATAAACAGACGAATTTCTAATTTTTAAACTTTTCCATTCCTCGATGATGGCTTGCATGAAATTGCTACATGAAGAAAAAAAAAGAGTTCCGTTCACATCTCCCGCAGGTCTAATTAGCTAGCTCGTGCTCGCACGGAACGACGCGTTGTCGGCGCGGTAACGCTTCGCGCCTCGCAACAGACACCCCGCCCCCCTAATTAGCCGAAATTTTTGCGCGAGCAATTCCTTCGTTACGCGCGAAAGATTGCCCGCGAGTCGCGTGCACAGGGCCCGCGAGGCAATGCGCCGCGACGCCCAATAACGACGGCGTACGAGGCAGCCGTCGCGTCGGCGACTACGCCGCTGTGACCCCCGCCGCGCCGCCGCGCTGCTTGACCCAAAACCAAAGTTCGGAATTCAATCAATCTAGCCGGGCGGCAGATGGCTCGGACGGGAGTCCGTGTCGAAAATTGTACCTCCGCCAGCGGGGCTCTCGAATGTGAGGCGGACGTGGACGCCTCGTTTCCGATCCGTTACTCAAATACTGTGTTGTGTTTTTGTTGGTTTTTGTTTATTTTTGTTTTTTTTTTTTTTGTTTTTTCACGAAACTTTGCAGCGCCAGGCCACTTGATCCCCGCGCTATGCAATCTACGGGGCGATCCGACGCGTTGATTTTCCAGCCGCGCGCGCGGATACGCCTTGCACACGCATACGTACGTGTGAGTCGGCTGTTTCGTTGCGCACGCAAGTTTCATCGTTGTACTATATATGATATGTATATATATATATATATATATATATATATATATATATATATATGGAAATATTCGAGAGTTGACTTGTACTTTGCCGGGCGGGGGGGTAGAGAGGGCAAGGGGAGGGAGATGGCTATGGGACTCCATTAGGTCAGCCGTCAAACGACTTTAGTACGTGCTCCGAATAATTGACTGGGGCCGCCGAGCCAGAGCGCGCTCTTTTTCACCTATACAAAGTTCTTACATACCTCTGCCGAATGACTTTCCTTCTATCGAACTGTAGAGGCCGAAGAGGCTCTAGGTCGTCGCCTCTTGATACATACAAATGAGAAAATAAGATCGATAGAGAGATAGATAAATGTGCATTAATTTGTAAAGAAGAGTTAAAAATAGCATAATATAAATTATATTTTTAAAACGATAAATTACTGCACAAGATGCTTCGCCTACATATCAAATTCCATAAGTTATTAAAATTACGTGATATAATTGAAATACTATATGAAGTATATCACAAACAACTATATTTTAGCAGAAAGTGAACCAATGTCATAACGAAATTACAACAAACTATAAATAAAATCTCAACATATAAATATAACATTAATCAGTCAATGGAATAAAATATATAAATAAATAGGTTCACTCCTCAGATTCAAACTGTCAAACTATACTTTCCAATAAATGCATATATACATAAGACTTAAGATTAGGCGTAAAAGAAAGCGTGAGAGAGAGAGAGAGAGAGAGAGAGAGAGATACAAGGCGTTAAGAGCAACAGTAGATCCAGCGCCTTCGTATATAAGCAGGTATTATGCATTTTTATGCGGGCGTTTTTCCGCGCGCTTTCATCAAACTAATCAAATGTTTCGAAAGAGCATATATACGGGCACGGGACGCTCACGGGGATCCATGAACTTATAGATTTTTCTGTAAGAGCTCTGATGGAAAATCGTGAGATAGAACGGAAGGTTTTCTTTATATTATAAAATGGAAAATTTTTATTCTGTCGATACGTCGAAACTTTTTACGCCGTCATATTTTTATAGTATTTTACATAATGCATTGGAAAGGCATTACATACATTTCAAGCAGATGCAATGGTATAGGAAATTATATATAACTAATAATAAAATAGTTATCTTTCTAAATACTGAATGGAAATAATCTTTGATTATTTGTTATTATTATATTTTAATTATTTATTGTCATGTGATTATTATTTTCTATTGTTTGCTATAATAACGAATACATTCATTTAAGGCTGGATATAAAGAACAGTGATACATGAATTTACTAAATAATTCCATTGTTATTATTATTAATAACGATTAAAAGAGGACATCAGATTTTGTTAAATACTCCGCAAAGTCCAAATGTTAATAAATATCAGTAACTGAAACTAACCTTGATCCATTTTTAAGTTTTAAGTTTAATTGTAAATAAATAATATTCTGAATTTCGTTTCTCTATTTATTCATCGTTTACTAGTTCAGTACCTTATATAAAAGGAATTGCAACCGCCAGAGCTAATGTTTGAAAAAATGTTCAATGCTGGTGGTTATCACTATTATTATCATTTCCAAAGATTCGTTATTTTCTACACTATAGTATGTTCTTTTTACAAGTATTTATTTAGTTTTCAAAGAATTCATTGAACAATATAAAGCTGAATTTGATTTACATCAGAACGATCCGTAATGAATTCTTGGGATAAATTATTTTCCAGGTCCTGGTGAAAATAATAATCGACGGATATGATTTTTGGAGTATAGGAGGAACGTAGACGAAGTTAGCACGAGTAATGCGCGTCAATTATACTCCTGGAAATAGGAATCTTTAAAGAGCTGCTTTCTGTTTCGAAACACAAAGCTTATACGCGCAGTAGCGAATTGTGTATAAGATGACACTCCTACAGACGTGATAAAGCACGTCATAGCGAGAGAGAGAGAGAGAGAGAGAGAGAGAGTGAATGAATGAGTTAATGAATCCTGAAAGACGAGATAATTTTATGTCTAATAGTTTCTGATATACATAAATTCTTATATCGAAATTTTTTATTTATATAGAGCTTTGAAACTTTGATTGAAATTATCAAAGTCTCTTATTCATAGCTTATTTTATATCACCTTTGTTTAAACAACTATTTTTCGTAGGTCCGTGTTATTATTCGTGTGATTTTTGAGAAAATAAATCGAAAAACAATTACCGGATAGATAACAAATGTTATAATAGTACAACGAAGACTTTCTTAGTGTACCATTTTATTAATCGAAGTTTTGAGGTTGAAGCTTAAAAACAAACAAGAAAAATTTAAAAACAAAAAAAAAACAACAGCAAGAAATTTCTGAAATCACATTGAATTCGCTAGAATTTCAAGAAAAGCAAACTCGATTTCTGAGGAAGCGCTTACCAAGAGCAACATTTTCTTTCCCCTTGTCTCCGTTATACTGCCTTAGGCTGTTATAATGCTCCGTATACCGTATAGCTCTCACACCGCCCCGCCGCGACAGTTTGCGTACATGCGGCATTAGAGCTCGTTTTCGCGTGTTGGAAACACATAATCTCGCCGGCAGCTGTATATATATATATATATATATATATATATATATATATATGCACGTGTGTGTGTGTGTGTGTGTGTGTGTGTGTGTGTGTGTGTGTGTGTGTGTGTGTGTGTGTGTGTGTGGGTGTGAATGCCCTATGCAAATGAACGGCATTGAACGCCAGCTTTGATGCTTGCATATTCTGTCTGAGACAGTTTTAAGATCATTAACATTTTGACATCGAATCTTATTTTGCCAGAAGCATCGGATTATACGCGCGCGAATAATTCGAGTTCGAATTACAGAAAGAGCTTGCGTAACGGAAGAAAAGGTACTATTGGCTATTTAATGAACAATTATAATGAATATCGTATTGCAACTTCATTCGTGATATAAGCGTAACGAAGCGTTTCTTTTAATTTCGTTTATGTAAGTACGAATGGATATTATTAATACAGAAAATATTTTCAATACTATTTATAGTAAAATGATAGATAATACGTATTACACCTATTTACATTTTTAATTAATATTTTTCATGCACATAGGTACAAATTAAATTACAAAGAGAGTGGCTGTGTTATTTGTTTATTGTAAATTATTTAAATTTTTAATTTTTCAAGTTTTTTAATTTATTTAAAATATATATAAAAAAATTAATACAATTCAATAAAGGTTTATTTACATAAAGGTGTATTTAAATCCAAGAATGTTTAATTTGTTCATTTGTCCAATAATGTTTAATTGCAAAAAAGCAAATAGATATTATTAAACAAATATATATTTACTTTAAATAAATGAATTTATTAATTTAATTCGTTAAAACGTTTAAAACCAATACACCATTTATCAATAGTCTTTCAATAGGTACTGATTGATTAACTTCTTTTTTCAAGCGCAGCAAAACATATAATACTTTTAAATCATAAAGAAAAATCTAGTTAGTTCATTTTATTCATTTAAAAATATACCTTGAAAATTTTATCTGAGCATACAGCATCATTTCTGATTCAAGCTTTTAAGTATTCGAAAAATAGATCTTATAAATTAAAAATACCATACGGTCATAAAACACACGAAAGACACCAAAATATAACAATACTTAATAAGCATTGAAGATGAAAACGAAGCCATCAATTTGACCGAAGTGATGAAAAACTATTTAGGCATTATACTGTACACATACACACACACACACACACACACACACACACACACACTCGCTGAACTCCGTCGGAGGCGCATGTAAACCGAAGCGAGACATTATATAACGAGAAGATAGGGCAGAGCATTGTTCGCGCAGGTAATAAACGGCCAGTCGTATTCTTCGCCCCCCCCCTGTCTGTCCGCGTTTAGATCATGCTCATATACACATATCTCGTCGCGATCCCCTCCCCCTCCTGCTCCACCCACTCACCAGCTTTTGTGCCGAGGAAAATGGCCGTCACCGATATACTCTTCCGGCCCATCGGTTTTAGCTCTACTCGAGTGAAAACGCTGCCCCGCGCCAACCGCCACCACCCCCCCCCCCGCCAAAACCCCATCATTAAATCAAACCCTCGATAATGGCCAAGGAGCGCGCGATGACTCTGTATTTGAATATGAAGGGGACTAACTGCCCGGTGCAACGCGAATTCGAGTGACGAGAGGCAATTGCGCCATACGTTGCCGTATCGTCGCCAAACGCAGGCGGGTCGCGCGGTTCGGCCCCCGTGCTCTTCGATATTCGCGTAACGCGCACCGTTGTGATCTGCGATCGAGCAATCGGGTGTAAAATTGCATAACCCACAATGTGTAATTTTGTTTTGTTTTTTTTTTTTTTTGTCATTAATAGCGAATACGTTATGACGAAAATATCCTTTTTTCGACGAAAACCTCGTAATTTCAGGAAGATTATAATTAAAAATCGGACTCTCATTATAAAGAAATATTAACGCCGAACGCATGGATTAAGTTTAAAAAATGGCTTTTTATTAATTTTATTAACACTACATACATTAGCTTAAGCTGATTTTCGCAGCGCACCTTTTATACGCATTTTCCCGTGCGTTATCATTTGTATATGTATGCATATATATATATATATATATATATATATATATATATATATATAGTCTTATTAAAAAATATTTATTATATGTACATAGTCTTATTAAAAAATCAAGTAGCCCACATTATTGAGACCGATATGATGGATAATATTAGCTTGAAAAGAATTCAAAATAGAATTTTAATCGATAGCTTCAGCCTGTGCGTCCACGTATCACGAGAATCTTTAGCCAAACATTTTTATGCCATTTAAACGCGATAATTTTCTTATGAAGAAATACACAGAAATACAGTCTGTATTAAATTGGAAAATAGATAAGGTTCTTTACGTTCATTCGCGTTTGCATATTTCATAGTTAAAATTTTTAAACGTTTTCGCAGTTTTAAACAATTCTTATAATTAGTTTCAAATAAATACCTTTTGCAGTAGCTGAAAAATTCATCTTGAATACAATCTCGAAATTAATAATTAATAGGTATCTATGATAAATATAATTAATGTTATTGTACAAAATTCTTATATAAATTCATTATGAATAATCATTATTTTATTTATTGAAATGATAAAATTGATCTATCTGAAATAATTTAAATTACGTATTTTTAAGTTTTTTTTCGCCACTTATATACAGTCAAAATATCTATAAATATATATTATATAAAGAAATAAATGACATATAATAGATTAACAGTCAAACTACAATAACCGGACGTAAGTATAAAAGCAAAAGAAAAAGTATTTTTGAAATATTTATTTTCAAAAATAATCATTACTTAACTTTGGAGATGCAATAATAGAACGAAGAATCGACGTTATTATTTATCTGTAATTCATTCAAATTGTAATTTTTTATAATAATTCAGTAAAATATTATTCTACTGTTACATACGAACGCAATATTTTTTTTCATTTTAGTAGTGAAAAGTCGTATTCAAAATGAAAATGGTAGTTAACTAGCCGAAACGAGGGATTTTACATTTCAAACGAATTTCTATTTGAATAAATGATGAATTTTAACGTGAGGTTGTACGCCTATGTAATTCTAACATTTGCCTGTTTTTCTAGCCAGGATAGTTGATTCTGTTTTAACCACCAATCAAACTCCTTTGCCTCCTCGTAAAAGTTGGCTAATTAACGCGCATCCCATCTTTAGTAGTAGTTCGCAAAATCAAATAATAATAAAATATGTACAGAAACATACACATCGACCTCGTCTTCGTCGAGCTTTCAAAGGCAGCGCGAACACTTCCATTATCCGCCGCCGCTACACACAAGCTGCGCGGAAGCGCGACAAAAAAGGTAGAAGCAGCAGGAGGAGGGTGAAGCGCGAGCGCAAAAACAGCGGAGAAGGATTGATTAAGATCGCAGCGCATCGCAGCGACAGTTCCCCCTCCCCCCGAACCCATCCCGTCAGCCCGCTCCCCCAGGCATTGTTATCGCGGACAATCGGTGACGATTTGGTGCGCGCGCGCGCCCCCCCCCCCGTGCTCGCTCCTCGACAGCGCGCCGCTTCGATGCCCCAAATAGATCGTCCGCAAGCATGAAGCCTCTTCTCCCACCCACCCCGTCCCGGGCTTCCGAGGGGGGTTCTGCCCCCCCCCCACCGGCCCATCGCCCATCTACCTATCCGCCATGAATCACGTCGGCTGCAAGCGCGCCACTTTATACGCCGCGCCGCGGGGGCGTCGTGTATCGGGCTGCTGGGTCAGGAGATCAGGAGAGAGAGAGAGAGAGAGTGGGAGGAGGGATGAAGGAAGGGAGAGCCGCTCGTTCTCTCATAATCCGTTTCTGGCCAGATTTCGCAGCGGCGACGGCGCGGCCACCGGCCTCCATTGTACCGTCGAAGAAGAGCGCAGAACTCAGCGGGCGAATGATCGAGAATGGCCGTAGGTAAGCCTCGGGGCTTCCATCGAATAACAAGCGCGAGCGCAAATTTTAATTTCCTACTGTCTCATTTGTGCATTAACCTTTGCCAACGATACCCCGTGCCGGCGGGAGCTTTCGATTTGCGACAATGTACCACGGCGGGGCTTGTACGCGATTTAGCGCGAAAATTCCTTGGGCCCAGGCGCGCCAAGTTTATTTTAGCCGATATTTTCTTATGATTTATAGTAATGCGACGTATGAGTTTACTTCCAGCGGCTTATATACGTATGCGTATGTCGTTGTCGAAAATTTACATGAAGCCGCGATTTGATCTTGGAAGCAATGTTATTTTCGAGCCATTTGAAATTGAAAATCAACAGTGTATTTGCTTCGTCGAAAGCTAATAATACACACACACACACACACACACACACACAATCTATATATATATGTACAAAGTGAAAATGTAAGAAATCACAATTTTCGCGCAAGTATAATCAATAAGTGTTAGAAAAGAAAATCTGAATCAAATATTTATATTCTGTATTTTTGTACAATATAATCAAACATGATATACGAAAATACAATACGAAAATACCGATTTTCACAATCGACAGTGTGTACAAATGAAGAGTTCCCATGCAAAAGTCGTCATGCGTAGGTAATAAATATTAACTATATTTCAAACATTATTACGGACTGGCAACATTATACAGTATACGTAGAGAACTGATATTATTCAGTTGATCCCCAATCAGTGTCAGCACGCTTATTAACAATCATTTGATTATGAAAGTTGTTTACATTGATATGCGAAATGGTCCCACCTCGCTTGATAATTAGTATATATAATGGGAATTATCCAAATTCATCAGCGTCGTCAAATCGAAATATCAATGGCCAGTTACAGAGGCTGTCTCGTTAGTAAATCCATAGTTAGAAATGCGTCTATCGTGTATAATATAAGGAGACGATTGAAAATTGAATCACAAAGAATTTTTCTGCTCTATTGAGAACTATCGTTAATTGCAGCCAACAAGTACGATTCGCTGACAATAAGTGTATAAAAATAAGACACTTGGTACGAGAATATAATATCGGAACACCCGAGATATGATTACTCGGTTGAATTCTGTATTTGTTCAACGCTTCTTTTATCTCACCGACCATTCCCGCCGCTGCCATCGCCGCCTCGCACCCCCCCCCCCACCCACGGCGCGGGCGACCCTTCCCTTCATCTATGTACTTTTCTCTTATTTCTTAAAATCCCGTGGGCCAGGTTAATAAAACAGGGAAAAGGGTTCCCAGCGGCGTCATCGAGAAATGGTCCTCACATAATGCCCAGTTATATTTCAGTCTGATGAGCGCTCCTTCGAGATTCGACTTTGAGCGCACAACTGGCCATCCTCTCACTCCCACGCTCTCCGTCTCTCTCTTCCTCTCACTCTCTCTCTCTCTCTCTCTCCCTCTACTTCTTTCGCGCTCTATATCTACTTTAATTCCTCCTTCCCGCTCTTTTTTCCGCACACCAGAGCGCACGTTCTCAGGGGCTTACGTATTGAAAAAAAAAAAATATAATAAAACAACTTATATATAGATTCCATTTTATTCCGGACGATCTGCTTTGCATAATAGGTTCGGGCAACTACACTATCGCTGCCTCGTCGTCGCGCCGGACCCTTTTATTCCCCCGTCTCTGCTGTATAGCGACAGAAATGAAACCGAGAACTTGAGGAGTATATAAAACAAGCAGCTTTCTTTCGCGCGCGCAAGTGAGATAACTTGTACGCGCACGCATGCACAGGCACACGTATGCTCGACTCGAGATGGGGAGGGAAAAAAATAGGTCTAGGCGCACTCTCAAAAGGAATATGAAGAACGCGAGGCTTCGAGAGTATTTTCACTTTAAGATTCAGCTCGAGCTCGAGTTTTCTTTCCGCTTATCGGATCGAACAAAAGGGAGAAAGTCATTGATTTTCAGTTCAATCACAGGACCTATACTGTTTGAATTATTTACTTCAATTTATGCAGTTCGCAAAAGATTCAACACTACCCTCCTGTATCGTTGATCTTTAAAGAGCGAGGAAAAAGAAAAGCAAAGAATGTAAAAGAAAATCACTTTATAAGTTCGCTGCAGGAATATTGATAGAGAAGAAAACAAAGTCAGAGCCCTCGCGAAAGGGTGAAAGAAAAATGCAAATCGGCATAAAAGCCAATTTTAGGGTCCTTCGGTGGCCCGGTGGCCCGCCCGAGCCATTTGTCAGGCGAACTTTTTAACGCTTATGGAATTCGATTAAAAATTGACGCTCGCCGGCCCCAAACCACCCTCGACCCCCTGCCTCCGCCCGCCGGATCCCCTCGGGAGCGCAGACCTCCTGCAACGACCCCTCCGAGGCTTCGGAAAGTGATTTGCGTGCCGCTCGATATCCAATGTCCGCTACAAGGGACGTAAAATCTAACCTTCGCTCGGCAAAGAAGCGACAGCCGCGGCTATCGATCGCCGCGAGAACGGAAGTGGACGAGGGGCAAGGGGGGGGGGGAGAAGGAGGCTCTGGAATGATCACAAGCGCGCCTCGAATTTCAATGTAAGGTACCTCGGAGCGACTCTCTCTCTCTCTCTCTCTCTCTCTCTCTCTCTCTCTCCGCCCGCGAAGCGTTGCATTTATACCATTAAATTCCCCTCGTATCGTTGGCAGGATGGGCGGGCGGGCTGGCAGGGGCGGACGAGGACGGAGCAGCAACGAGCTTGTACGGGCAAATTTCAAAGTCTATAACGGCGAGTCGCATTCGACTTCCGACTATTCGCCGCTGTAATAACGGTGAGCCGCGGGCTCGTTTGAAAGGAAAGGACGCGCGAGCGCGCGCCTCTGTCTTGAATCGTAATGCCGATGGAGAATGCGCGAGGGGGAGGGGGAGGGTGGAAGGAGTTCGAGTCGCGCATCCGTGGCTATTGCCCCCCCCCCCCGAGATGTCGACCTCGAGCCGCGCCGCACCATCGGGAAAAAAGATCCCGAAGTGCGCGGCGCACTAGCACTTTTTACAAGCGCTGTCTCGCGTTGTCGTTCGCTGGAAACGATTTCCAGCGTGGGAGCCGGGGGCTGGGGAGCAAAAAAAAATTGAAACGCCACGTAAGCATCGGGATCAAAGGCACCGCGTTATCGCGTATTTTAGTATATTACTCAGTATTTTACTATATTCCTGAGATAGAAGTCATTTAAGAACAAATTTTTAGTCTATTCCTTAAATAACTAGTCTTTTAATAATTTTCAAAAGAATTAAATAATAAATTCAATATATCTTAGATTTTTTCGCAGAACAATTTCGCAAAATTTTGCTTAAGAGATGTTATCCCCGAAAGAAATTCGCTTATTTGTATTCTTGTATTTTGTTATTGCGCGCATTAATAATCGTCGGACGGTCTATTATTACTGTAATATAGTAAAACATCAGGAGTTGTGCAGTACAGTCGCGAAAGCATGCTTTCCGCTATTGGATCAAATTTTCAAGAACAGTTTTTGATCTTCTTCAACCACGTCAAAAACTGAAAAAGGTTACACCTTAGAAAAAAGATAAGCAGTATTTTATTTCAAAGCTTACATCATCAAATCTCGTTTGCAGAATCAAAAAATTGTTTTTCTTGCAATTGCAGACGTATCTTCAAATATAATTTTCTATATTATAGCTAGGTACACGACTATGTGTTCAAGCAGCAGTAGTTTATTTGATTTTCGTCTCAAAACGAAGCCATATTTTCGATTTTATAGGATTTTGTTTCTATAATATAACTGAAATTTCAGTTAGAGTTTTCGTGCCAAACGTATGCATAAGTTTTTCAACGATCTCCATCGACGCTTTTTAAGACGCGCCTTCTACAATTACTATTCCATGGTAATTTAAAATTTTAAATAAATAAGCAGCGCGTTTTCAGTGGCACGGGAGGATAATTTAAGTTGCAAGAGTATCCCGCAATAATGTGCGCACCCCGCCCCCCCCCCACCCTTCAGAAAAAGTTGATTCCTTACTTTAATATTTCTTTGCGCGCGACGCGCTCTTATAATCAGATGAACTTCTTTCGCGCGGCTTAAACTTGCCGCGCAGTTTTAGACAGTTGTGGATTATATGCGCAAGAAAGTATTCTAAGTTCGGGTCTTAGCGCGGTGCCGTGGTATATGCGAGTTTTAAAAAATTTATCAAAGGCTCTAACTCCCTCCCCCACCCGCACCAACTGCCACCTTCTCTCTCGTGGCTCGAGTTAAAAAATAAAATACAAGAAACGCCACTTAAAGAAGCTAAATTGTTTCGTTTTCGGACAAAAGTGCTTTAATCTCGGTCTGCCCCTAGTGTCACTCTTTGGCACGGTCCTTCTTTCACCGGGTCTCGCTTAAAAAGTTGATAAAGTAGCTTAGTTCAAGCTCTTTTTCAATATGAGAGCAAATAAAATCTTTCTCCGCACGCGCGTGAAAACATTATTCATCGTTGCTTTTCTCGCAAGTTTCATCATATATATATATATATATATATATATATATATATATATATATATATTTTAATACCCGTCGGCAGAGCAAGCTCTGCACCAGTGGCCTCTTGAAACCAGCATCCCGCCGGAACTATCCTGGAATATTACTTCGGCGGGGCTGTTAGTTAGCCTACACGGCTCCTCTTCTTATGACATTATCCTACGTCACCTATCCACACAAGTGATCAGGGGTTCGATGTTCGTCCTCTGCAACTTAAAATAGAATCAGCTAGCCTAATTCATCCAGGACCATTCGTCTAATTCTATCGGCATTTCTAAGTTTGATCACCTCTTTTGCGAAACTGGCTGCTGCCTTCCAGTTTTCAGAAGATTCCAGCATTATTGATAGGATGCTATCTGGTCTTATTGGCTTATTGATGATGTTCATCAAGTGCTCACGTTGTGTTCTAAAACGAGGGCATCTCACTAATATGTACTCGGCATCCTCGACCAATGTCGGACAGATGGGGCAGAAATCATTATTCTCCAGGTGAAAAAAACGGTGGTAATAGAACCTAAAACAACCATGTCCAGTCAGCAACTGAGTTAGGTGGAAATCTAGTTCCCCGTGTTTCCTGTTGATCCATCTTTGTATGTCTGGAAGGATACGATAAGTCCATCGGCCTTTGTGTGTGTGTGTGTGTGTGTGTGTGTGTGGGTGTGTGTATGTGTGGGTGTGTGTGTGTGTATGTGTGTAAGTGTGTGTGTGTGTGTGTAAATTTCACATACATAAAAAAAAATTATTTTAATAAAATCAGTTGATAAAAATTAAACTTATAAATTTGCCATGTTCATTTTAATAAATAAATTATATGTTATTTTGGTACAGGTATCATATCTTGATCGTATATATTAAAATAGCACAAGTCATACACGATTCATTTATTTATATTTGTTAGATTAAGCAAATCACATGTTGAAAAATCTCTTAATTTTGTTGCAAAAATTATTTTACATAACACTTTTAGCGGCAAGCTCTGCTTTAGGAAAACAAACGACTCTCCAAAAGTAAACTAAATTTTCGCATGTTGTTCTGATGAAATTCCCGCTCAAAATTCTTTCTCGGCCGTGCGCGCTTACAATGGAGCGCTACTGTTGCGTTACAATTAAAAACCGGAAAGTCGTCTAAATTACTCTTTTCCGCGGCAAAGAAACTCGCGCTCGGATTGAGGCCCGCCTCCGGGCACTAATTAACGCTGGCGCTCGCGTTCTGGCACGCGCCGTTTAATCGAGGAATCGTTACCGGCGCGCGATCTCCGACGACGCTCGGCCGCCGCAGTGCGACAGTTTTGTGCGCCCCGCGCGATCCTGCGGGCGCTACACGTATCCGGGATAAATTACGAACGAAAATGCATCCGCTCGCGAATCCGTTAATAAATCCGAGGCAGGGACGGTGGGAAGAATTGAGGAGGAAGATGGGCGGTTATCTCCGGCGCGCGAAGTTCGTGCCCTCGGCGTTTGCTTCCTCGCTGCGCGCGCGCGGGCGCGAGCTCGTCCGCTCTTGAAATAAAAATTCTCAAAGGTGCGCTTAATTTCTTTCCGAATACTTAGCATTCAGGTCGGGCTACAACTTCCGCCGAACGTTACAAAACGAATCTTTATCCACTTAAAATGAAAATGTAGAACTGCGGCAAACAGTTTTCATTTTTCATATATATCATTAAACTTCTCGCAATTTCTTTAAAGCGCACTTATGACCAAAGGGCACGTCGTTGCAATTTAAACGCGCTGTATAATATATATTTATATAGAGCTGCTCAAAGTCAAAAGTTTTGACCGGTGCGGAGAAAAGGGTGGACAGTAACTTTCCTATATATGTGCGCTCTCTGGTGGAGAGTCACTGTGCGATATTCGATATGAGACCGTACGCGATCGTAAAGACCCTTCGTTTTTAGAAACTTGGCATGGAATCTAACAGTTGACGTTAGTTGGAAATAGTAGGCGCGCGCGTTATATAGAGTAGAAATTCCAATTGTTCGGCTGTGCGAGCAGTCGTACTCGCACGAGGATGGGGCTTGGATGGGGGAGGTGGAGGAGGAACGCGAGTAGATCTGCTTGGCCCGCGTTTGGAAAACGGACGAATGAGACACGACCCGCCCGGTTCGTGTTCCCTATCCTTCCAGGCATACGGATGGGCGGGAGGGGGGCAGAGAGGTTGGAAGCCGTTAAAGTTTCTCATGCATTACAAACGGAACAAATTTGGATCTTCTTTTGTTAGAAGACACGTTTAAGTAATATATCCGGCCCGTTATCCGGTGCGAGAGAGGTAATCCCCGGTCATTTTCTATAACGTTATGCGGGACAAAACTTTCGAGCCATAAGAAACATATTTCGCTTTGTTCCACCAGATTAATAAAGATTCTCTCAGCGGTCCAATATTATACAGCGGCTTTTCTCTCCTATTTTCGGGCGCCCATTTCAAATTCTGGCGCTGAATATATCAACTACTAACTGCATAAATATTATATTATAAAATTAAATATACTAGAAGCCGTTACAATTTCACGTAAAGGCGAATGTTGAATTGCCAGATTGCCGGAGAAAAGATCAATGGTGCGTCACCGATTGTATTGGAATTAATTCTCGTTAATTATTTAGAGTGAATTCAAAGACATTCAATAAATATAAAAGAAACCTGTATATATCGGAAATGTTAAAATACAAACGTAATGTTAGCTCTATAATGTAGATTAGACTACACTGAGCTACTAAATAAATATTGGTATTATATACGTATTTATTTGTATACTATAGTAATTACAGAGTAAAATTTTTTATCTCATGTTTCTCTTATTTCTACTTCATTTGCTTTAATAATTACATTCGTATTTGTCTAATGCAAGCAAAAACTATAGAAAAAATATCGTTCACGATTTACTTCACATAGTGTCTTTTTATAATGCAATATGAAAAGTCTAATAAACAAATAGCTTTGTTGCGTTAATGAACAAGAAATATAGCTTGTTATTCTTTTAAATTTATTATACATATATATATTAATATTTATTCATTTTTCCAATATTAGATAAATAATATATATATATATATATATATATATATATATATATATATATATATATAGTTTTTTTACTATTTCTCAGCTATATACTATTTGAAAATACTATATAAGTACAATTTTCATTATTATTTAATAAACATTTATATATATATATATATATATATATATATATATATATATATTTATTATATTATTTAATTTCAATGCATGGCCCACTTCATTACGAATAAAATATCCAGGAAAGCGCGGTTCTAATTCTGTATAATACAACCATTTACGGTACACCTAAAAGCAAAATAATTAATCTATATGTAAAACATTGGCAAAATATATTTCCGCCATTTGTTTCATGTCCGCACTTGGAAACGTGAGCAAGAGTTCTTAAAGAGTCGGTAGAAGTCGACAATAGCACAGTGGCTTGGGTGAGTTTACAAATACGTACAGAGCGCGAGAAAAAGACTAACGTTTCTTCAATAAATAACTGGATTAAAAGCTTAAACAGTTTTCTTGTCTCCGAGTACTATTATTGCAATTTTTCGTATTTTATAGGATATTATAAGAACGATAAAAATAAGTATTTATTTAATTTATATTATTCGACGAATGTGGAATTATTAAACTAAGAATAAATGACTCTTTAAGAGATGCTCATATTATACTAAGAATCAAACAATAACCGAATTTATTACGAATTCATTATCTGTTAACTATTAAATATTAATAATATGAACAAGAATATTCGTTTATCTAACCTCATTGTTATGATTCCTTAATGAAAATATCAAGCACATATTATACAAAACTACCTGACTGTACTGAGGAGGCTTGTGCAATACTCGATCATATGTAATATGTAGTCAAAAATTCGAGCCTCCGTAAATGATCAAAAAAATTGATTGGCTCAATAATTTCTAATAGAATAGAACTTTAAAGATATAAGTGACTAATTCTTTACAAAAGCATATGTGGAATTATAACAACCCAACATAATCTGAGCTATTTTGCTCGTAAAAATTAATAATCAAATCTGCCTTTATTACGATGTTTTTTATTCGACTAAACGTACGAATTGCTAAGTAAACATACGAAGTGTTGACATATTATGGTATATTAACGTCATATTTACATAAAAAAGACAATTATTTACATCAGGGCGAGAAACTTTAGAAATACCTCATATAGATATAAACAATAAAAGTAAATTTATTCCAATAAAACCTATAACTCACAGCCCATTTCCTCTCTGTGTTGATTTCCATAAAATCGCCCTTCAAAGCTAACTGAAATTTTAGTAATGAACTAAGCAAAAATCGCGTACAATAAGAGCTTAAGCCGAATAATCTATATTTCGCCGTATGATATTGAGCGCCAGCAATGCCGAGGCGTTGAATCGCAAGCACCGCGGCTCGCCTCTATGAGCGCGGGAATTGTGCTAGGCTTTTTTCCCTCCTCCACCCCCCTTCCCCGACCCACCAGATGTTTTTCTCGCTCCGCCGACCGCCGCTCGAATTCAGTCCGCACAAAAGGATTAACTCGACGCCGGGGCAGCCTGTATTTACAAGAAAATGTTTGCACAGCCAGAGGGGCGCGTTATACCATTAGCGATCCCAGCCACCCCCTTTGCGTTCTCCTCATCTCTTTCTCTCTCTCTCTCTCTCTCCCTCTCTCTCTCTCTCTCTCTCTCTCTATCTATCCGTCGCCCCGATGCTCTCTCTGCCGGGCGCGCGCACGAGGCCAAGCACATAACACTCCCCCGACATTACGATGCAATTACAGGGTACATACACGCTGGGCGTACGTTATATACGAAGTCGCCGTATACACGTCGAGCGCACGCGCCCCCTCTCGCCCCCGCCCCCCGGGCCGACGCGAGGCTCGCGCCGCTGGCCCTCTCAACGCGTCGCGCGGTTTTTTTCCCTCGACCCCCACCCGTTCCCCGGCCCCTCCCTCGCAGCGACATCCGCGCCCGTCCTCTTCCGGATTGGAGTGCTGCGGCTGCTTCGCCTGTGCCTGCTAGCGCCAGATTTATGCGCATTCTTATCAGCCGGGCGGACTTTGGAATTACTTTGACGCGCGGCTGCCCCCCCCCCTCCACATCGCTGCGCCAGGACCGCGCTCGCGCGCTCTTCTTTCCCCGCGGTGGTAGCGGGCGGAGAGGGGGGGGGGCGCCCGGGTCGATGCTTGCGATCCGAAGCCGATGCTCTCTCGCTTCCCGTATACCCTCCCCCCTGCCAGGAGTGGCCGTATAATTGTTGCGCTGAATTGCGGAGGGGAGAAAAATAACTTAGCGGGGTTTATTGTGTCGTAAAGAACCAAGGGCGGGAGGGGGTGGAAGAAAGAAACAAGAATGGAAGAAAAGCAGGAAGGACGGAGGGACATAGTTGGGGCACGGATTTTTCTAGTAATGTCGCTGAAAGAGTCGCAGCTTCTTTTACGGCGTCCTCTTAAAATCCGAACCGCCTTGCTAGGAATTGTCTCTCTCTGAATGCTATATATACCTCAATACATACATACATATATATATATATGCGGAAGCGATATAATTAACTGTTCAAAGCGAAACAGGTGAAAATAACGCTGTAATTGTAAATTACGTACTGACACGTATGGCTCTTTGACTTTTATTTCTCGCATTAATATAACGTAGAAATAATGAAATGTGAATTGCCAATTTGATATAGCGCTTTATATTATCCTTTTGAGTAAATTTAATGAGTCTTGAGCGCTAATTCAGCTTAATTTCTTTCAATAAAATCAATAGTCGTTAAATGAACATGCTCGGTTCATAAATTTAATCAGCAGGTAACTTTCATAAACTTCGTACTATATTTTTACTAATTCCTCCGATTAAAACTGTCGTAGAAAATATTGATCGAACTAAAATATACGTAGGATAATATTTTCCGATAAAAACTTGTTAATTTTCACGGAGGAGAATTTTATAAAATTTAAAAATTTACTTTGCTTTAATGGATGATCAAAAAATATATGCAATGCCTTAATTTTATTCCTATTAAAAAGTTTACTATATTGATGTTTAATTTAAAAATATGACGGCTTTCAAATTATGTGTTTGGAAATTCCAAAAAGAAAAAGCAAACTAATATGTAATAACAAGAAAATTTTGTGACTCATAATAAATAATAGATTTCGTAATCCACCATTTATTTTTAATGGAAACTATCAATAGAAATGTGAATTTCTGCGATATTAATTTCAAAATTATACCCGACTGGTTGGACTGATAGCAATGCCAAAATTTCTCAAACGGAATACTTGCGTTATGTTGAATTAAACAAGAGTTCAGAGTTAGTTATTTAACTTAATTTTCCACCAATAACCAATGCGCCCCATGCAAATGTTCCAGATAAATCTCCAATTTCAAGTTTCACAAAGTTATCGAAATTTTCTCGTTTTAAATTATTATTAATTTTCCAAAGTGACTTTTATTAACGCTTCAATTAAAACTTTTCTTCATAATGAAAATTTAACATATATTAAAATTGTATCGCGCGCGGGCAATCTACTAATATCGATAAATATTTTATTTTATTATCTTACTTTTTTCTCTTGGAATTCCATAGAAATTTAGGAAACTTAAGCAAATCAAAAGCTTAAAGCAAAGTGGCTAACTCCCAGTAAGGGTTCTATACTTGCCAATTCAAACTTTAAAGGAAGATTGCATCTCTTGCGTCTGAAGTTAGTCGAACTAACACATCTCTCAAAGGATACGCATTTAATACATTACTCCCAGGTTTCGTCTCAATTTTATTTCGTTCAGTTTGTATATACAAATACGTATAAATAAAGTACAAAACTCCAAGTATTACTTTACGTTTTATGCCATCGAAGATAAAAATCCTTGAAATCCGATCGATTGCTCTTAAAATTCATGCATTTACTTGGAAAATTTATATATAATACTATATCTTGAACATACCACATCGCAAAAGACACATAAATGAAGTATGTGACTCAATGTGGCACACGACGTGGAATTGCTAAAATAAGCAAAAAGCATTTAAAATATATTGTAAATATTATATACAAAACTTATCTTGCCTATAATAAGTAGACACTGTTAGCTATAATTTGATGGTTTAAAAACCTATTTCAATCCACATTATTTGCAGGTATAATAGGAAATACGCACGAAATCAAAATTCACTGACTGTGCGATTCTAATGAAACCGATCGATCAAATGTGGTAAAATTTGAGGATGCTGAGAGAATTCAATTTGAACATTTAGAAAACGTTTTATATAATCTATTACTGATATTTAATTATTCGTTATTTTTCACATATTTGTTTCATATATTGTAATAACATATTTCATATATTGTTGATATGATGATACTCAAATAAATATATTGAACAGGAAAATCCTTAAATCTCACCACACTTCACCGAATGGTTTCATTGGAATCCTCTGGTCAGTGAATTAAAATTTTCTACGTACTTCCTACTATAGCTTCAAATTATGTCTATTTAAATAGGTCTTAAGCCCCTCAAATTATAGGTAACAATGTCTACTTATTGTGGCAAAATGAAAATAATGTTCTTTTTCATTTTCTAATTTCAAGGTGGTGTGTCTTAATCTTAGTTAATCTTAGTACCTTTCAATTAAGTAAATTTGTAGAATTAAACATTCTCAAAGTGTATATATATATATATATATATATATATATATATATATATATACATACATATATATACATTGCAATAAATAAGCAATATCACAAAGGTATGTACTTGGCTCGAATGAAATTCTAATGGACAATTTCTATTCATTACATTCAAATATACATGCAAATTAAGTATGATCGACGCATTTTAAGAACCGAAAAATTTTAGCATATTTGAGCAATAAAGGCTGAAAAGGAATATTCTTGATTAGCTCTTGATAGCTGCAATCTGTACTCCTGTCTTAAGTGCTCCTTCACTCAAAAAGTAATTAAAATAATCTCCAGAATAGCTTCTGCGATAGTCACTAGCTGTAAAGGACAGCTAGAGCGATAAACAGAATTAAAATTTCCCCGCATTGAGGTAAGCGATGGCAAGAAATCTCAGACTATAATGTTCCCATCAGAGAATAATAAAATAAATCTTTCTTTTAATTCTGATAATTATAATTCTAATATGTTTCTTCTGCTGATATTAATTTTAATTTATTTACAAAGTTTTCCTTTAATTAAAGACCTTGTTTGCCAACTTTACCGTACGCTAAGAATGCGTCATGTATTACTATTCCAGCAGCGCTATACCACGGCTAAATCAAGTATCATTGAATATAAATTGTCGGTGTTTCACTTGAAAGTGCTCCGATGCAACAATTCGTAAATGTACATAATCATGCAAGAAAATAATGAGATTTTAGCTCGCATGTCGAGCACTAATAGTCTTCGATCGAGTTCATCTTTCTTTTCTACTTGCGGCACCAGTGCCAGAAATGCGGATTTTGGAATAACATTTAAGTTGGTCTTTGAAAATTAAAAAAAAAAGAATAATAACAATGACAATAATTTTTTATCTGACAGCGTATGAAATTTAAATTTTGCTTTAATTCCTGCATTTAATCCAAATTAATGACACGCGAATCCTTTGCATATAAAGACACTTTCACCAAAGCGTAACATATGCGAATCCTGGAAACTTCTCTAGAGGAGGATCGCGATAACACGCCAAGTTCAACCAAATGTCAAGGTTTCCATGTTTGCTTTCTTCGAATTAGAATGGAATAGTTTATCGCGTATTTCAATTGCCACAGACTTCGCGATCGATACGGCGATTATCTAAAAGTTTTATGCCGCTTATACTTGAAGGCAATCAAAAGCAAATGATCGCAATTGTACTTTAATGGCTATTAAAATGTCTATGGCAATGTTTAGCTAAAAATAAGATCGCCGACAGAAGTAATTACTACCAAATCTTACATAGCTCCTTTCAAATTTATGTCTTCCTGAAAATTGACTTTAATATTGATATATCCGAGTATATATATATATATATATATATATATATATATATATATATATCATTCTTTAAGATATTTAAAGTTTCAAGACTGATATCTTCCGAAAATAAATTATCGAAACTCATGTAGAGAAATACTGCCGCTTTAAATTTCGTCAGAGTTGAAAATCCCAAAAAACAAGCGGCCTAAATTTGAAGATAAAATAAAATCAAGAACCCTGGAATAAATGAATCCGTTTCATTCTTGCTGCAGTATAAACATTTAATGTTTTTATCTATAGATCCATTTTAATTAAGAACCTTATTACCAACTCCTGTTTCATGGCTTTATTCAGTTTTTCAGACCGAATACTTCCAGAGAGTTGCGAGAATAAAATGATTCGCTCTTTTTTTTTGCTCTCAAGTAAAGCTCATTCAGAATAATAAGCATCATTCGTCTAACAAAAGAGAGCAACTATATTCCAGTTATTTGAATAAACCATGAGTTGCTGTTTTAATTGTCGGTCAGTTGCGAGGATTCAGAAAAAATTGTTTGAATTATTTCCCCCAAAGAAATTATACATACCGTTTACCAAATGTAAGCGAGACTTTTGGAAAACACCGCTCATTTTTACTTGAATTATTGATTCAATTAATTACTTTAAAAAATTGGCCACGAGGAATAATTATAAGTTTATATTATTTATAGCATTATTAATTGTCATGGGCATTAAATTAATTAATACAGTTTATCTCCAGTGACAATAGTTATGTATGTGTTATATAGATGTTAAAATAACAATCAATACATAAATTGTATGCAACTAGAAAACGAAGCTTTTGATATAACGGCTTCAAATGATAATCTATTTGATTACCTACATCTGCATCAGACAATCAGTTCAAACTTCTCACCAAACTATTGTAACATTTTGCCAATAAGCAAGCAGCAATGCTAATTATTTCATTGATTTCCTCTTCAAATTGTGAAATATATTCCCAAATTTCGTCAAGAAAGATAAAGAACCCTAATACTAGAATAAAGTATTTTCAGTTTTAGTATGATGGCTTAAAAGCATTGTCATGCATTTATTATAAAAGTTACTCGTATATCGCAGCGAGCCATACACTAAGATTCAGAAAAGTCAACGTTTTACTTTAATTAAAACATTTACGACGTCGCCGAAAATATGAAGAAGTACCCGATAATAATGTGAGCGACTACTTTTTCATGAAACTATATATGTATATTAATATATATATATGTAAAGGTGACAGTTGTTATCGTTGATCACTGTAATTAATTACATTTGTACAATCAATTTTGCCGCGGCGACTGTTCCCTCCGAGCTTTCTTTTTAAAGCAACCTGGAGGCGTAGCCGCTATATTATTCACGTCCCGCTGAAGCTCGCACGCCGAAACGAAAAGTGGTGAATCACTCCTTGACGTCGTGTTTTCCTTGCGCAAAAACAGCGGTGAAAAACGTTTCAATTTATTCGGGTGAGGGGGGAGGGGCGGCGTGGGAAAGGTTAGTGGGGGGAGGTGCATTAAATACCAGAGTCGGTAATGTCATATCGGTACTCCAACCCCTCGCTGCATCGTGCCCGGCCCTCTTTGAAAGGAGGATCTATAATTAATATCGGAGCAGCGGTAGCGCGCCACGGCTCCTGCAGCTATAGAACGGCAGACTTTGAAGACATCTGAATATTGCTTTGTGGATATTGCTTTGGCTTTGTTGGCACGTTACCCCGTCTCCCCACCCATCTACCGTTCCACGCTTGCCGATCTCCGCAAATTCACTATCTCGGGTACATATATATATATATAGAGGCACGTAACATTCGTGTGTAGATCTGTTTAAGAGTATCCATGGGTATGTGTGTGTTTGTGTGTGTGTGTGTGTATGCGCGCGAGCGAACAGTGAATTACAGAGGCAGTTGGCGTGCAGTTATTTATCTTTCTCCGTACTTTCTCTTTCTCTCTCTCTTTACTCCTCCATTTTTACCTCCTTTCTGTTCTCGCACGACCGCGCATGATCTAACGCAGGGAAGCAAATAAAATATATATATATATACATATAGAAAGCCGCGAATGCTGGCCAAACCCTCATCGGATATATATAAGAGATTTTTAAAACGTCGATGGAATTGACCAATCGATGGAAAGCCATCGGTAAATCTTTCTCGAGAAGGCGACGTTTCCTCGCGCTCGAGCGAACGCGCGCGCGCACCCCTCTTCCCTGAAATACGATATATCTATATCGAAATTGCGAGAAACCCGTTGTTTGAAAATTCTTTGCACATCATACTGTCTGTGTATGTATATGTATATATATATATATATATATATATATATCAATCCAAGCAGATAAAATGTGTATATATGATATATCTATGCTTAGCTGCGAAAATAAAAATAATTTAATCGTCGTGAATGACGGTTGAAACGTGCATTATCATGACAATTACTTGCCGTTTTGAATAAAACGCATTCCTCGGATCGAATTATCATTGAGTAGAGCAACTCAATTGTACACCCCCCACCCCCGCAAGACCGCGACATATAACTCCCTAGGCACTTATTATCGACCGGCGCATTTATATAAAAAGCAGAAATAAAAAGTCCTCGCATAAAAGTGAGCGCATCGTACAACTGTAACACGATTAATGATATTTTCGCGGTAAAAAATCGCTGTCGGGTGAAAAGAACTCGCCATTCCGTCTCATCCTCCCCCCCCCCCTAGCCGGGCACCAGGCTCGCACAAAGTAATTAACAGCGAGACTTCAATTTCTTAGCGACCAACGCTGCGGAAGGGCAATAACCGGCTCGTTTTTGCGGGGCACTTGCATCAAAGCATCGAGAGCTTCATCCAGGGACGGGGAAAAGTCATTTCGTTGCGCAAGTAACACAAAGATCCGCCGAGTGAGAGCTCAGCCCGCGAACAATAAGGCAGCGTTCTTATTATTCCCCGGCAGGCCGACTCTTCCACCTCCGCGCTGGGAAACTTTTCCCTGTCTGTCGGCCGGGTAAAAATTCCTCCCTCCCACTCTGTACTCCCTCGTACCCCCTCCCCTCTGCTGATCCTCATCCCCGCGAAGACCTACAAAACTATACATACCTATATATATATATTATGGGAGACCTCGGGAACGCAAGAAATCGCCAAGCGACTCACGTCTCTGGCGGGCTCGCGGAAAGTGGAACGGCGCGGCTGACGGATCGGAAAAGTTTCCGAGGCTGCACTATGCCGCGCGCCCCCGGCATTGTCGGCCGGGCAGGACGCATAAGGACTTTGGGTGTTGGGGGGAGATGGGGGGAGAGACTCGTTGCGTGACTCCACGAGTTCCGTGAGCTCGATACGAGCACGGGTCACGAGTTGCAGTCTTGGCGGGGGGGGAGGGGGAGGGAGGAGGCGTACGGTATAGCAACGGGAGATTTTATCTCATTAGCGGAAGGATTCGCCGTGGCGCTTGGCGCGGCGGCGGGGCGAGGGGACGGGAGGGACGGCAGAATACAAAGCGCGCAGCAACAAGTCCGGGCGACCGAGACCGGCTGGCGAGCTCACGGCACGGCTCTCTGATCCGGCAGCGCGGCGATGCGAGCATTCAGGAGTCGGTCCGACTCTCAGCGTACGTAGTCCCTATCCCCTCTCCCCGCCCCTTCCCCTGCCTCACCGCGCCGCCCGCGACACCTTTCGCCGGGACTCCGCCTTGCTTTATTCGGCTGTTTCTCCGTTCGCCGCGAGCGCGCCGCCGCGGCCGTCCCCGGCGTGGCATTCAAAAGGGGAGATCTCGAAAGCGAGCTCGCCGAGCTGTTTGCCCGTTCATTAATCATGGTTTAGAGCGGCTTGGGCACGCTTTGCGATCCACGAGCGTTCCGCCGGTGCTTCCTTCATTATTTTTTTTTTTCTGCGCCCCTTTTGTTTTTGGTGGGGCGGCTATTTTGGCCGTTGTAGTACCGATGCGAGCGTTCGCGACATTTTCAGCAACTGTTAGGGACGGGGCACCGGTTGCACACTGCGAATGCTTTATAATACTGTCGCTGAATAGGGGTGTTCTTTTTTCTTCTGCATTTTATACTGCCGTCGGGGGCGTCGTTAGAGCATTGTTTGAGTCCACGGTTGTTGCGAGCCCTCCCACGAAATTCTCCGATTTTTGTTTTTTTGGTTGCCAAGTACAATTAACCCTTGCATAAATTAACGCATTAGGCAGAAGAATCGTTATGGCACTGAGACAAAAAACCAAATTGCATTCGATCGTAAGCATTAATGTAATAAGTTTTGCGAACTCGCAAGGCGAGAGGCACCGTAATTCTGACGACTGTTTTGGTCCCCATTTGTGTCAAGTAAAAACGTTTAATTAGCCGTATAATTTAATGTCTGTAAGTGATGCAAACTTTTAATTGGCAACAATCAAAAAACGACAGATTCGCAAACGACACAAGTTCATTAGAACTTTTTCGACTTAAAATGTTGTGGTATTGTCGAATACATTTTCAAAAGTAGATTTTGTCGTGAAAAAATTGCTCTGATTACAAACTAATAAAATATTCATGCCAATTAATGTGCAATAAACTGTTTTGTAAATAAGAAAGTTTGATATTTTCCAAATGGAAAAGCATTGGATCCTAATATTTCACAAAGCTCTTTGAAGGTCTCCCCTGTGAACCCTCTCAAACTGGACGAAATTAATCACTCGTATGCAGTAACTTCCCTTTGACAAATGAAACTATAAGCATATCTATGACTTCTATCTCAGCCACCATAATATCAAAAAATAAATGTAACGAAACTTTTTTCCATTTTATATCCGGCTCTATTATTTGTGAAATCTTGCATAATCTAATATATTGATACGATCACACTATTTTCCGAATTTTTTTGCACGGACATTTACGCTTCTTCCATTATCAAGCGAGGGATTAAATTTTCAACGTCTTTTTCGTTGCTTGCGCGCGAATTCAAAAAAGATCCGGCAGAGACCGAAATATAGTCAAAGAATCGTTAAAATTTTTATAATTATCAGACTCGCCGAAGTTTCTTCCTTATGTGCTTGCAACTCGCAGCGGAGAGCAGAGACTTTTGACATTTGCATAGCGACGTCGTCATTTGAATTCTTTTCAAAACTGAACCATCTTTTTCCGGCGTATATGTCTGTCTGTATCAGTTTTATTTGCATATATCCCGCGCATTCTGTCCCACATGGCGTTCGCTTTTTTACAATTCAAAGAATGCCCCATCCATCGCTATTCAATCGACGTAAGATAAACTCTTGAGCCACGCCATTTTTTTCTCGTAAGTTCCTTCAAAATCTCTCGTGCGAAAGCTCGTAAAGCGGGACTTCTCGGTTTATTTTCAGATCCGTTCGCAGCGCCAACCGCCTTACGAGATATTAATAGTACAGGGATTTGAAACTTTTCAACACCCGAGTTTTCTTTCGATTTTTCTTGCTTTTATGTACTTGCATATCTCGACTGTGTTTCTTCCCTTTTGTAAATTTACATTATCTATGTCTCATTTTCGCAATATCGCTCTAAGACCGGCTAAGAGTTTAATTACACATTACTCACAGTATCATATATATTTTCAGAATAATAATTAATTATCATATAATTTGCATTAATTATCGACAAATTTGTTAACTTTAGTTTTCCACATCACGAGACCAGCCGACTCCTGTTTTATCAAAGCAAACACCTTTTGACGCTCCCGGTCACCGTTAATTTAACTACGATGCACTGATCACAGAATTGTTGATTAGCCGTTAGTACCGAGGGGAATTTCGCATAATATCGATAAGTTATACAAAACTATGACGATCAAAATATGATTACCTCCATTTTGTCGCGGGTACAGTTAATACATTTATTCATAAATTAGGAGATTCGTGACGAATATCGATATTGTGCATGAAGCTCTTGTCGAAAGTTTAGCAGTAATATATACAGTAAGTGCACTTTGGTTGGGTTCAAGATTTTACCTACTCAAAGTAATTAATTTCATTGGAAATTATTAGCTTAAAACTTAAAGCTTGGAAGGCCATTAAAATCATTGTAAAGAAAAGTTAAAATTTGATTCGATTCATAAGTTATTTTACCAATTGTTTCTTGCCCGATAGTTTCATTTTTATACAAATGTAATATATTTTTTAATATTAATTTATAATTTAATGAATTCTTAATTTAATATTTCTTATTACTAAAAATAGTAAAATTCACATAAAATTTACATAAATTGAAAAATCAATTTTGAAACCTTAAAGAAGTCCTAATATCTTATATACTAATCTTTAAAACTTTAAGATGAAATCATCAGTAGTTTCGAACAATAATAATTATTGTTAATATATTTAAAATGCTAGGATTGTCTTAAAATTTTAAAATGCATTTTTCAATTTATGTTACTTATCTGAATTTCACTATTTTCACTAGTTCGTATTTAATTTCAACTGTGATAATTCAATAATACATTAAAATAGCCAATATAAATTACTGTTCTTAAATAGATTCCTAGCATTTTTTATTTCTATTAATTTTTTAACCATAATTAAAATACGTTTGTAAAATGTTTTGCAATATTATACAATAATTATTTCATATCTATTTCATCTAAAGCAACACAAATATAAGCTATTATTAAAATTTATATATATATATATATATATATATATATATATATATACGAATATTATTTGTTTTACGTAATTGTTTGATCTTGATTGAAAACAATATAAAAATACATAAGGTAAAGTACCCCAGACTCCGATGGAAAAAAAAGTTAATCCAGTATTCGGACAGCGAAAAAAATTAAAATTATTATCGATATGAATGCTGTAAATTATAAAATAATAAGAAGTATTATTGGCTTAGATGATTGATTGCACTAACGGGTCGAAAGTTCAAACATTTGCGTTTCGCAAATAATGTGAAAACTACTTTAATTATGATGATAAACTATCATCATCGCAGACATAATACAGCAACCATAAATGAAGACTCATCGTGTTCACTTACCGTAAAATTCGTCGCAATCTTTGAAGTTAATAAGAAACATAAAGCCACTGTTTCTCATTAAAAATCAAATAAAATCACATAAATAAGAATATCACAGCACATGAAATCCGTTATATTTTTATTGCTTACAAACGTCAATTACTTAAAAATTAGATATTTAGTTACAGGTTTCACTTTTTTGTCTTTCCATTTATACTCGAACGACTTCACCCTTTTGTGTCCTAGTTAAAATCCCTGTCATTTACATGTATACCTCCTACTGGAACATAGATTTGTAAGTATGAATTAAATTCAGATTACGGTATTTTGGAATTCAGTTTAGGTAAAAAATATTTGACATGCCAAAAATCTGTCAGAGAATGGGTTCTAATATGTCTAAATGTTCATAAGGGTTAATGTTATCTTTGTATTAATGTTTTACTGTCGCTTCAATAAGCTCTCCTATAGGGCCTCTCCTATAAAATAAATTAAAATATAAATTTAGAAAAAAATATTCGTGATATTCTTGCAAATCGTTGAAGCAAACTTAATAACATAAAAGTGGCTAATTTAAAATTATTGTAAAATAACTCTTTAACACCATTTACTCTTAAATAAGGATTTCAAGCTTCTTAAGATGAAATTTCTCATTTGTCATAATAATTTTGACCTCTAAATGGAAATGTCACGAGCAATTCGAAGACAAAAAAATTTCGAGCATGGAATATCTTCTACTCCGAATTTTTCTTCGTCTCGCAATAACTTATTCTGCTTACGTTATTTTACCAGCTTCAGACTTAGTCACTGTTTTGTGGCTGACAGCTTTCCCAATAGAAAAGTCGCCTACTTACGACCAAAAACCGTACTACTGGCTGACTCTCCAACAGCCTGGGTCTATAAATGAACAAAGAAAAAAGTAAAGGATATATAAAGAGGATTATTGGTTTTAGATAAGCAGAGCCCTAATGCACTTTTGAAGAAAGAAAAAGAATGAGAGAGAGAGAGAGAGAGAGAGAGAGAGAGAGAGAGAGAGAGTGAAAGCGAATCAGAATGACTGAAAGGATTTCAATAATAAAGTAACAGCATGAGCTTGTTTTGTCAGGATGAGGATAAAGTGGATAGAAATTATCTCGATATTAGCATAATAAAAAGACAACATTTGGAAAGCATATCGTATGAATCTATGGTATTTTGCTAAGTTAAAAAGAATAATAATAAATTAAAATAACATCTAATTTTTGCTTATTCGCTTTTTATTTTCAGCTACTCCTCCCAGATCATAGAAAGTAAAATACCATGTGCACGCAAAATATATAAAATAGTATAAAATACTTTTCTATCACTCCCGTATAATAGTTAGATCTTTAGATACTTAGCGAAGCCACTTAAACTCTTAAATATTAGTAATTTAAAAATTTTATGTATTAGACCCATAATTCTATTTCAAGCTTCAGATCTGCTTTCAGAGGTAGTTATAATTTTTAGGGACTGATAAGGAGTCAATTTCACAGTAAACCCAATAACAGCATGGATTAGCGAATATTTTGAATTTAGTATCATTCATTTATTACTTGGTGATTTTTCTAATATCATTTCTTTCATTAAACCCATCAAATTATAAAGTGAGTAGGTAAATATTACAAATCTTGAATCAGTAGAATATCATAAAAATGTAAAAGCAAACAATGCATATTCTATTGTTTACAAAAATCTTTCAATTCACTGACAACAACATTCTCAGGCATCGTAAACAGCATTGAAGCAATTCATTTTCATTCAAATCATTTTCTAGTAAATTATATATTGGTTTAAATATAAATCAAATTCGATATGGTCCCCAGAATTTCCAATAGAAACGACATCATTTTTGTAGAGTTATAAAGATATTTCACACATCTTGAAAAAAGAATAGCACTCTGCTTAATTTGCTTGGATGCTGGCGGTATTTTTTGAACTACCAAACATCAAAAAAAATAGTAGAAAGTGCTAAATTACAATTCGAAACTTTTCAAATTAATTAAAACTTCATTTTTATTTTCCCCTTGATTTCTCTTTCTGCATTGAATAATCAGAATTTCGTAACGAGATGATCATTAATTTATAAAATATTTTACTCAAAATTAGTTTAATATAAATTGTTATTGAGCAACGAAAAATGAACCAAAAAAGGATTCATAAGAAATATATTGCCCGCAGTTGTGGGTCCCTTATATAGGTGCCGAGAAAATTGGATGCATCATCTGCGTGCTCGTAATTCACAGGCCAAACGACAAGCGACATTTGTACACACACGCACACACGCACAAGCGCGTGTGTCTGTCTGTGTGTATATATATACATGCATAAATATATCTGCTTGTATACATGCATACATATATACATGCATACATACATATCTGAGTAATGGAATATCGAGCTCGTTTCGCAGAGATACAAGTCATTCGACGCGAGCGAGGACAAACTCGTTGAAGCTTTGATTTCATCTTGGAGGTCTTCTATAACGGGGAGCGCGCAACTTCATATTTCAGGAAGTCTAGCCAATTTGAGATTCTCATCATCCTCGGAGCATGATTTTTCACGTGGATTCTCGGCTACCTTTTTGGCGGAAAAATAAAAAAGAGAGAAAAAAACTCGGCTAAAAAACTTTGTTTATTAAAAGTATATCCCGCGTTCTACAAACTTAGGCGAGACTCTGCAGAAAATCGATGCGGATATCTTAATACTATTTTAATATAATTATATGTATTTTTTTTTTACTCGTAATTCGTTAATTTATTATGTAATATAGAGAAGAAGGAAAAACGTTCAAAGCTGCTCGGCTCGCTTTTCAGAGAAAGCATAAACGCGCGGAATGGCGGCAGTCAAAACTTAAATTCTATTTTGGAGATTCACATCGGTGAAATGGCTCCATTTGTTTTATTACCTTAATACTGGCTGCGAGAGGGCTCAACTAAAACGTATTTGATTTCGGTATTTGCCTGCACCGTCTTATACAATAACTGTGCATTCTAACTTAGGAGATAAGTGATTGATAAGCGAATTGCTAGTTTATGTAACAGTTTAGTATTGCATAGTACAAGATCTATGCACGAGATTCAAATCAATTCTATTACACTTGTTATTAGTCGGCAACTATTTTCTTGTTTATTGTGATAATTTTCTCTAAAATTTTCAATTCTATTACATGCTCAATAATGGAAACGTTCCTGAGAAATATTATATGAACTTTGACAATCCGACGACTTTAATTTTTACGCATAAGTGTAATGAATCGTTTTGTTTTTGTTCAAATTTGCAAACGCTGTCATCTAACTGATGTTACGAACAGGTAACTTAAGGCGAAACGTACATAACCTTAAGTTTCTTTATTAATTTAAAACATCGTTAACGAATTATTTGTTAATTTAGAAATGAAACTTATAAAAACGTCATTATTTAACAGTCGCTAAGACAAAAAAAATATGACTTTTTCACGACTCAATGAGTTTTATCATTATGAAAGTTGCCTATATAGAAAGAAGGACTAACATGCGGCATGTTGAATAAATTTACAATCATTCCCTCCAACCTGCGGATTCGTATATCAAATAGCAAACCTGCCACCTGTCCTCATATATATATAGATCTGTACGATCTACGTCTAATATCCAAGCTACTCGAGCGCGGATGCATCTTCCAGATCGCCCCCTCCCCCCCAGCTTATCATCCGCACTCGAATTTATTATATCGGCATTATAGCGCTTGCTGTTCGCGATAATTAGTGCGGAAGCGCCCTATAGATCCGGCAGCCCCCTCTCCTGGCCCGATCGATCTCCCGCGATGGATGCATGCGGCGGCGCTAGCGTTTAATAGCCCGTCAAGGACCGGCGAATTCGCGTCATTAAATTTGTTTGCCGCCCTCGGCGCGGGGCGCTTATTGATCCGACGTGGCGGCGGGGGGCGGCGAGCCTCGGTATATAGGGTAATAATTGCCGAATGTTTAGAACGCATCTAGTGGAAGGATGAGGGGGGGGGGAGAGGCTGCAGAGATCAAGTCCTCATTAAACCTCAGTTCATCAAGTCGCACGCGACCTACAAGCTTCGCGCGCAGCTCTGTAAAGAGGCTTATGTGGAAAGTTCTCATCACCCCGCCCTCTCACTCACTCACTCTCTCTCTCTCTCTCTCTCTAGCTCTCTATCTCTCTGTCTTCTGTCACTTGGCCCTTGGCCCTTTCCAGCTTCTAGTGCGCGGGCGTACATTGTCGGTGACTTCAGAGTGTGATATCGATTTTTCTTTACTTTTTTTCTGTCATTCTTTCATTTTTCGTCGGCTGCATCATTTACTTTCAAGCTGTATTTGTTCGCCCGCTGCGTTCCAATTCAGCATTTCTGCTGACTGTACGTTTCCTTGGAAACCGAGTTATTATTGCTGATTAATTTATTTTTTCTCTATTTTACAGATTTTTTTCATTTAAATACCGATATATGTTCAAACATGTTTGGTTGACGTAATGTTTTATTGTAAAAAATATATAAAAATAAATTGGTATTTTATTTTACAGCTAAATACAGGCAATTTCGCATTGCAGTTGATTACTTTTATATTTTTGAGATACTTCGATATCCCATAAATTTTTTACACGAGCTAAATCCCTTTCAAATTAAAGCAGAATATAGCTAATGCTGTCAGAAAAAAGTAGGATAAAAAATAAACCATGTTCCAAATTAAAAAGTATTGTACGGGCTTAAACGATCATTCTTATTTTGATACCATAAGGTAACTGCTGAAAAATCATAGAATTTTATCCGTAGGTTAATATAATCACTCCGTTACATTTAAAGTAAGGTACAATAATCACGAGGAAAGTGAATGGAAAATTCATGTAATTTTTTTTACACGCATTAGAAAATGATTGAATGTGTGTCAATAAAATAGCGTAGTCAAATAATATTTTTCTTTATACTTTTAGAGTGCTTATTTTAAAAACTAAAGATGAACTTGTCGTCGTTAGATGCGTAACTTGCACTCGCGCCGGCTGTTTATTCACTAATGCATGGCTTGGCTAAATATTTTATCGCGTATTGCACTTTCGGCAAATCGTTCCGCCACAGTCTTTTAAAGAGAAACTGTCAACCGTGTTCTTTTAGGTCGAGCGTAACGCGACACCCGCTCCTGATGCTATTCCTTTAATAAAGAAATGAATTTATTTTTCCTAAATCCGACATTGCCGATGTCTTTAAAAAAATTCACGCCTCAACTTTTCATTCGGCTTAATTCGATACTTTTAGATAAATTGATAGTTGGATAAATTTTAACACTGATAATTTTTCAAACCTACACAACAAGTATTTATAAAGTAGACTTGTTAATTAGGAAAGGTTTAAGTTTCAGTCTTTAGGACGGCTCTAGTTGTATATAGAATTTTTTTTTTTAATAAATCAAATAATAATGAGCGTATTATGATATCATATATTTTTAGTATGAGTTATGTATGATTTATTAACAAGACGAATAATTTTAATTAGACTTTAAAAATATGTTTAACTCTTAGTAACATTTTCCATTTTTATCTCGAAACGCGCTGGTACATTCGTACTTCATTTGAAATTAAAAATTTTAACCGATTCCCGTTATCCCTTAAAAATTAGCCCTAGTTTTCCAGCACTTCAATCTTGATTGATTATTCCACTCTTTTATTTCCAATCTATCAGAATTTAACGCTGGGGATATTTGTATTTATTCAAGCTTATAATTCGTATTTTCAATACTGCACTCTCACTTCAATCTTTTTTATTCAGCTTTTGATGAACTGCGGCAGTTTTTTTTTTAATTCGAAGCGACTGCAAGTTCAGCGATGTATTACAATCCATTATATACAACTATATGGTTAACATATCGATTTGCGCGAATCATTTGAATAATTGAAATCCCGAATAACAAAGATAAAAAAAACTGTCAATAAGAATTAATTTATTAACTTAAATAATGTTATCTTCTATAACGCACAAAATCCTCGCTTATAATGAATTTTTGAGGTATGATATACTTTATTGACAGAATTACAGACAATGCTCTTGATAAAACTGCGAAATATTTATTTTAAATGATATCATATCGGAAAG
Source organism: Sycobia sp. Sy_11 (assembly GCA_018907035.1). Lineage (NCBI taxonomy): Eukaryota > Metazoa > Arthropoda > Insecta > Hymenoptera > Epichrysomallidae > Sycobia > Sycobia sp. Sy_11. The sequence goes on along the minus strand of JACCIC010000033.1, from coordinate 316,647 downwards.
GATAAAAGTTAACGTAAAAAATCTGCAATTGTATTTATCTGCAGTATGATAAATTGGCGATATTCATTAATTATTAATTATAAATTTTCCATACTATATTTTCGAAACTTGCTTCCTACTCCAGCTTACCTGAATACCGAATGCAATATAGGATAGCCGGAACTTTACTCGGAAACTACATTTAAGATAATGCGCTTTTCAAGGTTATAGGATACTGCGGCGTTCCTTTGTCCCGGGTACTTTTTATAAAATATAAGTTTATTGATTTGATTTTCAAATTGACTAAAGTAAAATTATAATTTTGTATGTAAAAATAGACGATTATAATCTGCATTAAACAGATACTTTTCCTAATTCTCCATTTTTCTCGGCATTAATTCTACGTTTCCTTTTTCACAAACATTGCAATACGGTTCCTTTCGTGCAAAATACGTATGTTTGTATCTAATACAAAAAAATTAGTGAAATAAGAATTATTTAATTCCTCGTTAATACCTTATGCTTTGACAATATATCAAAATAAATAATTAAACGGTTTCATTTTGGTGTTTCATGAATTATCTATCAGCCAGCATTATAATTAATAAGAAATCGAATTTCAATCATTAATTTTTTAATTTTCAAATTTAACAATATTTGTAACCTTGCCATTATTCAGAAATAAGGCTACTTGAGAATAATTATGTACAAGAAAATTATAATTAAAATAATAATATTATTTTATTATTTGACGAACGGCTAAAATACATATCGTGTATAAATTACGCCCGAGATCTGGCTCTGAGCTAAGGGAAAACTTTCGACCTCACCCCCCCTCGCCCTCGAGTTTCGTAACGGGCATCGTCGCGCATCCGTCGGGCGCTGGCGGCCCGACGAGGTGAGTATGAGCTACGAGGGCATTTCCTTATACCCCGCCCAAGCACCCCGGGCGAAGTAACGAGGAGCGCCGCGCAGAAGTGCCGGGTAGATTGAAGTTTGTTCGTAAACGGTCATTGCGCCGAGAAACATAAAGCGGGCTGCGACGAGTAGGTGACGAGGGGGGGGGGCGTCCTCGAGGCAGCAGCTCGCTCGCAAAGAGCGCACTCCGACGGCTGTTTATATATACGCGCCACGATTATAAGGATGTCCGCGCGCGAAACTCGATGTAAGTCGTCGCACTCTCGCAGGCAGTGTGCGCCGCGTAATGCGCGGAAAGGTTGCAGAAGCAAAAATTACCCGCAAAGAAAATCGACTGCGGGTGTAGGCGATTTCTGATATGGCATCGAAATTGTAGATTCGAATTGAAAAACTTATAATTGATAGCAGTGAGGCTCGCTGACCACTGCTTAACTTGTGTTTGCTTGTATTAAGTTTTCTGTATTATATAAGACGAATGTTATTTTACGAGAGAGATGTTTGTAATATTTAGTTCATATGTGCGTCATTCTGTCATCAGTTGATAGAATGCATTTGGATTCTGTAGTGGGCACTGTTTCGTACACGCTCCCAAACTGGTTGTTTTAACTGCCATCGCGGACAAATTCAGTGAATGGAGGTTTTTTGATGCCTAAATAAAGACGTTTGCTAAGGCAATATTTATACACAATCGATATAGTTTCATTTGTTCTACTGAGTGCACCTTTCCAGTTTTCAGTTTATCATTTTACACATAATTAAGCGACCAACTTGTAAACTTTCAACTTTCTCGAATAAATTTTATTTAGGGACTTTAGGATGATGAGGCTATTGTGGATGCTCAATTTTCATTTAACTTTAAGCATACCGTGCTAAATAAATGACAATGATTAAACGGATACAGCGTAGTATTTTCATTTACTTAACCACAAGTAACTTCAACTCACTATTCATTCTCATAAAATAATATAATACTATGAGTATATTGGTCGACTTACGATTTATTTTAATATAACTGAATATTATTGATATTATTATTTTGTTGTCTTTCATGTTCGTACTATAACGGATCCCTAGAAGTCAGAGACGTATAGTACCCAGAATGCATAATGCCTATCCCTTGCAATTCACGAGATCGATGTTTCATAACGAAAATTGAGCTTATCGTTTGTTTTATAAAGTTCCTCTGAAAATATGATACTGACGGACATTCAAATTCAAGCCCCGCGGCAGTCTTATCGTCGAGAGTAGGCATTGATCCAAAATCTTTGACCGACTAAAACTACGATTATGATATAATGATAATTTTATAATAATGATTATTATTTTTTCTTCGCGCCATTCCGTTATCGTGTCCTTGTTATGATGATTATAAATTTAATTATTCAAGATATGCGTTAAAATTACATTATTTATTTCAAAGATGTTTACAAAAATTATTATGCCAGAAAATTAATTTTTCTACTAGAGTGTCATAAATGCCGAGCTGTACGTTTCTAAATGATTAAGTAAACACCGAAGACAGAATGATGAATGTCACCATTACAATCGCTTATAAATATTGATTGGGTATATTATAGTAAAGACGGAAATGATCTCTGTGAAAAAACTCTAATCGAAAATCCTCGGCTGATGGTTATTGGGCAAACGCTAAAAAAGATGAGAAAAAACGAGATATTGATGTATCTTTGAGCTAACCGTCATTACGCGGTGAAATGAAATTTTGTAAGTTTACTTTACGCTCAGAAGGGTATATATATATGTAATAATGTAATTATAAAATCGTATAAATATAGTTATCATTATATTAAATTAACAAATATTTTTATCGTTCTTACAGTTTTTTTTCAATAATCTACTTACTAATATCATGAAAGTTTATATATAATCTCTAAGCTATATACATAATCACCCCCGTGGAATCTGAAATAAAAGTTACTACTAAAAAATAAGTTAAAAATAATATAAAATAAAAATATAAAATAATCAATATACTATTGCCAGCCAAAGATAAGCTAACTGCCCCCAACGCCAAAATTTATGATCTTGGGTACAATCACCAGAATCATGACATCTGCTATTTATTCGACTGTTCAGACCGAGCTTCTCTCCATCTCTCTTATCTTACTGCAGGCAGTTCACTTTTTAAGATGACACTTGGCGTTCGACCTGCGATCGACTAAATCTTAAGATTTATTTCTTGGATTAGCGTAACATTTTATTTGCTCGTTTATCCTTGTACGTTATTTTAGTTACCATTTAAATATTATGTTATTTAGTCGATGTTTAGTTATTATTTTTCAATTAAAATTAAGGCATATGACGTGAATTAACGAGGGAAAAAAGACAAAGAGACGCGTCAGCCAAACAAGATACAAGACAAGAGAGCTCTAGTTCCAAAGAAATTGGGCTGATTTCCTACACTCGCGCAGTAGAAGGTTTTTCTGATCTTTTTTCTTTTATCATAGATATAATCTTTTATATATAGAACGATTTTAAGGAATTTAAATAGATATACACCCGAACACTCATTCTTTCCCATGGAAACCCTATCTTTTAGTTTTATATCAACCACCATCGTTGGATTTTTATTATCAATTGAAAATAATTTATTTTGACAATGTCACATTGATTTCAAAGACTCATTATTTAATGTAACTGTTGTTATTTTACTTCTATTAAAAATAAGTAGAGCTGAATCTCATGAATTACTCTTTATATATATATATATATATATATATATATATATATATATATATATATATAACGAAACTGCTTTAGTGAAAGCACATGTTACGAAACATATGAACACTTCAAGAATGACGATTTTAGCATCTAACACCGAGTTAGTAGTAGAAGAAAGATTTCCGAAAATTCCGAGTTGAAAGCATTATTCGTCTAGTAGATGAAAAATTACCGACATAATCACGTATGTTTCAGCAAACTATTTCAATATGTCTGAAACAGATGGATATGTTTCAGAATCCAGAAATTCATATGAATTGAATCGAAGTGATGTCGACCGGCATTTCTTTGATTAGAGCTGTTTCAAATGCAGCTTAAAAATAATTCTGATATGTAGAGCGATAAATAATTGACATATTATAACAGTGGTAAATACAGAATCTCATAGACCTTGCTAGCCACACACCCACGTCGACAATCAACCGAAACTTCAAAGCATCAGACTTGCGTTATCTATTAGGTAGGTTCAAGTTGCTGTGTTATGCTATAAGCTGCTTAAGTAAAGCGAAATTATTACAGGAAATCGATACTAAATATATTTGATGCAATTCTCGAGTCGATCATTAAATGCCCGCAATACGAGCAAGTACACAACAAAGTTATTGCCGAGCATCAGAAATCGAAAAAATGGTCAAACAAACATTGGAAAGGTCGACAGTCCTGTAGCCTACTGTTCAAATATTGCACCATCTGACTACTTCTTGTTTTGATCGATGGGGCACAGCCTGATGAACGAGAACTTTCATTCATTTAAGCGAATCAAAAAATTGATTGATTCCAAAATGGACCCGAAAGCTGAGTAGTCTTTTATACAGTCAGAAAAATAGATAAATAGATTGAAAAGTTTATTAAAAAATACATATTTTGTTGGAAAATATAAGCATTTTCCTCCTGTGTTCTAATACTACAATTTAATGTTCAAATTTAACGTTCGTTTGTTCATATTATAATAAATTAGATTGAGTAAAAAAATCCTTCTAAAAACCTTTACATATATTATGGGTATTATTGTGAAACGCTAGAGTCAATAACGTCTATTACCCGCTCAGTCTCTATAAGCTACTGATAAACCATATAATAATAATTTAGTAAAATGTTTAAACTTGAGTATAAAGACCTGGATACAATTCTTTAAACTTTAAACTCTCTTTAAACTTGAGTATACAGACCTGGATGCAACTCTTACGTATTGCCTGCTTATGCAATTCAGACAATTTGCTGTGGGGGAGACGACACTCCTTGAAGCACTTTGCGCAAGCGCTTCGACGCTGTACCTCGATGATCTCGTCGTGTATCTCTCCTGAATCGAGGCGTCTCCAATGATACCGGCTGTCCCGTATGATTTTGGCACTGTAATCTCTGTATAGGTTTGTCTTATGTTATTGAATATGCAGCTGCATATAAGGGCAGATGTGTTCGAGCTTCTTCACTTACACCTTCTGTATTCCTCATCGAAGGGATCTCTTGTCAGGGAACACTTTTTTCGAGTTGGTATAATGAAAATTATTTTATACTCTATCTAAAGAATAAATTCACTGAAATTACAGTTCATTAGTGTAAAACATATATTACTACATAATACTATTCAAATATTTACTTAAACTAATAACTTTAACGTTTGTTTAGTTTCGCAGATCATTCATTAATTATCTATTTGATATTCTAATGTGGAATTTTCACGAGACTGAATGCTGATAATAGAGATCCGCAGATACTTGGGAATTTGGAGTAATTAATTTTATTAGTAACATTTTTAATGTACAACAATAAAATACCAACTAGTATGGCAGTATTATGAATGCAATGATCGAATCAAAATTAGAAGATAAAAGTTATGTTTATGTTCAGATTCCTGCAAACCACGTTTGAACTTAAGATGTAAAACTCAGTATGAAACACAGTAGAAATATTATTAAAAAGAGTGGGCATAATAATTAATGATTCCTGAATCTTTAATACGAGGAATTTCAAAGTTTTGAAATTTCAAATTTCGTATAAATCTTATATGAGATATATAAGAACAGAGCGGTTTTAACCTTATAGGAGCTTGCATGCGAATTTAATACCCGCATAAATTCTGTCCCCTTCTATCCACGTCTAATCGCGCTTGACCGCGGACGTTATCTAATCGCATAGGCGCAATTAGAGAAGGAAAGAGGGAGCAGCTTATGCACTTCTCTCGTTCCAAAGCCACTTAGGCCTCTCTAAACTTTTCAGCGCTCTGTCCCTCTCCCTCTGTCTGTCAGTCCCTCTTTCTCTCTCTTTATCACACGTACTTTATTCTCATATCTCCATGATGTATAAATAGTCATCGTAATTTTATAACAGAACTCGAGAAAAGCCCATCTACGGCTGTACTAATCCCTCGAATCCTTTTCCAAAATAAGACAATAAAACTCGAGTGGAGCGTGTATTGCGACACGAAGCATCAGTTTGGCCACCATCCATGTCCGCTCTTAACAAGAGATCCTTAGCCTTTATCTAAATTGCACACTCGTACTCGTTGCCCTATAAATACTATAACTTTTGGTCGCGCAATTCCAGACGATTTATTTATGCGCGCACGATTTGCTTTTGGCATGAAAAACCAACGAAATAAAAACATCAGTTAGAGTCACTAATTTTTGCGGATCTCTATGGTCGAAGTGTTACTGTTTTAAACACATTTGTAATGATGAAATTATTTTACAGATAATGTGAATGTATGATGCTTCTATGTATGCTAAGCAGACCATGTAGTATACTAATAAACGAAATCTTGAGAGCATTTGAGATGATTTATTAAGTACAAAGATCTTGGATCGTGGATTACAGTTAGTTGAAAAATGCATTTAGCTACATTATAAGCCGATTACGTTATTATGATTGTCACGATACATTTTATTCTATATCAATAGAATATTACTGGTGTATTTTCAAATTAAAAGGTATTATTTATTTATATTAAGATATCTAAGATTCTAGAATCTACTGATAAATTAGTTTTGATAATAAGTTTAAAACTGTTATATATTACTTTAAGAAATATTGATTCTAGGCGATATAAGACGTAACTCGAACTATATATTGGCATGGTAAAATTCTAGAATCGAAGGTTCTATAAGATATTTTTAAATTCATCTAAAAGCTGTGAAAAATCTTATGAAGTAAACTTTATTTCGTCAAGTTCGTTACAACTTTGAAATCTCTGGTGGATCCGGATCCTGCACCCTTTCGTTGTAAACTTCGTATCAAAATCTTCGTCTCAGGAATAGTTTCGGGACGAACTTTGAGTGGTTGTACAACGCAGCAGTCGTATATACTCAAAGTAAGAAATCTACCACTCTTAAGTTTTGAATTTTCAAAAACTTTTTCTTCGGCCATAGCCTCAATATTTCTATAAGTAAGACATTTCTTTCCCCCACAGATAACTTGGGAGCAAGTGAATCGGAAAATTTATTTAAGACAAATCCGTACTTCCGACAAAATATTTTAAGATTCCATAAATTTTGGAAACAAGTACAAAAATTTGGTTTAATAATATGTATATAAATCCAACTGAATATTATAGTTGCATGAGTAAATAAAGCTCAGTACTAGCTTAACGTTTCATTTCCAAAAATCTTTAAATTCAATTAATATCGGTATACTTAGCTTCGAATTTTAATGAAATAACATTTTCAGAATTTTTAGAATTAGATCAAATAAATAAAAATGTCAAAATTCTTATGATGTAAAGTTGAATAGAAAAAAAAGATCGAATTTTTTAGCAAAACAGCGAAGGAACAAAATTAGGTCAGAAAACTGTTATCGACTGCCAGACTAATAATTGGATACATCAGAGAATGACGATACATATTTAAAATATAGATGAAACATTTATCTAATAAATTTCCTAAACCACCCCAAAAGCAGAATGAAAAACAAAATATCAGTGAGGCTAATATCGTCTTTTAACGAATCATTAGAAATTTTTAAGAAACTTTAAAAAATACTAATGTAATATTGAATATTAAAATTTCAATCGAAGGAGATTTAACAAAATTGCAATAAAAGACAAAAAGGAATTATAAAATTATGTCTGATATCTGATAAAGGAATTTCTGCTTCGCTAAAAGTAATTTCAAAGTTTAATCAAATATTTTCAGTCATTAATATCCTGGTGAACTAATATTCATTTATTACATTTCCAAATTTATCTATAATATATTAATTTGCCAAAGTTCATTCATGCTTCTCACTCTATAAGCTCTAATACCTGCGGCGCTCATGAGTATATGTATATGTATATATATATATATATATATATATATATATATATATATATATATATATATGAGATTTAAAATTATCAAGTTATATCTATGTCATTAAGTAAAATTGAATTTTGGTTCCGCATGCGATAATTCTAAATTACTACAATCGAAATTATCACATTGAATTTAACATGAATGGATGTATAAAGTTCGCTTTCCCCCCATTTCAATGAAAGCCATTCTATTATGTACCTTGATTTTGCCATTCGCATAACTGGCCTTATTTTAAAATTTGCGTTGCTCCCGCTTAATTCTCATAGACTAACGAAGCATGAAAAGATACAAATTTACCCCACCATCGTTTAATTCGCAAATTAGTCGATTAATATTTCACGTCAACGATCTGGGAATTTTTAAGATATGCATTGGGCATGAAGAGCCCTCTCCCCCGTCGGCTAATAAAGTTGAGCAGCTTTGATCAAATATGAAATACACTCGTTTGGAGTCTCTTTCTAAATATCATATTTATAAATTGCAATAAAAATCAAAACCGGACTCCGCGAAAGAGAATTTGTTAAATAATGCAATGTTTGAAATTTTCCTAATGGACGCGGATGAAGATTCATAAATTTGCCTAAAAATTATGTAGATCGAGAATAATTACGTTAAGATTAAAAATATCGACAGTCGGGTGGAGTCCACGATGAGATTTTAAGATTCCTCCATCTATAAAGTAGTTCATTAGATTTTTTTTGTAAATTGAAATCATGTCGCTGTACTTCTACCGGTAGTGAAATTAATTACCTGTAAGCAGAATTTATTTTATAGACACATTATCACATAAAATTTATAAATGCACGTATTCTTCCCTATTCAGAAAAATTCCAAAGTATCAGAGAAACCATTTCAGCGGGCGATAGCGTAATTTCGAAAATAGCGAGACAGCGGCATAAATGTCTGCGAGCATGCCGATTGCGAGCATGCCGATTCGTATCCACTACAGATGTGCCGCATCGAGAAACGGGACGAGATATGGGTAAGAGGACAGTAAAAGAAGAAGGAGGGAAAAAAAGCAAAACTAAAGAAGCTTTGTTTCTGGGGCGTAAACTTTATATTTTCCAAGCTCGCTCGCTCGCTCGGCTTTCGCTGTGCGCAGGGCGCGGGTCGGCGAAATGGCGCGAGGCGACGGGACGAGCATGGCAAATGTCGCCAAGGACGTGTCCGCCTGTATTTCAGATCGAATCATTTTCGCTGAATTTCTCCCCGACATATTGGATATTTTATCCCTCGCAGCGAGCGGGCAGGAGCGCTGGAAGGTGTTTCGCCGGCAAGGATCGCGCACGGGGAAAGTGATCTGGAAAGTGATAATATTTCTCTCGGACTCCTTTAGAGCGCTCTTCCGCGCGCCAAAAAAGCTCCACCGGCGAGATAAAGCTTAAAAGGGATTCGTTTCCTCTTGTCGGGCGCGGATGGCGCGTCACTCGGCGTTGTATGTAGGTGCCCCGTGGCCGTACGGCGTTCAATTTATTTGCACTACGGTTTTTTTTACAAATCCTTTTGCAAATCGTTTTTACGGCTTCGAGTGCTTTTATTCCGTCTACCGTTTAATTTGCATCTCTCGTTACAACAATAGCGATTCTCGTACATACGATTTATCGTCATAAGAACGGGCGATCCGATAAATTCGTGCAATAACATTGAATGAATACGCGGTCATCCATAATCTACGCGTTCCAGCGTTAACGAAAAGCGTCGATTCATAAAGAAGGTGCTTACAGTACTTTGGCCTACCTTTCGCACTGCACCTTAAAGAGGAAAGGACAAGGAAAATTATTTTTCTTCTAAAATATCTCAATTTTTAATTTTCTATTAAGGTGATAATGAACAACATTGGGAAATATGCAATAATTTCAGTCAATCTTTCGATTACTCTATTTTACATTGGATATTTTTGTAATTATTGTAGGCGTTAGTTTTTGCCAAAGGTAAACAATAGCAATTCATTATACAAAATATCCAATTTTTTTTTGGTAAAACAGCATTTTTGAAATCGACGCGCAGCTTTACGGAAATGAATTTCATTATTTTTCGTTCAAACTTTGGAACACGCGTTTAAACTTTAATTTAGAAGAGATATATCAAGAGTATCGTACAATGCAAAAAATAGAGAATTTTAAATATTATGAACTGAATTTTTTTTATAAAAAAATTCATGTAATTTCTTTTTTGTCGAAACCCAGATTTGTTTCCTCAAACTGTCGCGATTCACCAAAAAAAAGAAAAACGATTTGTTTTAAATTTGCGCACGATTTCCCGCAGATATTGACCTCAAGATTAAGTGCAAATATTGTTGGTTGTATATGGAAATTTTATGACCCCTATTCTACGTGCCGCAGTAGGTCCTGGGAAAAAAACGTTTTGGAGCGAATGGCAAGAGCGCCGCTATTTTTGCATATATTTGTACTAAAAATAATTTTTATATATTTTAATACATACTTAACGATCTTACTCAATATTATTTTAACGTCTTTTCTAACGTGCCTAAGAAATTGAACCAACCTACTTTTTCCGACTATCCCAATAGTACCATCCCTCCATTACTACCTTATTGATTCGAGAATATAAATATAAAAATCAAATTTATATTCTAATCCAAGCATTTATTTTATATTTAATATTTTTATATTAAGTTTAATTATTTTATATATTATTTTATAAATTATTTTATATATTAAGTTATATGAAATTACAGGAAAGTAACGTAATATTTGCCAAAATTAAACACATACAAACTGTTTGATACATTCCAATGTTACTTGTATAAATACTGATAAGCAATTTTAGAAATAAATAAATTAAACAACTTTTTAGTTTATTTGACTGTCTTTTTAACTCTATTTCTAAATAGAGTCTTCATAAGCATAAAAATTCCCCATCCACTAATCAGCTATAACAAATGCCAGAATTCCAATTCACTTTATATAAAAATTGATCCGCAAAACCTTCGAGTGTATGAACGTGTACATACATGTTCCGCTTTACGAATTCACTTAATTTATTTTATTTAATTAATAAAAAATATTAATCCGTGTTAATTATTTTTCATTCATCTTCGATAGAAATTAATTGAATACATCGGTTTCGGACGTACTAGCTTTTAAAACAGAAAAAGAAATAATTTGTTTTTTGGTTTGAACATATACAGATATAAGAAAGTTTAATATTACTCGATTCCTCTTTTCAACGAATTAAAGTTTCAAATATTGATTGTTGAACTATAGAAGCGTGCTTGAAATAGTTAACTTCTTGTAAGCGAGATCTTTTGAACACAGAAGAAAGTTTGATAAACACGGCTTTTTCATTTCCTTATTTTCCTTGGATATTCTGAAGCCCAATGCTGCCGCTCTTCAACAATGCTTTACTCATCTAAGCCGGTCCAATCAGTGAAAACGAACAGCAAGAAGAACGAAAAAGAATCGATGAGACGGAAGGAAGAGGAAAAAGAGAGAGAGAGAGAGAATGAGTGAGCACAACTCAGTGTTTCCCGTCGAATTTGCGCCGTGAATATGGGGCGCGCGGCTGGCGCGGCACATTTGTCAGGCTAAATTTCCGCGTATACCTGTCGCACGGCTAAAGCTGCAGGGCAGAACGAGCTGCGCGCGCGCGCGCGGGAGGAATGATTGACAGTGCAGCGCCATACAAATCCGTTTAGAGCCTCGGGCGCGCGAGCTCGCGCGCACGTGCAAATCGCCCTCCCCGATAAAGGGGAAACAGGAATATTTTATCGGGAGGTGCGCGCGCTAGCTCTATATAGATCTGGGCGGAATGCAGCGCGCGAACCAGCGCGCAACGTCGCCGCTCCCGTAGAACTTGTTTTAAGGATTGGGCCGATAGTACGACTGAAAAGGGGAGGATCGTAAAACTTTTGAAAAATTCAGCTCAACATATAGGGGTGGGGAAGGGTGGAGGGGAGGGGGAGGGAGAACTGACGGGACTCAGGACGGGCAAAGCGAATTCGCTGGGATCACTGTGCGCCGCATTTTCTTCCTTTTCGCCCGTGATTTTTTTTTCTTGAGTTTTTTATCTTTTTTAGAGATTTATCACATGTGAATCTGTGCTTGTACTTTACCTTCTTGGATAATTACTGAAACATTTTCTTTCATACGAATTTATAATTTTCTTTTGTAAGAGAGTCGTCAAATATGTATCGAAATCTGCACATTAGAAATAAAATATGAGGAATTTGGTATGAACATACATGTAATTTTAATTTAAATTAATAAATATTTTTATCGGTCTTAAAGTCTTTATAATATCATATATTAGCTAAAATGATGACAGTCAGACTGTCCTTGTTTATGTTCACCCCCGTAGAATCTGAAATAAAACTTATTACTACAATAAATTATATCAGAAAATTAAAAATAAAAATAAAATAAAATTAATAATAAAATAAAAATAAAAAAAAACAAAATGATAAATAAAATAAAATAAAAATAATAAAAGTAATATTCTATGTTAGTGAAGGACAACCTGATTGCCCACACCACTTTAAATTTAGAATTACCTTAGTGTCCGACGTTTCGAACCGCTACGGTTCATCCTCAGGAACTAAACTCAATATATGTAATTTTAGTTTAATTATAATAGTTGAAAGGTATAAATTAGTGAGATTATTTGTAAAGCATTTACAATTTATATTAATATTTTATCCCGTGATTAAATAAAGAGCAAGCATTGTCGTATTTGAAACTGTCTTGGAATGACGATGTTTTATAAAAAAATTAAAATTTGCATTTATTTTAAATCCAGTCGAAAATATTTCATTAAAACTAAATAAAGTGTTTAAATGAATCTACTACGAATGTTTTTATATGTTTAAATGTTGAAGAAATTATTCTATTGTGCGTTTCGTTCTATGGTATTGATTCGGCGCGTTAGTAAGATAATATAATAATTGGCCTAGTCTTTGATGTACGGTGATAAACGGATTTGGATGCAACGTTGTACTTGTACTTGTAAGTTCATATCTGACAAAATAAATCTTTAAAATTAAGACTTGTTTGAAACTGAGAGAAACATTCACTGGAAGAAACAGCAATATTATATAAATTGTTCTCGATTAAATTTTAATGATATGAATTTTTTTTCATCACATATGAAATGTCTAATTGCAGAGCATTCATTATTCAACTTATATTCTCTTGTCCACTTATTTATATTACTAATTTTTGATTCATTACATACTCGTATTATCTAGTGCAGTAGGATTTATTTGTTTGTTTAGTTTTTATATAAAAACGTAAATAAATTTTATTGGTTTATATTTATCATAAAATATAATGTTTAAATTAAAATCAACTGAAATGAAAATAAAATGACATATACGAACGTGTGTATACTTAAATGTACAACAAACTTAGAATTACGATTTCTGGCATGAAATATTGGTGGCAAATAATTGGGTCGCAGAGTCCGACGCGCGGAAAAAATTTAATTTCACTTGCCGTAAATTTCTAATTCAGAAATGCGAACTGCCTCGAGACCGAGATCTGCTTCGACGCGTAAGAATGCGAATTTGTATATTCTGCGCGAGCAAGTGAGAAAGCGCATACTGCGTTACTGGCTATATACCGTAAATTCTTGCGGGTCTCGCAGGCCGCTGTGAGAGGAGAATCGTCGATGGTACAAAATTATTCGATAGATGCCGGACCAGGGAGAGAGAGAAAGAGAAAAAATACAAACCAATGGATGAAGGGTAGAGAGAAAAGTGTTGTAAAAAAGTCAGGGATAGGAAAAACACGGAAATGCTGGCGAGCGCTAAAAAATTTTATTCGCATGGGGGAAAAGAAATGATTTCTCCAGTCAGTCGAATCAGATTCAATAACAAGTACTGATTAAAAACAAACAATGGTTGTGATTACATAAAATCGATTAAGTTCCTTTCTTTCAAAATTCCTCGTGAAAATATGTTCTGATTTATTTATAATATCGACAGGCTTATTTTTATGCATACGTCTTAAGTGTGTTAACAATTATCTGGTAACTTAGAAAATAAAATTGCATAAAATTAAATAAAACAGTAACTAGTAGAGGTTAATTAGAATTAACCATTTCATAATTAATAATAATTATTAATTAATAATTGCCAAGGAATTTCATGCAAATTTTTATCAGAAATTCCTTTACTGACTAATAAATTATTTTCAGTTTTTATTGAATATTGTAAAATTCTTGAGTAGCATAATTATTGGATCATACTCAAGCAATTTGCTTTAGTAGCTCAAAAATCTATTTAATGTAATAAAAACATATTGATCAAATCCTTCTTTATATCAATGAACCTTTCATCTCATGATTTAATAATCAAAATTAGAAACTTCAACTTTTGAGGATGAACATTTTTAAATCGTATAAAAAAATGTTTGGCTTAATTCTCCTTTTGCTACTTTTTAGAAATGTAATTTCTTAAAAAATTTTTATTATAATTGAGAAAAATGGCTTTCTAAATATCTTTTCATTACGTTAGCTATATAAATAATGAAAATATTTATCACAAGCTTTTTTATGTGTACTTTCCTGTAGGATCTTATGAGCTTTGAAAATATGAATGATTAATTAAAGAACCCTTAGTAATTTCAATGAGCTCTCATAACTTTTTATCTATAGGTTAAAATGATGATTATATAGTTTTCAAATTTTTCCAAAAAATTAACAGTTGCTGAAAAAAATTCCAATTTTTTGATGTGACATTGAAAGAATAATTTATTTAATATTATTTTAATCGCATTTTAATTATTAAAAAAATAATTTATTTATTAAATATTTATATTTATTCATTTTACTTGATAGTGAAAAATATTATATGTTCAAACATTGATATAAATATTGCAAATGTTTAAACCCTTTTATCCCAATAATTTATGAAATTTTAAAAGTTAGAAAATAAATTAATTTAATGTACAAGAAATGCACTTTAAAGTACGATTATAAGTAATAAATTATCATGCAATTGAAAATATCAGAAGTGACAATTTTATTGTTAATACGATTATTTGCATAAGAAATTCAAAGTATTATGCTCTAAAGCTAGATACAAATATATTTGAAATAACGAAGGGACTTTATAATTTCAAATCGTTTCACAATTACATATTTATTGACCAAATAAAGAAACTGTTAATTTATACATTATTTTCGTGAAAACTATAAAAATGAACGCTAAAGGGAAGAATAGAAAACTTGATAGATATACATAATTTTCATTATATGGATTATATTTTTTTTCATACCGCAAAAATTTCTTATCAAATAAAGAATTACCTTTGAAATTATTCTAAAAATTTGTTGAAGCCAAGAAATGTAGTTTAATAAAAATAGTGAACATAAATACACGCCATTATTCGCTCAACCTTCTTACTTTCCGTTCAATACTGTATTCGAAAGTTACTTCGATAAATTTTCCCTTGCCACATAGAAATGTTTCGACTTGATTTGAGTTTGCCCTGCCTATGAACCAGGCACAGATAGTAGGAGGAGCTGCCCGATTGAAATATAGAGTTCGAGAACAGGAGCTAAGGTAGCGCGAGAAAGAGGATGAGAAAAGACCGGGTATCAAAAAATACTCAGAGAAAAAAGGGATAGAGCAGGAATGAGAAGGGTTTGGAGGAGGGAGGAGGAAAAGCTGCCGGAGTACCCTAGGGCCAGATCGCAATATGATCGGGGCAGAAGCCTTAGGCATGCCGCGTACGTCTGATCGAGCAGATATGGCTGTAAATTCAGTTCTGGTTACACGAGACGGTTTTCCGAAGCATCTCCCATTTACGACGCCCATAACCACGGGGCCGCGGGTTAAAGGCTCGGGCCGCTTTGCAGCTGCCGCGCCGCCGCTCCCCGCGTCGGCGGAAGCGACGCGGGGCCGGAAGGGGGCGGGGACGGCGTGAGCTTGCACGAGCCTCCGAAACTCAATTATCAACGCACGTAGTACCACGGGCCGTGCGCGCGTGCGCGCATACGCGGCGATAGCGAAATAATAGATCCCGACGTCGGCGGGCTCCCAACAAAGCTCTCCCGGCGCTCATTATGGCGCGCGAGAGCCCAGAGGCTACGAATCGCAAGGAGGCGGGGGCAGGCCGAGGGGGAGATCGTTAGCTTCGCCTTTTCTCTCTCTCCCTCTCGCCCCAAACGCGCCTAACAATTTGCGGTGCCGGGCGCGCCGATCGTGCCCGGCTCGTTATCGTTCCCGCACATAACGGTTAGGGCCAATTGGCATCGTCGTGCTTCCCCACTTACGCCGAGTTTTAGTATCGGTTTTTCCATTCCGCCCCTGTAATTTTCCCATAAATCGGGGCGGCCAATTTTTTCCTACTTCCTTCCGTCTGCATTAAAGCCGCATTACACGCACGTGCACACGCGCTCCGCGGAAAATCTCTAATTCGTTCCGCGCGCGGGGTTCCGCGTGCCGTTAATGAGAATCGACATTTTGCGCGTGCGCCGGGATTATTATAGACCGCGCGGCCGTGGCCGAAAATACTGGCGAGCTTTTAAAATTAAAACAAAAAAAAAAAAAATTCGACCGGAATAATGAACGTGTCAGATTTCTGTGGCGATCCGTCACCTATCGAGTTTTTGATAAACGTCCGTATCAAATATATAAAAACAATCGACAATTAATATAAAATGCGCGTCTCCGGTAGTTTCGCGTAAAATGAATTTTTCACGCTCTTCGATGATTCGTTCCGCTTTTTCTACTATTTGTTTTTCGCGGCAGGATTCCGCGATTTCCATATTTAAAAGAGTGACATATTTTCATCGAAATTACACGACTCGTCCGAATGAATCGCCTAAACGTGACTACGTATCTCAACTGCATAATCATAATTATGAGGCTTTCATAATCAGAAATTTCATGACCATTCAAGCGTAAGAATTGATGAATTTAAACCCACCGAGAATATATTCTTCCTTCTGCACTTAACTCAATGTCTCTTAAAAGTAATTGAAGTAATTGAACCATTTAAATATTAAGTAAATCAAATCAACTTGATCAATAAGCTTTCATGGTATTGGAAAGTTTATCTCCGCACCTCCAGAAATTCGCATTAACTAAGCAGAAAATATATTGAAATGAAGTAAGATTGAAATCAGATGTAATCCAAATAGCTGGTAACGTTATATTTAAAAGGTTTTTTCTTATTGCAATCATTTGAATGCAATGGGTTTTCATCATGTTCGCCATTTAATCATTTAATATTATTAAATTAAATATTTACAATTAATTTAATAATAATAAGTGTTTGTCAACAAACATTACTTTGTATATTAGATTACTATTTATACTTAATATTTATTGTAATTTATGTGAACTATTTATGAATATAAATTTAGGTTAAAAATGGAAACACTCATTTAATTAGCTAGGAAAGATAATATGCTCTATAGTTTCTGTAATTGTCAGATCGTGCACCGTAGTGAAGCACCCTATGTCAATTGGCGTCTGACAGTTTCTAGGCTTTACTACTAGAATCTTAATGCGAGAAGCGCGCAATAATTCCGTATTACTTATAACGTGCATTAAGTAATAAAACTACTTGAAAATATTGCGGACTGGTATTCAGGCATTGTAAATAAAAAAATTTTACGCAATCACCATAAATGCGGAGTCGAGAGGTGCGCGAAATGAGAATACCGGTATAAAACATTATACATTCTATAGTCTGAAAAAAGCTTTTTTTTGCTGCATTAATCTAATAATTCAGGTTATGAGCAATATTTACACTGGAATCCAGAGTGCTTTAAATAATAAAGTAGTTTTCTGTACTTAGAAAGGTTGTAAGGGTGAAGTAGCTTGAAATATTTCATAAACCTTTTAACCTTGATCAAACACATTATATTACTAATGTAATATTGTAATCAAAATTTTTATAATGTACCTTACCTTATCTGATGAACGAGGTTTAATATCGAGTATATATGAGATATAAGGGAGGCTCCTTTCTAAAAATGGTATTCTTTTCTTCCAAGTATAAAAAAGTAATGACTTAAAAGCAATATCTTAAAATAAGTGTTTCACATATAACTAGCGTTGTAATGATCCATTTTGTTGATCTGTCAAGCAATAATTTTCCCTGTTTAACCGACTAATTTTATTATTTTTTAGGGACTTCCAAAAGTGTTTATCCTCATTTTTATTGCGAAACTTCATGAATATAGAGCAGCGGAATAAAATGAATTATTAAATCCTGGCTCCGACGCTGTAACTCGCAAGGAATAATATGTATAAAAAGAGCTTCCCTTCGAGACAACTGTTTATGACCAACGAAAAAAAAGTTTCATCCTTTTTCAGCTAGTTACAATATGCATGAGAAAACGGTATTTTCAGACCATCGAGTACCCCCTCCCCCCCATTTTCTTCCAGGACCTATCTTCGAAGGGTCCTGTTTTTTCAAGAGAATATTTTAACAAATTTTCTTTCCATGAAATACAATAATTACATATTTTATGAAGAATAATTCTAAATAATTTTTTTAACACGTGCATGTGAGAATAACTATTATTTAGAACTTTTTATCAAAAATTTTAGATAACTTTATTGATACAACAATTTTATTAATAATTAGATTAGGACTTGAAATGCCACTTAACCTTTTTCGAAACAGATTTAAAATTATTATAATGCTTACAACTTTCGTGGTTTATATTTCAAAATGAAGTTTAATAAAATCTAGTCCAAGAAATGTATTCAATATACATAGTTGTAACTTATAAGCATTTATACACTATTATATATCATTCATTTAGAGGCCAAGAATTGATAAGATACAAGCTATACAAAATTATACAGGCAATCGTATTTATTCATTATTCTGCATAATTTACCACAAGGACTAAACCAGTTTGTAGATTAAAAATGAAAAAATTAAACCGATTTAAATTTTCATGAATTTACAGAGAAATCTAATATATTATAATAGCTTAAGAAATTCAAATACAAAAAATAAGAATAAAGCGAAATAATAAGAACCATAAAGTAAACTTCTTTAGATGAATTCAATACTGATAAAATCAATAGGATAATTATTTAAACATAATTTTTTAAATTTAAATCAAGAAAAATCATTTGCAGTTTATTCATAAACTTAAACTTTTATTAAATGATCATACATAAATACAATTACTGAAATCAAATATTACTTAAATACAATTACTTAAAATTCAATTAGAATGAGAAGTATATTCAGTATTTTCTAAGCTAGAATTCTAAAGAAAAATTTGAAGAAAAAAATTATATTAAGAACACTGTTAAAATCACCTCGTATACATTACGTTTCAGATAAAATGAAATAGGAATTTCTTTTAAAAAGTATTAAACAGTAGTGTATAATATTATTGATAACAATTTACTTTAGTATAACGCTATTAATATTTTATTGTGAATTAAATTTAAAAAAAAATTCTCATTGTACATAGTCTATATCTATTTTATACTGAATCGTTTCAGAGCATTTATTTTATTGGCCAATTAAACGTACAATTTCAAATGGAAATAAATCTATTACGATTGTTTAAATGAATTTAGATTTCGGAAAAACAGGGAAATAAATTTTTTTATGCATTAGGTTTAGGTGCATTGAATGAAATTTTGCGGGCTCCCGAGTTTGTTTCCAACAAGTTCAGACTGCTTTCATCTCTCTTAACAGTTTCGGTCGCCAATCAATAAAGTTCGCTGCAGAAGCTGCTTAAAAGCTACTGGAATAGGACGATAAGGCGTCGTTCCCATTAGAGCTTAATACCCCGCAAAAGCTCCTGTGTATTGCAATAGTGAAGTTAAACTAAATCGTGCATCGCACAATTTTAACTTATGGCTTGGAGAAAAAGAAAATAACACGATAATTGTTTAAATGAGATTATGTGTAAAAAATAATTCGATGAATTCATAAAGAAAAGTTACATTTTTTGCTATAAATTTTTCAATCGATATTTCTCCAATTTTGAATAGCACGTAAGATTATATACGAAATTACATATGAGAAATAAATTAATAAATAGTTAGCGATTTAGAGATGTTTTCAATAATAAAAAAAAAATTGCTGTAATTTAATTTGTCTGCATTAAAAGAGTAGGCATGACGGATAACATAATTCTACTAAAAATTGATGTCTCATTCCATACTAAATTCCTAATCTTCATTAATCGTTGCACAGGTATTATGTAACAGTTACTAAGAAGATTATTCTTTATTCGGCTTAAGGCGCAAAGCTCATAATACTCTCGTCCTACGACAATCATTCATATAAGAATTTCATTCTTTAGCGCATTTGTAACGTTCCTGGTAA
Source organism: Sycobia sp. Sy_11 (assembly GCA_018907035.1). NCBI lineage: Eukaryota > Metazoa > Arthropoda > Insecta > Hymenoptera > Epichrysomallidae > Sycobia > Sycobia sp. Sy_11. Next base: position 296,438 of record JACCIC010000033.1, on the reverse strand, counting down.
ACTCTTGTTAAAAACTAACAGCCGGGATAAGCTCGTTCAAACGAAACAAATATAACAAAGAGGGGAGGGGGAGAAAAGAACGCTGTACGAATTCCCACCGAGAACAGTGCAAGAGATAATTAATCATTGATGGCAAGCAGTAAACACTACGAGCCGTGCGAAAGAACCGCGCTTTGACTTATTTATGCGCAACTCGTACGCTAACCCATCGGTGACACGCTCACACCGGAACAGTAATAAAAAGATCCCTCAACCGGCTCCCTTTTTGCAGCGCCTCTATTCGCTGCCCTCTCGCGCTCTCCTCCTCCTCTCCCCTCAGCCTATCTATTCATCTCTCAAAGCTCTCCGCCTAATTCTCGAAACCCCGAGACAGTCCCGCGGCCACTTTTCATTCTCCCGGGGACTTCGTGCGGGCCGCCGCCCCCACTCCCCTCCCCCCACCCGACGTACATCTGATGCCCGTAATTAAAGTGGAGAGTGAATAGTCATGTTTGCGCGAATCCGACGATCTCCCCGCGGCCGGCTCGTGCCGTTTCTTTCCTTTGTCTTTCGCCACGGGTTCGCGACCGAGGCCGGGGCCGCCCCGTGATGAACGGCCGCGGCCGCGGGACTCCCAAGCCGAATAATTAATAGCGCGCGTGCGTCCGCGCGAAGCGGCGGGAGGGGGACGACGGCTGGCGCATAGGGCCGTTGCACCCCACGCGAGGTGGCGCAGGGGTAGAGGTAAGGGCGGAAGCTTATCGCTCGACGAAAGGTGTTGTGCGCGCACCGGTTAAAAAATTTAACACACACACACACACACACACACACACACACACACACACACACACACACACACACACACACACACACACACACACACACACACACATATATATATATATATATATATACATTTGGCGGGAATCAAAGAAAGAGAGAGAGAAAGAGAGAGAGAGAGAGAGAGAGAGAGAGAGAGAGAGAGAGAGGGAGACAGGGAGGCATCGCTTAGGAAATTACGTGCGCTCCTCTAGCGTATCACCAGGAAACTGCAAATATAAATTTTTAGTATACTATCTTGGATTCCTCGGGGCGCTGAGCGAACGTAGCTTTTTTCTGTTTTTTTTTGTTGTTGTTTTGTTTCTTTGTAAAATTTACTCAAATAAATTTAACCGCGTTCAATGGCTCACTATGCGTGCATTAGCCTATGCTAATGAATTTCACGTATTCAGTTGGGTTTTTGCATTGTTCTCACGGGAGCATAATTAATACATAATTAAAATATTTATATCAATGTGGGTGATCGATGGATGAAGAAAAATATGTTAGTTAATTGTGAATTGAAAGTTTATTTTGTATAGTACAACCAGCATGTGAGAATAATCATCACAAAAACAGAGTTGACACTTTGAATTTACTATTCGAAATTAAAGGAAACTAATTTTTTTTTAGTTACAAAATTATGCTAATATGTATTAGATGGTTAGTACTAAATTTATTATTTTTATCTAACAATTTATTTCATAATAAAATTTATTTTATGGATACTAACTTTAATTTTTCATACATGAATATTGATATAAAACACTATTAATAACTTGTTTTTTATTGGTATTTTCAATGATACAGCCAACTAACACGAATGACTGATGTTACTTATACATATTATGTACAGATTAATGTTATTTCAATCATAATGATTGAACTTCTGCTTTTCTTAGGAACAATAATGATTGGCATCCGAAAATGTTTCAAATAGGAAACTTAATAGTTTGGCAACTAATTGCCTATAAATTTGTTCAAAAAGGGTTAATTTATTCAATGAGAACTATGATCTGGAAATTTATATATTTAGAATGGCACTTTTGATAAAATTAGAAAATAAAATTTAGAATCGCACTTTTGATAAAAATATGTTTTTCACAATTATATTTTATATATTTTATATTAACTTACTATGAATCCTTCAATTATATAACAAAAAAACGTATTTTCATTATTCAACTTTTTTTGTTCTTCATTAATAAAATAGCAAATCGACGTTTGGAAGGAATTTAAAAAATATCGTTATTGAACTTTCGATCGCAATTTGAAAAAAAAAAGAGAAAAAAAAGCAAGGCAAACCCAAGGACGTTGAGCGATTCCGTTATACGTAAACACGCGCTGAGCGATGGAACGCGGGTTATTTGCGCACGTGCTTAATTCAAGAATTACCTCGAGGGACGAGAACGCGGTCCGACGCGCAAACATCGGGGCAGCGATTCAAAGACGAAGGTAAACCCCTTCGCGCTTTGCAGAATTACGTTAAAATTTTCCCATATACCTCTGCGCGGCCAAAGAGTTTTCCGGACTCGGCTTCTGTCGACGGAAGATCCGGCCGTGCCGCGCGACCGGCGGTTGCCATTGTTTAATTTGGAACTCGGCAGATGCGGGGTTCGTTCACCTCGCTGCCCCACCCGCCCCGCTAGCTTCCCTTTGATTAGCCGACGAAAAAGAGTCGACTGCCTCCGTTCCCGATCTTGCCGGCGCTGCTGGAGCAGTGCAAGATCCAGGTGCGTATAATTTTTCGTCGGAGGCCGAACAAATACGCGGTTGGCTATTGTGCTCGAGCTACGAGTCCGCGCGTAGTTCACTCTTTCGACGAAAAATATGGCTCGGGCGAGATTCTTTTATGGTCGCTATTAAATTTTAGCGCTTATTTTATTAGCCAGATAAACAGCTGCAGAGACGGCCGTAAAACCAGACGATTCCCCGATACGGCTGTTCTAGTACGAATGAATTTCGAAGATTATGTTTTATAAATATTATTTATAAGTATCAGCTATTTTTATGTTTTTTATATTATTAGTGGTTCTAAATTACAATTTTTACGAGTATGCTTGAGTACAAGACAATTTTCCGAGATATAGTTTAAAATGGATTCTTGCCTCTCTTCACTTCTAATCGATGGTAATATTATTATTGAATACATAACTTCGATATAGATTTAAAACATGAAGCATCTTCGTATTTAAATATGTCGAATTGTAAAAATTTATATTTTAATGAAAATGTTATCCGTCTCACTGCAAACGATCAAAAATCAGCCAACAAATCATTAATATTTTCATTGTATAAACAGTAAATATTCATTGACTTAATAGTGATAATTTTTCTATTTTTATCAATGGTTTTAACTTTCACTGAAGATATTGAATGTAAGGAATAAAAGCATAAGCTTCTGATGCAAATATGCGTACTACATAACCGTAAAATTAACTGTATCCTTGTAAACTGAAATCTCAAGCATTCAGTTTTTTTTAAAGCATAGAAATTATAACAAACAGAAACTTAAAGAGCGGACATGTATAGAAAAAAATTCACTCTTAAGTGAATATAAGAGAAAAAGCGAAATAATGTAGAGAATTTTTCTTCAAAGTAATTACTGCCTTCATTCTTATACCGGCGATAATCACTTTTTTATCATTGATGTATTATAGCCTTTTTCCAAAGATAACATTATAACATTATAATGTTTATAATAACATTATAATAACATTATAATGTTTATTATAACATTTATAATGTTTTAACTATGACTAATGAAAATGTACTTGGCATAAAACTCGTTTCATTAATTGAAATCAGATAATATAAAAATAAGTAAGCAATAGAAACCAAGGTAAAAATCTAGTATTAATAAATATAGAAGACTTATTTTGTAACATTGCCAACATCATGATTATTTCAACCTTCTTTAGTCAACACTGTTCACGAGTCATTGAATTTTCATGAGTTTTCGCCATGCTCCCGCGAAAAATACATACCACAAAGTAGTAAGAGCCTATTTTAGTCAGGCATCCGTCGGAGTCCGTGGGTGGTAGGCTCGAATCTTATTTGAAAAGTTTACGTACCTAACATTTGCGATCCGCCTTCAGTTAGGTGATATAATATAATATTAACCTTTAATATTTAGATCCATTTGGCACAAGTGCTAAAAAACTGGAAGAAACTACCGAATCAGTGTTCTCCTCCCCCGAAGTTTTGTATATATATGTATTCGCATCCACAGCAGTGGCCTTTGCCACTGAACTTTTTTAAGGTCGCGGCAAATTCTGTTCAAAGATTGACGCGATGATTTTTCAACGTCTCCCGCGTCATCCGAGCGACACGGCTCTTTCTATCTGAAAAATATCATAGAAGTATGGAAGTTTTTATGCTAACTTACCGATAAAATTCCGCGGTCGTCGAGAACCGCGGGCAACGTGGCACATTTTCATAATACAGCTTTTCCAGTGTATATCTAGCGCCGAGATCATCTATACTCCAGTTTAAGCAATTATGTTTATAAATATTAAAATTTCTTAATCTAATTTATTGAGAGACCTATTATTGAAAATGATATAATTAAGTGTCGACAAAGATTAATTCTGCAAGTAGAATAGGTTAATGTATCTAAAATTGTATCATCTTGCTTATCATTGGTATTTCAGGTAGACAAAAATGATTTTCTATATTAATTTATAAATCCGACATTATTTTTATAATTATTAAATTCATAAGTACACAGGATAAATATGTATCTTATTCTACGTGTAGATTATATGATTAATTATAGTACATATCCATTTATGCAGGATTTTATATTAATGAATTATGCAAACTACTACTATATGTTCTATTAGTTTCTGCATCTATAAAAATTATATGAAGCTGCATAATAATCGTATTACAACAATGTGGAAATCAAAATAAGTATGTATAAAACATGTAATCTTACATTGAAATATAACCATACATTTCAATCTGCATTTCGCCCATGAGAAATAGATGAAAGCTTGAAGCATGTTAACAAAGTTTTTTAGAGATCTATGCACAAGATCTTACATGCAACAGTCTGAACTTTTTTCTTAGTTATATCTTACTGAACTTATTACCAGGCATTTATTATTAACTAAATTGTACTTTATAATGCATGAGCTATCAACTTATACTGATTTAAGAATAAAAGTTATACATACTAAATTACTAATAATTATACTTACTCATAAGAAGAAACGGTCTCTTATTTCTCCAACAACAGTTTTAATTTCTTGTAAAAGTAAACTATTCTATTCTTGAGAACTATAATGCTTAAGAATGTTTGAGAATGTCCTTCTTAGGGAAAGATTTAACTTTGTAAGATTTAATTAAATTTTTTCAATCAATGTTACCTAAAATATATCCATATATACTTTCGCTATTGAACTCAAATTTTTATCTATAATACTTTTAAAATTTTGTACTTCTTACATGCATTTATTAATTATAAACCATATATATATATGGTTTATAATTAATATGCAAGTTAACCCTGATATTCATTCAAACTATTTTTCCAAATACTACAACTCGACAACGTCTATACAAAAGTTTTATCTGATTAGCATCATTACTTATTGTTAAATATGTTCTGTTTTCTAATAGCATTTTCAATTATTGAGTCCTGTCAAGGAACAAGAAGCAAAATTAATTTAAATATTGAAAAAAATTTTTGAATTCAAATTAACTTTTCGATTTCTAGAGCCTCTCCGCATTCACAATTATCCAAAGATATTTCCATATGTAGAGTGTATCGTTATATAAGCTATTGTTATTGCATTACGCGTTGCGTTATCTTGAAATACATTATATGAATACATAAAGTACAAATACATGAATGACATGAAACTGTTCTGTCAGATCTTCCCATGGAAAAGTTTTTCGTGCACTGGTCTCTTTACATTTATATATCGTTCCATCCTTCGCAATTTATAGATTTATATATATATATATATATATATATATATATATATATATATATAAACACGTAGGAATGATAGTATGGAATTATATTGCGTTCAATTATAATACATTTCAGGTATATAACTCCATTTACCGAGACACTAAGACCACGAATATTAAACGGAAGCATCAAAACGTTTCCTTGCGTACCTCTAGCAAATAGCCTTGTTACACCTGTAACGGCGTAACATATTTCTCTTCTGACCTATTCGAAAATTACAAACACGGCGGACGGGTAGAAGTAACTATTTCCGTTCATATTTCAATAATGCCGGTCTCGCGGATGCGGGCACGTTCAAAACGGATCGATGTTAAAAAAAATTTGTTAACAAAAAGTTGAATTAAAATGATTTAAGTGCCTATGTCGAAGAAAGCTGCAATCTTATATTTATTTATGCGCAAAGTAAAGCCTCGAAATTTTGTCTATTGTTATTTTTATCATAATTTTTTAGAAATACATATTGTTTATATATAAAATGTTATATTTCCTTGACTTATTTTATCCAGAATATCTGGCGTATTATATTGATCGTGTTCGTTTAAGATTTTCCGCGTAATAACGTTGTAATACGTGAATGGCTTTCCTTTACTACTATCATTCATGTCGGTCCAAAATAACTTCTTATTGCCGGAAAACTATGTCTGGGGACACTTGCAGCTTGGCGAATGTAGATTAATGGCTTTAGCCACTTTATCAACGTTTTGACGCGCAATGTAAGATATACGATTGTGATTGTATGTCAGCGTGACGTTTGCAATCGATTAATTGAGCCAAGGCATCCAAAAAATTTAGGATTATATTTTTCATTCAATAAAAATATACTGTTTTTTAGATTCGTATCCGTACTGTACTATAGAGATAAAAATATAATAATTATTCAAATTAATTTATTTAAGCTTGCTCAGGTTAAATTAAAAGAATGTGTATAAAATTTTGATACAATATCCCAATAGTTCTGTAATAACTTCACGCTTATTTAATTTTGATCTAGATTTATAAAAGTTTTAATAATAATAATCATAATAATTATTGTTTTAATAATGTATAACTGATTACATACAGCACTAAAACATAGACTGACTAAGAAATTTTAAATCTACGAATTAATCGGACGATTCATGATGGAAAAAATGCCCAAATATTAAATAAAATTTACTTTATGCAAATGAATAATTGATTTTAATCTATGCAGGTAGAATATATGTTACCTGAATTTAATACAATTATTCTTTTTAATTTACAATTATATTTAATATAATTTACATATTTACCAATACATATTTAACAAATAGTACAATATATTTGGCTAAAAAGCATTATTTATTTGCACTCTATATAATACAACTATTTACTTAACCTATAGTTAATTTTTTAACATAGTTAAGTTTTGTGACAGTTACCCATAGTCCTTGTTTTAAGTAAACATTTTTTGATATAAATAAATCAAACTCTATTTTAACGAACTCAACTGAACTATAAGAAAATATTGAAATATCGACTAAGAATAAGTGTGTATAATTACTTAGATATACGTTTTTTAACATTAATAATTCTACATACGTCCATCATTTACCAGAATGAACAAAGTAGTATATTTAAACTTGTATTTAAAAAATTATTTATTTAATTCTATTTATCTACGCATTACCCAATCAGACAGAGACTCGTCTTTCTTACTATTATATTTACACATTTTTACATTTTTGAAGGCTCCAACTATTCATGCAATACAAATGTTAAAGACTCCTTATAAAACTCCCATCATACACATATTTTAGTTCTGGTGAAAGTCGTCGACACCCAGGCGAGAAATTTTTAAAACAAATTTGTTCAAATAAATATTTGATATTTACAATGCAAAAATATTTATTTAACGCAAAAGAATATTTCTGAAATATCTACAAAGATATTAAGTGAAACCTTTTCCACACTGAAATAAATATTTTCTACGCTAAAATCAGTAAGTTTACTGAATACAAAAAAAAGTTTTAAATATATTTAAAATTAATATGTCAAGTTAATATATATCACAACACTATGCATTATGAATATAATTATTTACTCAAATGCATAATTTTCTAAACATTTTTTCTAAAGCAAAGATTTTTATTTGAGCACATCAAAGTAATTTTTAGTTAATACGTAAATAATTATTTGAAAATCCTAATTTTTCAGAATATTTTTTATACAATGTTTAAATAAAAAAAAACTTTCAATGTAAAATAAATATTTTGTTAGTTATAGTATATGTTAATTCGTACAGATAATATTTTGAATGCACCAACATAGTATACTCAAAGAAAATTGACATTGAATTATGGAAATGAATTAATTATTAAATTTAAAAAACTTTTATTTACGATTAATTTCTTTGGTTAGGTAAAAACATTTTTTGAATGAAACTACATAATTGATGTGTTGCAAATAATATTATGTTAGTGAATATAATATTTAGTCATCTAAATAAATATTTTTATTTGAAAAGGGGCAGTTAAAACTCTCTTGCTTTTTTTTAATTCAGAAATAATTAACTAATTATAAGAAAAATTTATTAAGTAAATGGATTTTTAATAATTATATTTACTAGAGTTGAAAAATCATTTTTCGAATGTATTTATAAAAAAAGTACCTTCGACCATCTGTGATAATGATTTGTCTGAATAATCATCCCTCCATTTTTCAATGAAAAACAGTAATTCACTTTGCATATCAATGTAAACTATAACGATGACATTCAATCTCAATGTTATTCGCGTCGCCAATGCTTAACTATAACATATTTCTTACAGCTGGGTACACTAAAACTCATGGTTATAAAATAAATTAGAACACGTACGTGGGCGGATATGATCACGGCCCGATTCCTTTCCAGTGCTATAATTCCGTTGACTGATATATATATATATATATATATATATATATATATATATATATATATATATACTCGTGGGATTCAGTTCACCACGCCGTAGGGCGCTGATACTCGACCGCAGCGGGTATAAAAGGTGAAAGAAAAAAAGACTTATCGACCACGGACGTGTTTTAGCGCGTTCCAGCTCCTCCCGCCCTCGTCCCGTAAAAATCAGTTGAGTATTCCGGCAGCCAATAGCCGTTAATTTATCGAAATATCTCTTCTCGCGCCTCTTCCACGCTCGCACAGTGGCGCTCCATTATTTTCTTGGGCTTTATTGCGCTCCGCACCCTTTCGACTCGCTCGCTACCCGTATCGATCCTGGCTCTTTCCAATCTTTCTCTTCTCCCATTTACGGGCCAGAGGAGCAGCTAGCGATCGACGTGTAGCTTTACCGCGAGAAATATAAAGATCCGGTATTTTTTAACAGGCCCTGGAGCCCCGTACGTGTGCGGCCGCGCTTCGAGCTGTAAATGTGTACAGGAAGGCGGGATGAAAAAGAAGAGCCCGTACGGCGAACAACCAGCCTCGAGAAATCGCTGGTCACGTGTCGTCGCTTTTTCTCTACCTTCTGCTCGTCCTTAAGTGAGATAGACTCTGAAAAGAAGGAGAGGGAGAGAGAGAGAGAGAAATATAGAGAGGCTGGTGGAGAGAGAGAGAGAGAGAGAGAGAGAGAGAGAGTAAATAAGTAAGAGAAAGATAGAGCGGGAAAGAGAGAGATGTGAAGATATTAGATAGACGCAGAATCCGATAGACGAAGTCAGAGACGGACAAAGAGGATCATTCTCTTTTTCTCAGAGCGGGCTTCTTTACCGAACTTGACATGACAAGTTGTTGGATGAACGAAGCGCCCACGAAAAAGATACTCGACATCCTTTTTGTGTCCACCTTACCTTTTTCCCTCTTCTTTTTCTTTGTGTTCGTTTAATCCGGCCTTTCTCTTTGTCCCCTTTATACCCCGCTCCCGTCTATCGGATATAATTGTTTGCACGCTGTCCCCGTGATTGCATTCCCGTCTCAACAAAGTGTTTTCCTGGGCGCTCCCGTAGTATAGTTATTTAAATTATCGGCACATCGTAAATTTCGTCAGAGAAAAGAAAGTACGGTGTAAATGTCGAGAGGGTTCTTGCGAATAGCTGTTCCGTTGTTTCGAAAAATTGCGAACTATAAATTCATTCTTTATTCCTCCCTGTGATAAAATCGCTCTTAACTTTTTCACTATACGATCTTGTTGTTGCTGTTGTTGTTGTTTTTTTTTTTTTTTTTTTTTTTTTTTTTATTTATGTGGACGTTTTTACGTTGACTTTCTGTGAATGCAGGCAGCAGAGGGTTGAATAAACTATACATGGTTTCGAATCGAATTCATGGACATAAAATATAGAGGGACGTTTTATATTTGCATCGAATCATGCGAATTCGGCCTGGAACTTTTCTATTTATTAGATTCCGAGAGGGATGGCTATATGCTCATGAATATAGAATATTACAAAAATCCAAAAAAAAAAAATGTTCGTCCCCGTATCAAATTCGTAAAATTCGACGCGATCTCTTATCTAAAAAATTTTGCCGTAACGTTAAATAGATTCATAAATTAGCGCAATACGCGAGTGTGCGAGCTCATGCGCGCAGGGATTAACAACGTTATTTAAGTGCGAACGTATCTACAAATCATAGAAAAGTACATAATTCTTACAAATATCTCCCATACGGTCGTTATCATCATTTACCCTTATAATTCATATCTATAATTATGTTTACACGAAAATGAAAATAAGAAATCATCGAGAATGGATGTGGACAAGATGGCATTCATCTTATGCAATACATGACTTTACTAGCTTTTTTCTAATTAATAATTGAACAGTTATTTTTCCTACTTTCATTTCTCCGACAATTTTTACTACATGAGAAATTTTTACTATATTTAAAAATTCATTAAAGAAGACAAAACTAAACCTTTTTGGTTTATCAGTGGCAATCAAAATAATTATCAATAAAAATAGTTTCCAATACCTCCAGCATAATTATATTTTTTTTGTATGTAATATCTATGTGAATTCGTAAAGCTTATTAGTACAGTTTATTTATAATTAATCACTGTTAAAAGTGCCATTCTGTATGCACAATTTTAGAAAAACTGATAATATTTAAAAATATAGAGGATGTAATATTTACAAGAACTCATATAATGTTTACCGAAAAAAAAATTACTTTCCAAGAAAACATTAATAATCTTTAAAGCTTTATTTCTCAAACACTCGATTTATTTTCAAATATTCTTTGTTTTATTATATCCATTTATTATCGTCTGTTATTTTAAAATCTCATTTATTGATTACATGTGTGATATCTGAAAAATTCAAGTAAAGTAAACATCAGATTCTGAAGAAATACATAAATTTGATTAATATGTTTCGATGAAATAATATTTTAGTAAAAATTTTTTACAATATGTACATGAAAGAGATACTTTTTTGCAGATGCAAAAAGTATCTTTATATTATATTTAAATAATATAAATTTCATATAACAGATACGTCATTTTCTCAATTTCAAGATAATTTTATATCTAATTTCAACAGATTTATTAATAAATATTTGAAAATAAATTTAGAGAGTAATGAGCTTACCAATGTTTTGACACAATTAAAACAGAGGAATTTACATAAAAATAAATGCTCGCGGTCTGATGAATATGCTTTCCTAAAGCTTGACTATCTGCGCCAATTCAAGATATCGACAATACTTTGTTACTCATAGATCATAACTTTTTATTTATGCATACATTGATTTAAAACCGTCATATGTGTCTCCATTAATAGTAGATTTATAGGATTTGACTATATATACATTACAGAAAAATGTCGTTCCTGAGCGGCATATTAAGATGTAATCTTAATTTTGTCAAAATCATTTTTCAATTTATTTAAGATATTTTGTATATGTAAAGATTGTCATGATTGTAAATAAGCACAAGAAATAAGTACAATTAAACTTCTATTTTGTACATAGCCGAACATGATAAGAAGTTTGTGCATTTGATTTATTAAGTTAAACAGTGAATTGATACTATCATTTATAATAAAATATAATATTACTAAAATGTCTGCGTCATAATTACTAGATAATCACTATTCATTTATGTCACTTTTTTTTATTTTTTAAAATCATTTTATTGATTTTATTTGATAATAGTCGAGTCATACAAATCAATTTGAAACATATGCGTTTTTCTTAAAAATATCTGTACAGAATTTATAGAGGTGATAAAATAAGAAATATAGATATGCCAAGATGTAAATATATATTTTCTGCATCGTGCCATCCATGCCTAAAGCATAATCTTTCGGTACTTGAAATTATATTGAAATCCAAAAGCAGAATGTCGTAAAATCCATGAAATTTTTATGCACGCAATAATTCAGATCGTGGCTGAGCCGGCCGAAGCAAAAATCAATGGTAAAAAGCAATTTAAATTGAGAAATCGTCGACGCGAGCGCGACGATCAACATTAGACGAGGGCAGCTCGGCTCGAACGGGCAACGGGGGGGGGGGCGCATCGCGACAATGTCCCAGCGGGACCTCAACTGCTAAGACAATATGTAAGCGTCAGTAAACCGATACGGCGTCAACTGCGCTGACGCGCAACTTAACAAGAGTCATAAATTCGCGGTCACGCTGCCGCGAAATCTGCACGTCAGCGCTTGTAACGAACGATACTTGCCCTGTGTATTTGTATTTGTATATACACAAATAAAAGTGCGCGCTCCCCTATGCGCCTGCATGCATTAGTCAACAATATCGTGAGGCGAGATAGAGGGACGAGGAGAAAGAGAGAGAAAGCAAGAGTATGATAGAGAGAGAGAGAGAGAGAGGGAGATAGAGAAGCAGAAGAAAGGAGTCACAAGCGTCAGTGGAAAAAACGAGCCGAGTGGAAGAGGTTTGAATATCCCCCGAAGGCGAGCAGCCCCCGGGGCGAGCATTAGGTGTCGAGGATGAAAAATAGCCAGCGCCAGGCTCGGCGCGCCGAGTTCCTGCTTCTGCCACATAACCCGAAAACGATCCTCGAGATTTTCAGCCTTTAGACCCTTTCTCTTCATAAATCATGCGGACCGCCGCGACGGGAGCACAGCAAGAACCAGAGGAGACGGAAGAAGAAGCGGAGGAAGGAGACGAGGAAGAAGAATGAGGAGGAGAAGGGGAAGAAGCAGAAAAAGAAGCAATCCTCCGATCCCGCACTCCCTGCTACATACGCAACTTTTTCCCGTGCTCGGTGCTTCTTGTTGTTAACTTTACAACTGTCTGCTGAGGGGCCCGCTATTCCTCCCTCTGCGCTCTCAGTGCTCCAGCCCCCCCCCCGACCTCCCCGGGAATATCGAACCCCTTGCGGCGACAGCGCGCCCCCGCGCTCGCGAGGCTGGGGAAAAAGCTAAGCTGACTCCTGACCCGGCCCCCCTCCTTTTTCCTTTACTTTGACTTGACTTATTTCTTATGTACGTAGTTCCCGAGGATTCGTGTCAGTGCCGATTCTGCCGCTGCGACTAAAACGTCTGAACGTGTACTTTTGCTTAAGTGCAAAGGAATCTATTGGTCCTTGTGTTTGAACAATTTTTGAAACTTTGAAAAAAAAATTCCGATTATCGAATGAATGGTTTCATTATTAAAAAGAGAAAAATTAAGAGTATTTACTAGAATTAAAATGATCTTACTAAATGTAAATAATATACTTTTTCATTGAGCGAATATTTTCTTAATTTCATAAAACGGTTTTCTTAATACAATACCAGAAAATAATTGCTTGATAATATTGCAATTATCCTTTCAAATAAAACATATACTAACGGTAGTTTTCCTTTAAATTATAATTTTAAATCTTAAATGTTTTTAATAATAAGAATCGAAGAGGGACACAAAGAAATTTATATACTTCGGATATAAATTAGCGACGCCGTAAATAACGTTTCAAAATTCTATACGAACCTTGGGACATTCATCAATTTCAAAATCTCAAAGCCATTATTTTAAAATAACTTTGGAAAAAAAAGACTGTTCAACCTGGACTTTCTGACGGAGAATTTCGAACAGCGGCAAAAGCAAAAAAGAAAAAAAAGTTAAAAAAAATAACGTCTCTAATGCATTACTAACGTATCCTGTCTTCAATGGCAGGGGCCCCGATGAAGACGGTAAAATGGAACTCGCGTTATTACGTGCACTGAAAGCGTTATAGAATCTCTCGATGCTCGCGATCTCGATTCCGCGCCGACTTGCTACCCCCGGCATCCCTGGGGCTCGCGCACTCCCCCGGCCGTTATCGCGTAAAACTAACGGCGAAAAGAGCCAGCTCCGCGAAGATTGCGCAGTTATTCTTAAAAGAGATGCGTATTTTTAACGATATTCCGCGTGTAAGAGACTCCGATAATTACCCGATCAAGCGTGCCGGGTTTACTGCCTCTCTCGCGCGCTCTCCGTTCACCCCCCCCCTCTCCGCCCCTCTCACCTCCCCACCTCGTCGCCCATAAAAAAGCTCCTCGCAATCTTTGCAGAAAATTTCGCAAGTCTAGTCTCCTCTCCTCGAAACTCGCGCCGTAATGCTCCTCAAAATCCTACGACTCGCTGCTACTTCTTTCACGCCCCCACCCTCTCCGACCGAGGCTGAGCGCAATTCCCGCTACGCATTTGGGCGTATCTGACCTAAAAGGTTTTCCGTGTGACCGACGGCGGCACGCGCACGTTTACATTTCGCTAGGAGGAGTCGTCGTCGTCGTCGTCGTCGTCGTCGCCGCAGCCGCCGCCGCCATCGTCGGTGGCCTAAGCTCGCACGGCAAATGCGCCCTACTGTATACGAGATAAGCATACAAAAGGGGCGAGGCTGGCGGAGTGCTATCTATCCTGCCTCCATCCCTCTCTCCACCTCTCTCGTCCTCTTTCGCCCTCTCGTTCCGTCGCCCCGTTCCGCCGTCCGTCAGCGACGCATGGCTGCAGCGTCGCGCTTTCACTCCCCTCGCCTCCGCTCCCAACGACGAGCGCGTCTGGCTTATTTTCACGAAGCCGGGCATTGGCGGCCGCGGTGGTGTCGGGTGGCAAAACGACCGCGAAGCCAACCGCAGAGCAAAGGGAGATGTTAGTGAGCGAGAGCTTTAATTGCATGGGCCGCGCGTGAAGCGCGGGAGCGACGAGGGGGGCGGGAGGCAAAAGAAATTGGGAATGTCGGACGGACAGCGGAGGACAAAGGAAGCCGTATGTGAGATTTTGGTTGTATTTTTGCAAATGAATGTATACATATATAGTAAGTGTTGATTGCTGGCAAAAAATAAATCGCCCGGCCAAAATATATACCGTGTTGAAAGTAATTTAGAAGGAAATGGGTGGGTGAACACCTGGATTATTGCCAAGATGCATCTGGCTCGTACAAGCGCCAATCTCCATAAAATCAGACTTTTAGATTCCAATGAGATCACATATTAATTTGAAAATTTATCTAGCAATAATTAGATAGACAAGATATAATGATAAATTAAAACTTTAAATATATATAGGCAAAATAAGCATTGTTAAGCTAAACTCTTCAGCCTTTCCGCTTAGAAGCCACTGTGACACTTATAATCTGATATATTCTTCAAATAATTGATATGATCTTAAAATATTATACTCTTACTTTAAAAAATAAAGTTACATTTGATATCAAGTGTTTTTCATTGCATTACATGTATTCATTTTGAATTATAAGTTATATTTTTAATCAAAAGATCTGAAAAAATCAAATCTAAAAAAACGTATCACAGTAAATATTATCTTTCGAAATAATTTAGATCTGCATTTATAGGAATATTTTAAAATTTAGTTTTAAAAATGTATGTATGGATGCCTGTAACGTAATGTAACATTGAAAGTATTTAAGTACAAAATTCAACATTGAAAGCCTTGAGATAAAAAGTAATACATGCTATATGTGTGTGTAAAAGACTAGTAAAATTTATTATTTTCCGCCAAACCTAGTACGTGTAATTTGTTTAAAAATTACTGGCTCTACTCAGAGGACTCACATTTAAATTAATCGAAATGTAGTTTCCTCGTGCGATTTATTAGCAACACATATATACTTGTACTATACGTATTTTATCGTAATAGTAATTGTTCGTCGTACGTGTCGATATAATTTCCAAAATTTACAAACTTAATTAATATCTTCATTAGTAATATAAGTATGTTATAATATTTAAAAAATCCTTATAATTGAAATAAGTAATACATTTCTTATCATTACATAAACTAATCAAAGATAAAAATGTTTCACTATTAAGTTATGCGCATAATTATTAGTTATTATTTTTATATGATATTTATCGAGATCATCTATTAAATCAATTAATAAGAAGAAATCTAATTAATAATATCAATACCATCAGATATGAGCAAAATTTTCTCATTCCTTTTTTATTATTTATGATCTTATAGCCTTCATGAAAAAATAAGATATCTCTATCCTTCATTAAAATAATGGACATTTTGGAGATCCCGCTTTCGCCCTGCCCCCGTCGTCTGTTTTCATTATTATTTGGACACATTTTACTTTCGCCCGTGTCTATTCTCCAGGCGCTTCGCAGCGCTCTCAATTATCTTCCTTGTCCCTTTCATCTCGCTTTTCTCATCAGCATTGATTTGCATGCTTTTACTTCTAATACGTATGCGGCCATGCGGCAAATATATTTTGGTGCCCTTTCCTGGAAATAACTTTGAGTACAATCATAGTTTTTTTGTAATTTGACTGATAATTCCCTTTGGTATTTAATAATTAACGAATCTTTTTTCGTTTATCGAAAAAAGGAGAAAAAACCATATAAATTTAAACGTAGCCTGAATATCAACAGGAGTACGTACTGGCAGTTTATTCAGCACGTCTTTCTCGAGCGAGCGAATAAGAATTGCTTGAGTAAATATAACTCAGGTACTTTCCTAAAACGGATCCTCTATCAACAATTTAAGAAGCGGCTTTCCCCACTAGACTTTTTACAGTCTCTTGTGTGCATTTGTCATGTCAGAAACGTGAGCAAATAATGTGTCATTTCTTTCAACGCGTATTTTATTACAATTTTTTATGATACTGAGTTTTGAAAAACCAAAAAATATAAGATATTTTATTATTTATCAAGAATTATAAGTAGCAATGCTATTGAACAAATTAAGTTAGATAATTAACAAAATTTATTTTCTTTACATTGATCCTGTGAATTTATTATTATATTGACCATACTTTATCTAAATCTCAGTAAAACATACATATATATTCAAAAGTATGAATGAAAACAGTTTTTCAAAAATATAATAAAAGGTTAAGACCATCTTAGGATATTTTTTTCATTTTAATTAAAACCACGTGCTTCATTTTTTATAATCTATTCGTTTTATAAATGTATTTGCTTTTACTTATCACTTAAGTAAGAAAAAAATTTCCGCAATTCAATCATTAAGGCTTCGTGAGTATGATCGATAAATTCAACATACTACGAAATCTTATTATCGGAGAAAATAATGACATGGTCATGCCCCAATATTCTAACGGGATAGTTTCGGAGAGTGAAAAAATCCACTTTAAGAAACCAGGAATACAGTTAAATGATTGTCTTGAAAAAGGGTATTGCAAATTTATCTAATTATTCTTAGATAATATCAAATATGGATATAAATTATCAGTGCAGATATAAAACATTTATTAGTTACGGGTAGTCGTTAGCTCAGGAGTTAGTAAAGACATGGCATTGTTTACTATCGGCCTTCGCTTGACGAGTAAAGGCTACTCAATAGCTAGTAGAATTCGATTTCCTTCATTTTTACTGAAGATTCAAGAGGTACTTTACAAACAGTGTCTGCCGTATTTCTCATTAGTAAAAATTGAAAATATTCTATGCATCCATTTTAATAAAAGGAGCATTGTTCAATAAAATAATATATAGATAAATAAATATACATAATATAATGTAACAAATGAAATTCGTATTATAAAATCAATAAATTTCTTAAATAAATAATCCTTTCTTACACCAAATATGATTAACTTGCACAGATGATCTTATTCAAAAAATAAAATTCATTTGAAGCAAAAATAATAACCTTATAGTACTAAACCAGAGCATAATTTTGTTAAATGTTGATTTCTTAGCAATTAAATTTTGATTTGTTTAAAACCCGAAATTATTGAATATTTATTAACTACGACAGATTTAAAGTATTTATTTCTTTCTCTTTGATTCTAAATGTGATTGTTGATTTTAGTAACGTATATTCTGAAAAACCTATTCTTTATCTTCATTAGCATTCTGAATATATATACAAAGAATCTACCACTGCAATAAGAAATAAAATTTCTAATTAAAATAAATCACATTAACTGATACTTAAAAACAAGTATTATTTATAATATACTCATTGTACTAAACAATGTGACATTCGAGGATATTTCAAATTAGACAGTTGATAGAGAATCAGGTGCTACCTGACCAAACCGCCATTCTTCTACTTAATAATATACATTCTGCCGTACTCTGTTTTCATTTAGGCATCGTGCCTTCAAGCAAAATATCGGAATATAAAACGAGAATTTCAACTAAAAATCAAACATCAATACAACACTAGATATATGCTACAACGCGATTTGACAATAAGTTCCGTACAATTGGTATAATTTCCATAAATTCGACTTCCCCATCAACGTCGATTGTTCGAGTACAAGAAGAAATATGAACTCGCTAATTCCGGCAGAACGTTGGCCGATATCCGCTCCCGATACGGCGCCTCATTGTTTCAGGGAGAATAGCGCGACTGCCGTCGATGCCACCGATTACGACGATGATTCGTGATTGCGCAAGCGTCGGCCTCGCGAACACGAGGTACACGCGGCGGGTGGGAGAGGGGGCGGTGGAGTGACTACCGGCCCTCGAGGAGAATCGCGCTGTCCCCCGGGAAATCACGGCTAGGCGGCGAGTGCTATACTATAGAAGGATATATATATATATTATACATAATACGCGTGCACGCATACTTTTTTTATCGTCATTAGCAATGATCGCAGGTCCTTGACACGTCCACGGGAGTGCTCTGGGGCGCCCCCATGGCCGTACCCCATCCATCGTTACGGGCGGCAGATAAAAACGATGCCACGGTAGCCACGGACGGGCATCGAATGAAAAGGACTCGCCGCAATTGGTTTGCCCCCTCTCGTTCGTAGGAAGAATGGGTAGGGGGACGGCGAAGGGAGCGCGAAGTGCTCATTCATGCGGCTCCCTCCAATCTCCCCCCTCTCACTCTCTCACTCTCTCTCTCTCTCTCTCTCTCACTCTCTCTCCAGCCATCCACCCAAGAATCGGGTACGCGGTCGGGGGTCGCGAGCGAGCGGCGAGTCGCTCGAGTTCATTAAGCGCCTCCTCTGCTATTGGTGACGTTTCCGCGATACAAGTGAATGCATCCCCGAGAGAGTCGCGTTCTAGGGATAATGAATAAGCTCCTTTCGGTCTTGACCGCCCGCCACCCCTCATCCCCGCCACGTAACGAATGGAAATCATTGAATTCAGCGTTGACAGGATTCGGGCTTTTCAGACGGGACATATCGGTGACGGGGATAAATGCGTAAAGCTGGGCTTTCGGAGTATTTTGCGGTTTTCCTCTTAATCCCGAGCGTTCGGTAAAACAAGTTTGAGATTGTTCAAATTCAGCTAATAGATGCCCATTACGTTAGTAATGTGAGAAAGTTTTAATAAATAATATAAATATTTTTTTGTAATGTTAGATACTTTAAATGAAAATATTCCATATTAACACTTTTAATACAGCTCATCTTAAAATTCACCCATTTTTCTACGAAATTTTTTAATTTGCCACTTGTTTCTACAAATTCAAATCAAATTGAGAAAAAACGAAAAAGTCCTTACGTATCGGAAAGGAACTTCCATAACTTTTCATTTGCAGATTCCATAAAAGTAGGTAGATAAAAAAGTTATATCAGGTTATATAAAATAACGTTATGAGGACTTAAATTGTGATTGCGCCCCTACTGTAAGAACATCTTTTAAACGAGTTAACTCGATATTGCAAGCAGAGGAAGGTTTCTGTATAAGTTAACTAAAGAATCAGTACAAACGAAGACATAAAAACAATTAAAAATCGCAAATTTGCAAAAGTAAAAATTGTTCGGCCTCATGAAGCCTTATAATAATTTACATCTAGAACTCTAAATTACTTTACGGAAAACCACAAAATTTACAATTTGTGAATATTTGCTTCCTAAAATCTGAGTTACGACGTAACAAGTTGTATTTGTTTTACTTACTATGTAATTAACCACAGAAATACGCTACCATGGAACATGATAGTACATTTTGGCATTTGAAAACGTGTAATTTTGAATTAGTGAGATATTTGAAGCGCACGTACGTATTTCACGCAGTAATTTTGGTCTGCAGCGGCAGACGAATAAATAATTCTAAACATGCAATACGGTTATATAATTATTTGCATGCAAATATTGACTGGTTACTTTTTATCCTTTCATTCCAGTCGATTACAAATCAAATTTCTGATTTATGTCTGTGAAGAAAGAGTAGAAAATAAAAAAAAGTGTATCGACTTAGTACGATTACATTTTATTTCAATTTATATATTTTTTGTTAAGCGTTTATAAATTTTTTGCTATCTTTAATTAACATACACATTATATCTTAAGATAACAATATTTAGTTATTCGCGAATATATTTGAATTCTATACTTAACTGTATTTGGCTCTTATCCATAAAATTCGAATTTTTAGTGAGATTTTATAAATAAACATAAGAATTCATGTCAATGCTTTTAAAACGGTGAAGAATTTGAATTGAATTCAAAACTATAGATGTATTTGTCTACCATCTTACAGATCAGTCTTATCGTCTTTCCTAGTGAAAAATATAGTCGAATATTCGTTTGTACGTCGATATTTACCTCGTGCGAATGAAGTTACCTCCCATGCTCTGCTCAAGAAGAAACTATCTTACAAAATATTTAAGTATTATATCAATAAGAAGTAGTACATAACAGTTTAATATGAAATAGCATTTTATTTAATCATTATAGATTTATAAAAAAAAAAAGATGTTATACCTTCAGTTCATTGAGTTATTTCAACTTTTCTATAATATTAATTCCTTTTTATGTAATATTAAACGCGATGAACTATGGGAATATTGAAAGCTTTAATATTTATAAATTATTAAATTCATTTTCATGAACTATATTCGATGACAAAATGAATTCAGAATAGAGCTAGTTAGGATATTGACGGATTCAATCCGATCCGAGCAGCCTCGCTTCGACAAGCGAATAACCCGACGTTTACGTAGACGTAAACAAACCGATACCTTTACGGCCTGAAACAAGGACTCCTTTATTATATAGCTAAGCACTAAGTAACTTTCTTTATGGTCTATTATTTTCAAACTTTTCATATGCTCAAGTTTCCGCCACCAGTGGCAGTAACCGAGTTATAGACCATAAGTTGTAATATGAGAAAAATAGAAATGGAAGATTCAACTCCTTAAGAAGTTTTAAGCGTTGAACCGGATAGATTTAGAGCGGTCTATCCCAGGACTAAGGGAGCTAGAATACCCTACTTTTTCCATTGGCATAAACCATCAAGGATCGAACGCATCCTACTTATCAGTGAAAAACTTTCCTTTTAATTAAACAACTGAAATTGAAAATAAATTTTAACGTCCGCTAAAAATAATCGCTTTTCTTCCGATAATCGAGCGGATCTCAAATGAAATTTCACAGATAATAATAATAATAATGTTGACGTATACTTATATACTTCGGACTTGGTAATTTCACTCGTTTGTAATATTATATTATATACGTATTATAAATTTATCAACGCAAAAGAAAAACGTATGAACCAAACCGCAATAGCTCTGCAGCTACTGTTTGCTTTTAGCTTGTAACTGTTTCCCACGCCAAGAGGAACTGTTGAGAACCATCTGTGTTATCCTTCCGCTTTGCGCATCCAGTCCGTACATCGGTTGTCTTTGCATGCAACTATTCTGTTTTGGTTTGCTTTAACTTCAAGATAAAGATGTATTTTCCATTGTAAAATTTTAAAACTATTATTTCACATTCCAAAAGCAGTCTCATATTATCTTTGCGTAGAAATGTACAATTTGCTATAATTATTATAATAAATTAGTTGTAATAAATACGTATACAGACACAAGCACACAATGTATATAGATCATCAGGTGAATAGTCGGAAAGTAGTCCATAAATTATAGATAAATATGCCCTACACCAAATGTTGATTATTGCAATGTCGTTTATTTTTACTGATTATTAGGGAAAATTAAACGACACCACTTTGTAATGGAAACAAGAACATGTATATTGAGAAGAAATGTACAAAGGTAAAATAAATACAACAATACACGAAATAATTTATACAAAACACACTTCTCCTTGATTGATTGTATATTGTTACATGCAACGCAATTAGAGCCGATCATTTCATGCCGTGCTGTCTCGTTAATAAAATGCAGTTGAATTAAAGATACGACATACGAAAGCGCTCTTCCAGAGGACAATATCAAGCATATCATTTTAAAACGGTCCAAATTCAGCAATGAGAAGAACTATTTAATATCAAATATGTGTATAAACACTAAGAGTCACAACTTTATTACTCCAACCACATTTAAACACTTGTTAACAATGTCTTTAATTATTTAAAAATATATAAACCGCCAGCTTAATTTAATTTTACTAATCTTATTTTGTTTATACATCTTTTTTAGTTAATATATTTTATATTATTAAATATTTAAATTTATTTGCAAGGTTTATGTATAAATAGGACATTAATAGGAGTTTAAAATAATTAAAAAAGCTGAAATAAATAATAATAAACAAAAAATTAGTATCATGAATGTAATAATATGTAATAAATATATAATAAAATCGACCTAGATGTTTAATCAACAAACAATTAATATATGGGATGATGGTTGTTATAGATTGATAATGGGTATCAGTATAAACTATTATCCAAGCACTTTAGTTATTTTGCATAAGTGTTATAGATCGACTCTTGATTAAGATGATAACTGTTGAAAAATCTAGACAAAATTCAACTTGCTACCTTAAGAACTGTTATGGGTTATCTAATTTCTATTTTCAACCTATTGTTATGAATCATATGTAATTATTATGATTATAATATCCTAACCTTCAACTATTATTATTGTTAAATTTCAACTATAATCAATAACAACACCAAGAATATTCTTTGAAAAAAGAATACGTGTCATAAATTATGTCAAGCAAATGTTAAAAAATCTCTCATATGCAAAAATTTTTCTTTTTTAAATAATAAGAAAATTTAAAGGAAGAAGCTACTTGCATTAAACCTTAGCTGCTTTCTTCATATATACATATAAAATATTCAAATTTTGTAAAGATTTATTTCTGAATTAATTTTTTTTAAAGTTTAATTTATGCTATATAGCATTTTATTATTAAATAATAAAAGGGAATGTTTTTTAACTGTTCAATTTATAATTTAACTTAACTTTTCTTGTTTTCAAATTATATATGCAATTGTTATTAAAATGTAAAAAAATTTTATAGTCTGTATATAATTCTTTCATATATTATATCTTTTTCATTTAAAAATATTTTTTTATGTGTAACACATTATACTAAATAAGTGTCTCTTGAGTCAATTAAATTTTTAATAAAGCAAAAATATTCTGAGCATAGAACATGTTAGAATATTACGTCATTCTGTTACACAAATAAAATAATTTTTAATTTTAAAATATTAAAATTAAACTCATTACTAAAAACATCTTGGATTTTCATTTTCTGTGAGAACCTCATGATACATATAAAACTTCTGGCTGCGCATTTTAAAAACAATATGAAATTTTTATCAAACAACTAAAAATTTAATTTAATTTTCTTTCCTCAAGTAAATTAAAACGATCGTAAAGTTTTTTTTTCTCAAAAAGTCTTTTTATAAGAAATTACTCAGAAGTTTTAAGTAAATTGAAAAAAACTAATTATACAACAATAACTTATTAAATTTTGTCGGCGGTTGAAAATTAAAAAACAAATCCAATTTCCCGAAGAACGGAAATGAATGAAAATATTTACTGGCTGTATGGGAAAGGGATTCAGCTCTAAGAAATTCGTCTTTCACAACAGAGCTCTCCTTCCCGACGGGCGGAATTAACATCGTTAATATTAAAAAAATTTCAGCATTAATAAGCGCTTTCGTTATCCCGCTCATCGGCCGTGGGCGGCATCCCCATCTACGAACTTTTAGGCCGGTTAATCGACTTTGAAAAGTTCGGGATGAGATTAAAAATTCGCTAAAAGTATCGCCCAACTCGTTTTTCCCGTAATTTCCTTTGGGCCAACTAATTTTTAACATTGCTCGGAACGAACGGCTAACAAGACCTGGCCCGAAACCCATTCTATTTTTTTCCTCTCTTTTTTTCCGAGCCGAGCTCTTTGCAAACTTCTTTAACTGGCCATCCACGGAGGCCGATCCTCCCCCCTCCCTCCGACTCCACGTATATATATATATCGCGCTCCTGCCGCGGGAGTGGGGGGGGGCAGAGAAATCCCCGCCGCAATGCGCGCATCGGCGGCGGCGCAAAAGAAGCGAGCGGGTCGTACGCGCGCGGGGGCCGCAGCCATCCGATCGCCCGAATCACCCTATCAATTTTACCCGTGGCCGTGCGCGCCTCCAACGACAAGATCGAGCAGCGGCGCGCGTCGCCCGGGCCGCGACGCGCGCATCGTATTTCGCGGAGCTCGTCGGCCGCCCGATAAACGCGGCCATTCGATGCCGTACGGCCTCGTTGCGCCGACTCTGATTGTAGCCTAATTAACCCTCGCGCCGGGATTCAAATATAGTGCTGGTGTCACGGGAGAGCGGGGGTGACGGGGCGAGGAGCCGTTTCGCTGTAACGGCCAGAAGCTCCGGCTCGCGTAACCGAGCGCGTCGCGTTCGCCGCGTGTACGGGGAGGGGGAGGTATGATTTGCGGCGCCGTTCCCGCGTTTAAGCTCGGATACGGATTATTCAATCACGCGTTACTCGGTTGATCCAATTTCGTTGTTCCCGCGAGATTAGGGCGTTCGTCCGTTAGAAATGTCGATTAGGCCGTTTACGGTTTGGTCTCTAAAACCTAGATTATGATTCTTTTGTAAACTTTCGGATGTATTGTCCAAATTGAGTCTCTTTTTAAAGAATTTTTGATGACAACGATTGAATGCATGACTCTCTGGTGTATAAATATTAAGATGCATATTTTATAAAAGAACATATTTACGATAATACAGTATCAGAAACTTTCCTGTTGTGGTATCAATCGTATTAACATTAATATCTTTACCGACTTAACAACATCAAAGAATAATTCTTACCGATCGTAACGTAATGAATTATTATTATAATATAAATATAATGTCACCAAAATAGTCCTAGAAGTTTCAAAAGTACTATAAGTTTCACCAAATAAAATAATAGGCGTCATCGTCCAAACCAATATTGTTTCTATATAATTGAAATTACATTTTATTATTTGCTAATAACATACTGGGTAAACAATATTTAGACATACTGACAAATATTAGAGTAAAAAATAGCGCATTAATGAACATTTATGGATATGATAGAACCTTCGTTAAAATTTTTAATGATATAGCTGTTGTATGACCAGCTCCTTCATTCGGTATCTCGTTGATATCGCGTAATTATTTAACTGTCATATATGCTTAGACAATAGAATTGTTCAGTGATTACGATTTATTTATTGACAATCATTGAGAAAAACGATACACGTTAATCAATCTATAAAAACGAATGTTTTAGAATAATCCATTTCATCCCACGTATTTTTCAGTATACATAAACATAAAAAGCAAGCCGTTACACGTATACTCTCATATTTTGCTCACGAGTGATTCAAACTACGTTTTACTTTAGTGACATTTTTGGATCTCAGAAAGACTGAATAATACCGATGTTAATCTTGAGTAACTTTTTAGAATGTGATTTAAATAATTATTTCTCGTCATTCATTAAAAAGTGACCTTTTGGCTTACTAGATTTTAGAGAGTGCGTGTTATAAACCCCGTAATAATTTTGGTTTTTTTTTTTAATTACCGTGAATACTTGTTATGATTTATTAAAGTAGACGGTCAATGTCGTTTCTAATTACACATTTAATGATATTTTGCTTCGAACAACAGGGAAATATAAAAATGCATATTTCTTAATTAATTGTGCTTGACAATAGATTGCATTGTCGGAAACTTGGCGGTGTCTGTTTAAGAACGTAATTTAGAGGAGTGGTTGCGGGAAAGTTTCTTCAGTCACGCGAATGTCTTTTGAATGTCCCAAGTTGTATGCGAGTTTATTATTTACCCTGGTGCAGGTTTGAAATGTGTGGTTTAAAGTTGGATCAAAGCACCTTGCTAGTTAATTAGCACCTTATTGCGTTACTAATATAGTAATAGAATATGTATAGGCTAAACTCCAATACAGTTCTTGTTTACTACTAATCGAAAATTGTACAGTGGTGAATTTGGTTTAAAATAGTGAATTTTAAAAATAAAGACCAAATAAAATTCGCCGTTTAAGCGTAATGATCGAGAGAAGATAGGCTCTTTTACGCGTATTATGTTAATCAGTGACATCTATATAGGCATGACGAATAATACCGTTATTTACGACGTTTTAGATTAAAAATAAGAGTGAATTTTACTATGTTACGTTCATCTGAGGGATCTCCGACACCCGTTAAGTTGCTTATCAATATGATCAGCATTTTACGGCCCGAAGTATTAGCAAACTTTCGCCGCAGTAACTGCTGAGCATAGCGCTCGTTAAAATCGGCAGCTAATATTATATTGTAATGTTCGAACTTACTTTTTCAATTTTCATAAAAATGTAAAGCATGTATCTATTGGGATATGAAAATAACGTGCTGAAGTAAAGCCGCGCGACGTTTCACATTTACCCAGAACGGGGCTGACTTTTGATCCCCATACGATTATAAAAACAAAAAAAACTAAAATAAATATCTAAATAAACCAAATAATTAAAAATTAAAGTTTGTCGTTCTGTAAAAAGATTTTTCGAAATAATAATTCTAGATATTAATTCGCCTCCTATTGCATGCTCGGCCTGGAAAAAAAGCAAGGCATCATTCTTAACTTTGAAAAGTTAAGAAATGGAATTTGCGGAGCTAAGAGTTAACGGTGAACATGAAAAATGCTATAGTAAGTCTAGTAAATTACTGGCTACTTGTGATGCATTCGCTGCCATTGTAATTACAAACCGTTGACCAGCGCTCTTATAGTAACAAAGAAGTTTCTAGTTAAGAGTAAAAATAAGATAATAAGTAATAATCAAATAATAAAAACAAATAAATAGTTAAACGGAAGATAAATTTCACGTTTAAATGACGATTACGAGTGTGACGGGAATGTTTCGTCTGCTTGCAGGCTCGATCAGCAACATCGACGGCGCCGAGTATCACTGCAATAAAACCACCGTCAGGAAAGTGATCAGCGGCGTTGTGGGCGCCGCGAGTTCCGTCACCTCCATACAAGTGGCCAATCTGCTTCGGCTCTTCCGTATACCGCAGGTCAGTCATTTATTGAATCCTTATTCATACGGCACTGCTGCGACAAGGTGTACTTTGTCTCGCTTATTTTCTTCTTTGTAAATATAGAGGCGGGCACATATTTGTAAGTGAATTTTTAAATCAACGTATTTTCATTTCTTATGTTGAATTTGCGAAAATTAAGTGACTGTGAAAAGTGAAACAGAAACGTTCTTTTCTTTCGCCAATAATATTTACACTAGACGGAGTCTGTCATTTTTAATATAAACTCCAGTCCTGTAGAGACGTGATAAAATTTTTCAATTCTAGTCAAGAATTTTCAGATTATTTCAGCGTAACCATAAGTGACGAATATAAAATACCCCAAAACGTAACATTTACATTAATGAACAAATATTGTTTAATAATTTTTTTCTTCAAATTATGACATGTACTCTTTCGATTATTTGTATTGTCATCAATATTAAAAAAGCTGTCAATTACAAATGAAGCGTATAGAAAATTTTGGAGAAAAAAAATATACATTTGCGAATCTTGAAACAATGTGCATCGATCAAAAATTACAAAAAAATAAAGGGAGTGCTGAATCTTTTGAAAATTATTTTGTTCAAAAGAGTATAAAGGGACAAAGCATTTGCAGTTTTACAATGAAAAACGGAGTTTTAATCCGCACAAAGTGGCTCATTAAATTCATGATTAATGTCAATGAAATATTAAATCTTTTCAAGAGTTTCAAACATCGACCGGTCGATTCTATAAATACAAAGACAGTAAGATAATCCATATCGTCAAAATAGTAAATAAAGTTTAAAAAATTATGAATGATGGTAAAATAACTAGTGTATGTACTATATATAATATCAAGTGATGTTTTTTTAATGTATTTTTTTAATGCGAAAATAATTGCAATGTATTAAATTTACTATTTATATTAAGTGAACTATAAGCTAATGGGATTTTTGAACCAAGCCTAATATTACAAATTGTTATGAAAAATAAAAAATACTCCAAATTGGTATGCTTTAATTATTGAAGACTCTTTTAAAATAGAATGAAATTGATTTAAAAGAATAAAAATTTTTTAATAAAAAAATTTATTCCCAAGTATACGCTGATAAATATGCGAACTAACAATTCGCAAAGAAGAAGATAGCAAAGTAATTGAATCTTGAAGATCGTATAGATTAGCATAAGTGATTCATTAACATTTTACCGGCATGCAATCGATGGTCTCGACGAAAAAGCTATATATATATATATATATATATATATATATATATATATATATATATATATACATACCGAGAAGTGTCGGTCGGCCCAGAAACGCTCCGCAGCTAATTCCCGAATCATAAACGAGTCGACCGACACCGACGCCGCGTTCGCGAAATTCATTCCGCCCCCTCCCCAGTGCGAAAGCTGCTAGAAGGGCCGGAGGAATCGGCAGAATGCTCCGTCGATCGCGATTTATAATATTCCCCATATATATATATATATATATATATATATATATATATATATATATATATAGGGTTTCGATTACTACCGGAGTAAAGAGGTGGTTGGCGGGGGGGATGGGGAGGCAACAGTTGATATATTGAACGGTGATTCCGTTTAAACGGCGACGAACCGTGAGACTTTGCTTTTGCTCCGCGGCTCGCCGGCTCCGGGAAGCATTGGCCTAAAAACCATCCTGGCGTGAAATCACCTTATACTCCCCCGCCCCCCCCCCCGGGGCCACCTTCTATCGCACACACTCCAGACACTCGGGCGCTTTTTCCCCCCTCCCTCTGGCTCCCCCCCTCCCTACCACTATCGCGCGAGCCCCCCTCGTCGTCGTCGTCGTCGTCTAGCCCTCGTTCCCTACCCACCCCTGCTCGGTCTCGTGCTCTGCCCTCCTCCCTTCACTTTTTGCCCGCTTCCCTTTCGCGCGCCACTTCTCGGGAGGGGCATATCTGCCTTCCGACCCTCACTCCTCGCGCGACCTCCTCTATACTTCTTTATATCTGGGCGTGTGAGCTCGCCACTATTCTTGCTCGGCCGTAATCTGAGATAGAGGATTTCCAGCCGGGCAACAACTTAGGAGAGGATTGTGGAACAAAAGTTGAGAAAATACGAGATAATCCTTTTTCCTAGCCCGACGCGCATCTCCCCCCTCCGCCCTCTCCGCGATAATTGAATAATCCAGGCAGCGAGTTTATTTTAAAATATCATTAATTGAATGAGAAGGGGGGAAGGAACATTTTAGCGGGAAAGTGGAGCCGGGGTCGATTCATATTGGCGGCTGCGAAACGTCGCACGATCCTTGCATTATTCTTTTATTTATATCCAGGAGCTTCTTCCCCTCGCAGGTGCTTTCTTTGGATTCCATGGTGAAAAAAGAAGCTGTCGTAAATATACTGACTGAGTGGCCCACTCATTTACTATTCATGGAATAAATTTTTAACTCATTTTAGTCGAATATCGTTAAAAATTCATTGCTACGAACAAGAATTTAGTAAGAATCTCATTCGGCGAACTATTCGGATATTGTTGCGAAATTTCACGAAATTAACGTATTACATAATGAGTTTTTCACAAGAGCCACTGGAACGGTGATTACCGAATTGTAGCGTCGTCAATTTTTCAGAAGGGCCGGTACTGTATATATAACGAAAGAACGCGCTCGCTTTTAAAAAATTAAACTGTATGCATTGCAGGCGCCCAATTGCAATATTTATGATTTTCGTAATGCGCGTGAGCGGCGGGGGGGGGGGAAGGGGAAAAAAGCTCGTCCCGCAAATCCAGAATTTCAAATAGGTTTAAGAGGTGGAAAGGGAGGGGAGATAGACGAGGCTTGAACGCCGAGTTGAGAAAATCTGTGCAACCGTCGCATTCGTATTTAGATTTGTTAAATCCGTGCCGAGAGAAGGGCCATTCGGAATTTAATGATAATGAAGCTATACTTGAAAAAGAAAGTGAGGTAAACTCGTTAAGATATAAACTAATATCCCGTCCCTTTATCAATTATTCACGAGCAAGTTTTTTTTTCATCCCGGGGCTCTCTCCTCTGCTACGGAGGGGATCATGTAAATGTACGTATGTATATATATATATATATCTTTGCGATCCCTCGGAGAACGCGCGGAGCGAGTTCCCCTCATTTCCAATGCGACCCTGTGTACTACGTACGTACTCGCGAGTTCTCGAGCCAGATGCATTCCTTTAACGCGAGCGAGCCTATTTGCATCGTCGTCGTCGTCGTCGAGTTTTCGATCCGAAGCTCCTGTGCAATCACCCTCGAGGATCCACAAGGCGATGACTCGGCAAATTTCCGTACTCCTCCTTCCGCCATCAGCCGCCTCTCCATGCCGATCCCGAATTGCTGAATGCGTTACGCGTCGTCAGTTTTGCAAAACTTAAACGAGGCTTTCGCGATCAATCGTTACGCGAGTGCTTGCTGTTTCGCTTATTATTGCATTTTACTGATGTAATAAATGAAATATCGCCTCCTCTCGCGCTTATTTCATATCGATCGAATAAATATAATTTGATATATTCGTAATGAAAGCATCGAATTTTATGCCATGTGATTTTTGACACTTTTCTTCCGTGTTTACCAAATTTGCCCCTTCAATTTGCATCCCATTCCCATGGCATAATAACGGATGAGGCCGACACCTCTACTGCGCTTGTATATAATATATGAGTCTGAAATTTTCGGATATATTTCATTCAAATCTTTATGGAATTTTTCGTTCGTGACGGATAAGATAATCTGTATAAATAAACGACCTACAGTTGAAATATTTAACTGAAAAATGTTTAAGAAATTATTTATTGAATAATCGAAAATTCAAATTCATAAATGACAATTTGCCGAAAATTCCTCCTGAGTGTATTTAATATAAGAAAGATCTACTTTTCAATAATTTCAAATAAACTTTAGTAATCATAAAATGGCTTATGTTTCAAACGGAATCATTTACATTTTCAGATAGAAAGTAATTATTTTAACTGTATTTATCATGCGAGATTTTATAGAAATTACAAATACATATTCGTTTTCTCAATAATTAGTAATCTTAATATTGTAAATCATATTTTAATTCTCTCTAATTACTAATAGTAGTACGTAGTAGTAATAAAGAAATGTAAAAAAATTGCTCAAACCTTATTTTTGGAAACGTTACTGTTGCAAAACTGGCTCAACGATATCCCGGAAATTTTACTGAATAGATGCTAATTAGAAGCGTAGTGGTTCTTAAGCGCTGAAAACAATACAATTCCCTTATTCATTTTGAAAAAATATTTTTAATGCGAATGTACGCTAAAAATATTTTGTGTATGAAATATTGTATATACTTATAAAATAATTATTAATTGAAAGTATCAGTATTTTATTTAATTATGAGAGTTTTTACTTGTTAAGTTTGAATTAATTAAAAATTGCATATTTTTGTAAGTCAAACCTTTGTCATATTTCTTTCTTTATCCTAGCACATCCATAATATCATGCAGCATTAAATTTTGTTTTAATTGCACATCAAATTTTCTATGTATTTCAATAATTATATTAAACAGCTTAAAAATCATATTTAAAAATTTTAAAACATTAGTAAATAATAAAATAAGTTAACGTCACAATGTTATAAATATTTCTATTTCTAAAAAAACGTCATAAATTATGAAAAAATATTTTTAATAGAATACGATAAATAAGAGATATTTTTTAATAATTTGATACTTACATATATATAAATTAATAAATTTTTACTTTTATTTGTTTAGAAGATTTTCACATTTCACGGTAGCGTAAATTCAAACTAATTTATGATAATATTCAGTCGCTATTCGGGCTCTTTGCACCTATCATTTTCTGATTTTTTTAATTCCGTACAAAACAAACGTCGATAAATCATAAAAGGATTATATCGAACTATGCAAATCGTAATTATTTAATCTAGCGTGAAGTATTATCAATAAAATTTATTATTCTCGCACATCTTATGAATCTATGTTGGCAAATTTATAGTTTCTGAGATATTTTGAATTGAAATTTAAATTATTTTGCCTCCTTAAAGCGGTTTTCTACCTAATAGATGTGAACGTATGTAAAGTCATCTAAATTTTTGTCCATTGAGTCGTTATCGATTTAAATGTTATTCTTTCATCGAATCTAGCAACAAAAATTTATTAAACTCCTCAGTATATCCACGTTATTACTATTTGTAAAAAGTAACAAAGTATTGTATCTGAGGAATAGGAAAATATTAGATCCTAAAACTTAAAGGGCTCACTTTCGAAGTATCCAGAGTTGCCTCACTCCATTCAGACAAAAATAAATTAGAAAATAAATTACTACATCTGAACTGTTATCGATAATGACGGTATGCTTCTTTGAGAAAATGAAATGCTATCTATTCGTTTTCAGAAAAAGAAGTTTGAAAATTTATTATTTTATTGATAATTATTGAATACCTTGAAAATTTTGTATAATTTATTAAATTATTTTCACCTTAATTGAAAGAAATATATTGTTTAGTATACTCGATAAAGAGTATTAAATCTTCGATGAACATTCACGAATAACATTTAGAACGATCGTTATATAAACAATAACACGAGTGCTCACTACTTTTTTAGTACTACTACTAATAAAATATTTTTTATCTACATCAAGGTGATAAATTTATTATAAAAAGATTTTACGAATATAATGGTATTTATGAGCATAAAAAACGAATAAAAGCTATTTTTATGTATTCATCTAAATATAAATAAACTATAATTATCTGTTTTTCAATAATAACTGTTAAACGCTGAGACTATAATAGCTTTTTCAGTATTCATTAATCATAAAATGTTCATCAATTTCTCGTAAAAATAGATAAACAAAAAAAAGTGAATACAATAAGATTCGTTTCTATACTGGCGATGGGCGCGGAGGAGTCAGGCCAGCTG
Source organism: Sycobia sp. Sy_11 (assembly GCA_018907035.1). Classification (NCBI taxonomy): domain Eukaryota; kingdom Metazoa; phylum Arthropoda; class Insecta; order Hymenoptera; family Epichrysomallidae; genus Sycobia; species Sycobia sp. Sy_11. The sequence continues at coordinate 263,147 of JACCIC010000033.1, read as the reverse complement.
AGTCGGACAAAAGACTGCGCGAACGGTAATGTGCTACAGGCATGCGGCTTCAAATCCTTCTCAATTCATTGAAAATTGTGCCTGAAAAATTATCTAAGTCACCTTCTAGGCCATTATTTAAAAGAACATAGTTTTTAAACCCTACGTTGTATGTGCGATATTAATAAAGTAGTTATACAGAAAATTATTCTAAGAACGATCTATATATATATATATATATATTTCTGAACGTCCACAATAGAAAAACAGAAAAATTTTTAATAATTTAATAGTCTTTTTTACAAATATTTTTATAGTTTTCAAGCTGTTGTCTTATTCGGATAGTTATATACCAATATATTTCTAGAATCACGCTGTGAAAACAGCTGACTGGGTATCGAGCATATGTGTTGAGCATTTACGAGTAGTCTCAAAAATGAATATAGTAAAATTTGCTATTCTAATTTCTTATATCAATCAATCTAAATTTATATTAAATTATGTTCACATAATATTTCATTGCAAATTTATTGAATTCAAAAATCTGTATAAATTCCATTCTAGCATTATTTATCTCTCTTTTTGGCATGTCCCTTCTTCCTTATTCTTTTTATCTCTTGCAATAATAAATGTAAAAGTATGGGTACCTATTTAAATAAACCATATAA
>JACCIC010000033.1:0-257500 GCA_018907035.1 Sycobia sp. Sy_11 | reverse complement strand
TACTCGAATAAAATGAAATATTTCATATCAAAGAATTAAATAGATTTAATAAGTAGTAATAAAAAATTAACTCTTGCAGTATGATAAATTACTCTCCATTACTATAAATTTGAACTGTAAAATAAATTTTTAATTTTTAGATATTATAAATTATCAAATAATTAAAAACTAATTAAAAAATTAATATTAAAATTTATTTTTCTCTATACCGCTTTTGCAAATTCTCCAAATGAGCAAGAGGGTTCAAGATTCTAATAAATCTTTCATTAAACAGAGGTAAAATCTGCATGTAAATCATACTCTTCCAATAAACCGAACATTAATTTCTCTAGACGTTCGTATCTGCGCCGTTTTTTCATGTACATGCTCATTAAAACCTTATCGAATATTACGAATACACAGTTCTATCTAATATATACGCTAGTAAAATCAAGGATAAGATTTATTCTATTCTTTGAATTCTCAAATGCTTTCCAATCTATTTTACGATAAATTTCAAATGATTACTTGTATAGTTTTGCAATTACGTATCCAAGTACAAATTCTCATGATTATGAATTTGTTCTAGATAGTTATAAAGCATTTAATAATCTTTAGCAACCTTAATTATTTTGCTCATTATTCATGATCCTACTCAAGGCGACATTAAAAAATATAAATATTTTCAATATCGAGAGAAAATGCATTGTTCAATGTTTTGGCGAAACAAATGCTTTCATCTATATTGCATAGGCGCAGTGCAGAAATAATGACATTCGAACGTATAAGAGCAGTGAAATTTGAACGAGAGAAGAAATGTAAGAATGAGAAAAATGCTAGAATGGTAAAGAGGGCTGAAGATCAAAGAACGGGCGAAAAATCGAAGAAGTCATCAGAAAAGCTATCGCTGTCGACACCGTTAGCGGAAAGATGTCGATAGTCTTTTCGACATAGGAGGGTACGCATATACGAGTCGATGGTAAGAGATAGGTACATGTATTATATGGAAGACAGAGTGTGCAATACGAGTATATGCATGAATATATCGGCCTGAATGAATTTTTCGTTAATGTGTGTGATGCAGAAGATCGGAAATAGCGCGGAAGAGAGAGGAAAAGAGAGAGAGAGAGAGAGAGAGAGAGAGAGAGAGCGAAATACAGTGAAAGAAAGAGTAAGAAAAAGTATTAACAAGCGGAGCTTCTCATACCGCAAGAGCTGAGATTGCAAGAACTCATATGAAAGGGAATTCTCCATGAAAGGCAGGTGTACTAGAGGATTTGAGCACCAAATCGCCTTTCGCTTTTCAGTGTCTGAGGGATACAAACAATGAATGCGAACGACAGAAAATCGTTAAAAAAATATGAAATAATTTGTCAAAATTTTAAAATATTTTTCTAAATAACTGGAAATCTTCGTAAATTCAACATTTTAATGTTTCAATCAAAATTTATGGATAAAAAACCATATTTTATCTCGTCATATAATGTCCTGTCATCCTTTCAGAAATCCTCTATCTCGTCATCTGTATTCGTAGTAATAAATACATGTCTTAATAGTTTAAAACTAAAATTGCTTTTAAAAACCAATTGTCAAATCATTATGAGAAACGATTTGTGTAAAAATCTTATTTATTTAGAATATATAAATTATACTCGCTCATACATATATATATATATATATATATATATATATATATATATATATATATATATACAAGAATTTTTTTCGATTTCGAAAAATCGAAATTTTTTTCTGGATAAACAGTGAAAAGACCGTTAATTAAGCAGTGAATTTTTGAATTGAACACATTTCACTAACTTAAAATACGTAGTCATGTACTTGCAGTATATTTTTGAGAGCGTGCGAAAACAAATTTCAGCGAGGTGGGTACCGCGTTTGCTGACTGCAGACAATAAGCGCATCCATGTGACCAGTTCAGAGCAGTATTTGGAGGTCTTTAATCGCAATTCAAAAGAATTTTTGCGTCATTACGTGACCGTCCAGGAAGCATGGATTCACTACTACACTCCAGAAACCCAGGAGCAGTCTGATCCCAAAAAGGCGAAGACGGTCCCGTCGGCCGGAAAGGTGATAGCCACTGTCTTTTGGGATTCTTAAGATGTGATTTTTATTGACCATCTGGAGAAGGGCAAAACGGTCACAGGACAGTACTACGCCGAACTATTGAGCCGATTTGAAGCCGTGTTAAAAGAAAAACGCTTCTGCACGCGCTACGGCTAAATTGGTCGAATTACACTACGAACTGCTGCCCCATCCACCGTATTCTCCAGATTGGGCTCCGTGCGGCTTTTTTTATTCCGAACCTAAAAAATGCGCTCGCCGGGAAGATATTCCACTCCAATAACGAAATAATAGCGTCCGCGAAGGCCTATTTTGCAGACCAAGAGAAAACATTTTTTTCAACGGGATTGCAAATATTGGAACACCGCTGGACCAACTGTATACAACTAAAAGGAGACTATATTAAAAAATAAATGTTATTATATTTAAAATTATAGTGTTTTTATTTTCAGGCTAAGTTCTTATCAAATGACCCACGTAATACAGCGATTTCCACTGTATCAACTTGAAAGAGTAATATTTCTAGAAATATGCTTTAAGATTATTCTACGCTATTTTTATTTTTACTTATCTGGGCATTTTTTTTAAATTTTTGTTGAAATTCATCAAATAAAAAAATTATTTTACAATCAAAAATTTACATAGAAGAAGAAGTTACGAAAAATCCCTATTCATTTACTAATACTTCGTTTTTGTAAATCAAACTTTATTTTTAGGTACAGCATAATCCAGAGGATTAAGATGCGTAAACTGTACACTTTATGCTTTTTATTGTAGTAAATATTAGATTTATTTTTAAAAACTAAAGGAATTGTTGATTGCATTTGCGAACTGGCGTTGAAAACTGACAAATTGTAAAACTATTCATTATATAGATAATTTAGTAATGTAGTAATTTTAATCATATTGTTAATCAATACATACAAATAAGAAATATTTTTTATTGACCTAAAAATATTTAAACTCTTATACTTTGTGAATGAGGAAAATTTTAATTCTTTTAATTTTTATTTTAATATTTCAGGTTTCATAATTCAAATTTTATGAATGTGATTATATATAAAGGCAGAATGTTATTCTAAGTATATTGGTTTATAAAAAAATAAAATGTATAACCAATAAAAATTTTGATTTACTTGCTTTATATTGATCAATGTAAGTAGAATTCAGAATTTCAATAATTAACACAGTAAATTATGACTTTTATTATTTCTATTATTTCGAATTATTATCGACAACAATTTTCTAAAGTATTACTCCAGTTCTATTACGAAAGTTTTGAAGCTCGGCAACCTCGTTGATAAGGAGCTTGACTTTTTTCTGCTCAGCGCGGGATTACATTCCGCATTGAGGGGTTAAGTCATCGATACCCGCGGCAATATCCAAATACATTTTTGGAATATCATAGTCACCGCCTTCAAGATGAAAATTTAATAAAACCGCGCAGTGAGCAGAGGAGGGTAGCATCTGCTCCGCGTGTTGCGTGCTCCCATCTTCCTCGTAGGCGAGCGTTTGCCATAAATTCGTCAATGCGGTTTACTACCATTGGCTGGTGACCTCGTTCGAGAAGGCTAGAGAAGGCGCTTAAATGGTTCTTTATATGCAATTTGATAGAAATTCTTTTCAGAAGAATTATATTCTTGTATACTTCGTATCTAACCAATAGGCTACCATGATATGTCTCCTACTTGGAATGTTTAGCCACAAAAATTAGATTTATTTTCTAAAAAAACTTTTGAAAAATTAAGGACTTAAAGGTGAATGAATCGATCTTTTGATCATTAATAGTGGATAACTCTATATCAAGCTGTTCATTTTATTAACTAAAAATAACTTCAAGAAAATATCTATAGAATAACATCCGAATTAATTAGAATTATTTTTTATATATTAATGAGCTCGCTAAAAAATCTCGAAGAGAAAATTATATATTAAATTTAAAAGAATGATTAAAAGTATAATGAAAAATGAAACTAATCGCAAAATCCCTAATACCTGGGAAATTATAAAGTTGTAATCAAGAAGAGAAACATATCTAAGAAGAATCCAAAGAAAGTTACTAGTGAATTCATACAGCAGTATGCATAAGTAGAATAAACCGTTTGAATGATAAATTTCATGAAATCTTACGTAGAAAGGAAGGCTAGCAGGGGGATAAATCGCAGATATAAGCGAAATATTAAAAAATACAGCCAGTAACATCAGTTATAACGTAACTTTAAGGATTATCCATGAACATTTTTTACAGCACTTCATCAGTTAATGTGTAGCTTGTTTATCGAATTATAAAAAAAAAATTATAATAAGTACAGAATTATTAGAATTATTCGAGAACTGGATAATACGACGAAATGGTCGAAGAAAGCTAAAAGTGATGGTGAATTTGAAAAATGTTAAACGTAATTTACCGATGTTTGTTGATAATGGCATTCTGAACGATAAAACTTCGTTTGCCTACAGGTGGCCTTGCTAAAGAAAATTCATTGTTAAATGAATTAGCTCCGATTTGAACGTTATTTACATGAAGTCCTGTGTCTAGCGGTCTCTCAATGCCAACGCTCCACTCAAGAGCTTTATAATTGAAATCCATGTCCAGTATTAATTTACCCTTCAACTTTCCGATCTTACTCCGAAGCTGTCGACTTTTAATTGCAAGAAAAGGGACACATTTTTCTTCTTATTTTATATTAGCGAATAATATTTCAAAAGTATTGTTATTGTTTATCTTACTTCGACCAACCAACATATGTTATATATAACGAATCTGTAATTTTATTTTATAAAGATAGCAGAAATAGATTTTATAATATCTTGTTTGCTCTAATATTAATCCCGCTAATATAGTTAATTATTCAACACATGAATTTATCGTTTAATTATCGTTTCGCCAACCCCCACTCCCGCACCGCCCATCATTCATCCTACAGCGAAAGCCCTAGATTAGTGTATAATATAGAGATATAATTTCAATCACAGTGGAGTCGAGTCTTTGGAAAACTTTCTTTATACATCGCGCACCGGGTCACAGTAGGACTTTGTCATCGTTTAACAATACGGGATTAGAGTCCAGTCTCTCGTCTAGCCCTCAGCGGAAGCCAAAGATACTTCGGATCTCCCAGCCTGCAGCCGTAAATGCACGATCAACGCCCCGGATTTGGTCTCTAGCTAGCAACTCGTACTGCACGGTCTACACCGCAGTCATAGTTTGAACATCAATTCTCCTTTCATTCGTAAACTTTCGCGTCGAGCTGCATTTTCCATAAAAAAAAAAAAAACAAAACACCCATAATACAGGAGCCCCTTATCTATTTTTATTCGCTTTATTAAGGCAATACTCCTTTTTACGGAACACTTACACTCCGCGTTTGGTCGCGATCCTCGAAAGTTATCCCGTTTATAGGACCTTTCTCCTTGCTCCGTCTCTATATAACCGCCCAAGGTCCGTGGATATGACGCGCGAATCCGATCATGGTCGGCATACAAGTGCTCTATTCGGTTGCCCTTTCGGCGCTCGTAGCCCATTGCCACTTCGTACGTGTACAGACTCATCGAGAGATACCCTTTTTAAAGTACACTCATTTCATTCGTACAATGGCAATTTGCACCCCTCCCCTTCATTCTATTTATTCTCAAATAGTGGATTTTCACTTCTCGCAGTCCATCGCAAGATCGACTGTGAAGATGATAAAGTCAATTTATCTTTGGCATAATCACAATGATACGTATAACAGTCTAAATAATGATGTCTAAATAAAATAGATGACAATTAAAAATAATTCCGTCGTTGAAGATTTTAAAAAATTATATCTTTTTTCATATTATCTTTCCTAAAAAAATTTTTGTATCGATTGTTTGCATATTAAAATATTAATCTATATTTTACTGCTTTAAATTTTGAAAATATTTTTATAATATGCTATTAGAAACATGTTAAATATTTTACAATATTATTTAATAATATTATAATGGAACTATCTGTTACTAAAAGAAATTTGATATTGAATTCAACATTTAGTAATTAAAATTTCACGCCATATATTATTTTGAGAAAAAAAAAAGATTTGTTTTTATTTTCATATAAAATAATCATTATTTTTCTTGCTTTACGATATAATAAACTAAATTGATCAATTTAATAAAATGATAATGTTACATAACAATAAAACTTTATCAAATAGGGCGGTCATTACTGATAATTGTCTGAAAACAATTTCTGCTCCATACTTAAGAAGAGTAATATTTTATTAAGAAATCGATATCAAACGGGAAATCGTAGTTAGTGCTAATTACGAGGAATAAAATGTTTTAATTAGAAAGGAATTATTTAATCGACTATGGTATAAACTAATTTCCATCAATGGCTTTCTTAATTATAGATAATATGATTTATTTTTAATTAAAATATGTATTTAAAAATATAAATCACTGTTTGAACTATATGCAAAATATGGTTGCAGAATATGAATATTTATTCTATAGATGTTAATGACAATATATAATCATTTTAATATTATTAGGTGACTGGAATAGATGTTCACACTGTCCATAAATTTAAAAAATTGAATGCTGTTTCGCTTGCTTTTTATTTCAAATGTCAACGCCCTGTCTGGCTAACAAAGAAATGATAATAACTTATTTTCCAATAAAAACTGAAAAGAAAGTTAAAAAAATTTTCCAATGAGAGATAATAAAATTATGTGCGTTTGGCCATAGATCACTTATTTGGACTGATCAATAGGATAACATGTGACTCGTTCCTGGAAGTTCGAAGATATACAGAAAATTTAATTACTCATAGTTTACTATTCCAGTCATCTCATAATATTAGACTATAATTTTCTTAATTTAATTTTAATAAACATTTATGCAATTGACATTTAATAAAAAGTTAACTACATTTAATATTAATTGAAATCTGTTGAAAAAAGAGTAAAGAAAAGAATTACATTGTAACGATGTTAAATGTTTTTTATATTTTAGTTATTTTTTTAGAGAAAAATACTTTTAACTGGCATACTTGTAATACAAAACTACTCTGTACATCAATTGCTGAACCTACTCAATTACTTATGCTTTCAACTTTGTAACACGCACGCATGCACGCACGCGCGCGCGCGCGCGTACACACATAGCTTTAGTGCTGATTCTAATGGGGATTCTGCATCAAGTCTCCAGCACATGACTTCAAAGGCGCGTCTTTTTTACTTTTTCATACTAATTAAACCTTATTTAAAGTCAGAAATATATTACCGCATTTTGATGAAGGTAAGCTTACTTTATCACTGAAAAGGGATTTTCGCTCGCATATACGTTTAGCTGTTAGGTCATTGAATAGACGGAAATTTCCGTTGATCCCCCCCCCCTCCCCGACGCGCTCTTTAATCCATCTAATCGATTATTCAAGTTCCATGCTCCCGTAAAGATCCGACAAGCAGTTGCATCATCTGAATACCGTTACGTCGCTCCATTTGTCGAACACTACATACCAGATACCGTTGTAACGGCATTTGTCACGCGCCCCCTTCCCCTTTCCTCGTCATTGTCCCCTATTCCCTTCCAATCATGCGATCAAATACTAAGTCTCGATTGTTCCTTTATAGGGCTTAACTTTTGCTTTTATATAATGTTTCTGAATATTTCAGAAACGAAAATATATGTTTTCGAAAAAATAAATTGTTATCTAATAAAAAATTGTTAAAACGAAAAAAAAAAGTTTTCGATATTTGCTATTACAATGAACTTTGATTAGAAGTGCAAAAGCTTATTTTATTAGTTCATGTTCCATTGTACACTATATATTTACCAAAGTATTACTTTGGTAAATATCAGCTAACTGGCAAAATCTTCCTGCGTGAGAACTTAGTACTGTAATACTGTATTTTTCTAAATAGTCTTTCACGATTAACATTAATAATACATTCTTTACTTGTCAGAAGAAATGGAGACATTTCGCCAACGCATTTGATCTAGACTGCGCCAGCTAACTCTAACTAACTTTCCAAGGAATTCTGTCTAGTCTTTGTCTATCTCCTTCTTAGGTAAAAAGCTTTCTTACTTTCCTTTATATTCATTGTGTATGTACTGAGCAATAAAAATTGTCTATAATGAAAGGCCGCCATTTGAATATCGGATTTTTTAATATTATATTTGAAAAACGAATGACATTTCAAGCCAAGAAGTTATGATGGACATATTATGTTCCAACATGTGTGATTTCTTAATTAATGTAGATTGAAGTTCGGTTCGATTTACACAGGTTAGGATAAACAGAAATTAATTTACCGAATCCTGAAAATAGGTTGAACTCCAATAGATAATAATTTAAAAATGATAGCATTACAAATATTGGTATTTCAGAACTTTCGTTTTTAAAAGGTTATTTCTTCTTTAAAGCCACCGTCAAAAGTAGGGTTTCGTTAAAATATTCCTCAAATTTCATTACTATTCCTACAACTAATTTGCAAGTAAGAATAATTTTTTAGCAATTTGTCTTTTAGCCGTAGCAGCATTCTTTATTGCTTCTTCTTTATTAAATCTTTCACCTATTATATCTTAAATGTTCATGTTCGATTAGGGGTAATTTATTGTATCTTAAATAAGTCCTTTCTTGTTCCAAAATTACCAGAAGCAAAACATGCATATTATTTTACTTTCTATATGTTCTTCTTCTATTATATTCAAAATTAAAATTATTAAATATATATTTTGGATTTACATGTTAAATTATGTATGCAAACTCAATTTCCCCTCTTTGATAAGACTCAAGTAGTCTAGAAACTATATATAGCTTATTTGGTATATACGATAAAATTTATACATTAAAAAATGTTTGCTAAATTAAAGTCTAGTAAAATTTGAGTCCACCAATTCACCCATCCAACGATCCTAGTCTTTAATCCGGCCCGAGTGGAAACAAATTTCGGCAGTTCAGAATTTTTCTCACGAACTCGGTGTAACGTAATTCAGACTGGACACTGCACACATCCCGGAAAGTTCTTGAAAAGTAAAATAAAAAATTTCGGACATCTCGAGCTCATCTGCTGAAAAATGAAATAGAAAAAAAAAAGGAATATGAAAAGCTGGCGCAGGATGGAAAGTAAACTGAGGCAAGGCAAAAAGCAAAAGCACGCGCACTGCTTTAACCTCAGAGTCACGTTACGAATATATATATTCCTTCGTAATTGCGAGTCTCTCTTCTTCCGCCCGGGCTAGCGCAAAGCGCAGCAGTCGGATAAATCGTCGTGGGATCCCCAGATGAGGTCATGGAAGGAATTCAAGTACCAATTTCCTGGGGTAAGCTTATACGTGTAGATGCAATTCCTTATCACCGCACTTCGGTACTCGCTTATTCGTCGAACTCGTTAAGAATCGGCCGCATATGATATCCATTCTCACGAGAATATCGCGTTTAATATACGGAAATGTCCCAACTTTAGTATACTTGTAAGCGAATTTATTAGTTTTTCCAAACCTATCGATATTGTATTTGAATGAAAACTGCTACTGTTTCATATAATAGGAGATATACGTATTTTCCAAGGGAAAAACTTTGCACAATGATTCTATTAGTTAAATAGATAATACTAATTAATAATAATATTAATTTGTTTATAAATTTGTTAATAATTACAATTTATGATAACGATTTCATCTTATCATATACTTGAAAAAAGTAGAGATTTGAAGAATGATATAAACATTTACAGAATAATAGATTATTTTATAGATTTTATGAACAATCAAAATTAATTCCAATTTACACTCTATGAAATATGATTCTTATTCGCTTTACAATACTGACCCGTGAATATAAATGATGATTAACAAAGCTCAAATTGATATTCTGCTACTTAAAAGTTTTATTTTGAATCGTATTCCTTAAAAATCATAGCGAGAAACTTTGTTTAATATAATAATATAATATATAATATAAAAGTGTTGATATAATATGGATCCTTTACAGAACATATAAATAATAGAAAAGAGTTAATTCTGAAGCTTAACTTAGCTCTTAAGTTATTTACGACTTATTAATTGACAAAAACATTTATTACAATATGTAAAAATTCTAAGAATAACATATATTATTTATATTCTATATGTTATCTTAATATGTATAAAAATTTTTTGGAAAATATACATAGATGCGTAAACTAATCATTTAGATATAGAACTAAAAGTGCATAGCTTGATACTTGAACTAATAATACACCCACCAGTTATAAAAAACTTTAATTGCAACTTTTGTAATCACACGAAGTTGAATTAAATTATTGAAAAGTATAAGAAAATGTTCATTTTCAAAATTTTTAATTCTGGCTGTAAGAACTATTTTTTCCGCTCTGTAGGATCTATTTAAAGCCAGCAATACTTTTTGACGTAGCTTGAAGATTGAAGAAAAACTAATGATAAGTTTATTTGAGAAAAGGGAAAAATATAGAAAGATTTATGTTAAAGTAAAAAAGATCCTGAAAAATTTAAGTATATACCCTAAGGATATGAAAGACTTGTAAGAACTGAGTTTCAAAGAACATTTACATTGAGCATGCCTGTACCAATCTTCGAGGTCATAAAGCACAAAAGTTTTAAAACAAAAAAATGCTCGCGCATTGCAACCAATAGTCTATGGAGATAACTATGAGCCACCGCTTCAATTATATTTATTTCACACTCTTATCGTTCCCATTATCCATTCCATTATTTGAAATAATTTCTCCCCTCTTTCTCTCTTTCGACCTTGCCTCCTTCCCCCTTTTTCTCTCTCTTTCTCACTTTCTCAGACGACTCTGCTAAAACATTTTCCGCCTCGTAAAATAGAGCATCGAACTATTTCCTTTGGGAGAGGAAATTCTTCCTCTAATTTCCACCGTATTGAATCGAAGACATGAGTAAGGTTACCACACACTCATCCTGTACCCGCATTGCCTATACTCTACCTGCAGCGGCAAAGTTCCAATTAAAAATGGCTGACTAATGCAATTGTTCGTTTATAAAGTGAATAGACAGTTGGTTATAAGTGAGCTCTTTGAAATCCGAACTAAAGCTTGTTTTTCGCTCTTCACGTCCAGCTCTAATTCTGTTTTCCTTTTAGCTAAGAGACTATTGAAATTAAAACTGAACATAAATTGCTTTTAAGAAATCTGACAATCTATAAATACTTTGATTATTCATTTATGACAAATTCATTCGCAATTTCATATTAGTGTTTTCAATTCACATTGTGAATTCTCGTGTTTCAATTCCTCAGTAAGATAGTCTTTTAAATTACAAAACTAATTCTTAAACGTTCAAATATAACAGAGTCAAATCAACATTTAATACGGCCATTAAACCAAAGACTTCGTGGATCGATAACGCGTATAGCTGATAAATTATGATAAATGTATGCTTCCATATGGGAATCCATTACTTCCCCGCGAAAACAAGAGCTGTAAAAAATGCGCGCCCGAGTAACACAACTTAAAGGGATAAAAAGGCGTAACCCCATCATGCCTTCGTTCTGACCCCCCCCCCCCCCACTCGCCCGCCTGCGCGCGGCACTCGACGCACGATAGCGCACGCGGCGTAACCCCCAACTCATTTTTCGCTACATAAACTGAACTGCCTTCTTTCCCGCCCTGTCCACCGTGTATATAACATCGATCGAACGTAGATTACGGTAGTTGGTTCCACTTCCTTGAAATTCTCTATATATTTCTCGCTCGTACAATTTTACTCTGCTGATGCTTCGAAATTTATAAAATTTAATAAAAACTACGCTCGCCTCCGTCTTATCGCGCGCATCGCATAAATATAAAATGCGATAATGGTTCGTTACATCGTTGTATGTAAGCTCTATATAGACTTTGTTAAATTCAATTGAGCGAGAGAATTGATTTATTCAAAGTTTTGAATATATGAGATGCTTTTTGTTTGGCTCGAGACGCAACGTAATCGAAGAATTTAAGTATTATTTTTTTATTGATCGTCCATTGGTTTGAGTTTTATAACGAATATAGAAAGATCAAGTAAAACTGAAATTTATTTCTTACCAATATTTTTATTTGAATTGCTTAAATATTATTGTTGGATTTTACCAAGCTATTATAGAGCTTATACTTCCTTACTTTTAAAGTGAAAATCAAAGTAGGTCCGATGAACTTAAAACCGCATCTAAATTCAGTGAAATTCAATTTTTGGATGATAAATAATCAAGAACTTGCATTTTGCACACTTGCAGTGGAAAATTTGGTTACCAGCGGCGGCAAGAAATGTCTTTCTTTTTCAATCGGTCTCAACTTGCACTCGATAATAGCTCTGCGTGCCGAACGGCGCGAGTATTAAGTTACCGGCAACGAGATTGCTTCGTAATTGTAAAACGTTTTACTGAGGTTCGCCGAAGGATCTCCTGAGTTCAATATTGCATTCTTCCCATCTCTTTCCAATGCAACTTTTCAAAAGGCTCGATTCGCCTGGTAGACTTACTGCGCTTGATAAAAAGTGATATCCTGATAAATGTAGAAAAAGGAACTTTTAAGGCGATCTACATTAAACCAAATTTAAAATGCCTCTAAACGAAATAAATATTTTCATTTAACTAATAATATAAAGTAGATCTTGTTCTTTTGAATATTGTAAGTATGAGAATCATTATTTTTATAAATTATTTTTAAAAATTATAAAGACAATGCGTTTATCGATTTTTAATCGATGGCAAATATTGAGTAATAAATCTAGGATTTTATAAAAGATAGATATTCTAATCGCAAAGAATTTCAAAATCATTTTATTTTACTCTATCAAAATTATCATAACATATTTATTTCTTAAAAAGGTAAAAATGGAATTTCTCTGAAATCCTTTGAAAATAAGTCTCATAATCGCGTGCTCGTACTCGAATATAAAAAAGCGTAAATTCGAAGTTTTCAACAAATTCGTTCAAAATTATATTTTCAATAGTCTTTGAAAATGATCTTAACACTTAAAGCAACATTTTTAGTTAGTTTAATTCAGTTGGTCATAATCGAAATTGTGTCATTGTAACTGATAACGCACGAACTTCAGCATATAACACTTGAATTCATGCAAATTACACTCGACGAAAAGGGGATGTAAGTAATAGGCATGCACATCGTTTGTTAAAAATATTAAATGCAATATTCAACTTCGAATTATTCCGCTATGAAAGCAAGAACTACCGTAGATCGATGGATGAAATAAACTTGCTTGGTCGCGGTAACAAGTAATAATTGTATTAGAAATAAGTAACAATGATAATTTATGAATAATACGAAAAAACACTGAGTCTATGGAAGAATATAAGAGGGAATAAATTCGAATAGAGCATTCGGAGAATTATCTTAGCAACGGATAAAATATATATTAGTTGAATATCATCGGACAGGAGGGTTTGTTGAGTGCAGTCAATTATTTTCGACCGATCGAACTCCCGAAATGCGTAAAGAATGAACGACGGACAGAAAGTAGGATAGAGAACTGTAACGTTTATTTTCATTATTGAATTTATCCCTGGAACTGTGTAACAATGCCATCTAAACGCTGTTACTTGAGGGAAGAATTCTATTTCAAAGGTCATCGGCTTCCCGATAACGCTTGGATACTGAAATTATATGAAAACAATCCACGTTTTCACCAAACTTCGGTCAAACTTAAAAAAAAAATAAAACGTATTTCAACTATATTACCTTCCCTCTAGTCGCGGAATCTGGCAATGCCTCGATTGAGTCCTAAGTGAGGTATTTATTAGAGGCTCAAAGAAAGGAGAGTCCTTTAGGTCAAGAGAGACAGACGAAGCTGGCCTTGGCGAGAGATCCTACGGTGCAGACAAGAGCTTCAGACCAGTTAAGAACGATATCGACCAAATTGTCCGTAAATGTAATTTATGGCTCACGTGGACAGAAGCAAAGCATAGATATTTCACTGAGACGATTAGGGGAGGGATATAGGTGGATGTCGAGTCTGACGAGCCCCAATACGAGTTTCCTCGAAGCATTTGTATGATTATAGCTAGTTGTGGTTAGGTAAAAAACTGATTCAGCTTGACGAATTACCCCGTATGAATTAATATATGTTATATTAGATTAAATAATAAAAATTGTAATAAATATTTAGGAAAGTTACGTAAAACAATTCTTAGCGGATCTAAATTTTATCTACATATTAATATTTTAATTTATCTATAATTAATCATATTGATTTGCAAATTTCCAAAATTAATGAAACTACTCTTTGGTTTATGCTTCAGGTTTCCTTCTTTTCCACGAGCCCTGAACTTTCCAATAAACAGCGTTTCGAATATTTTACCCGAACGATACCAAGTGACCATTATCAAGTTAAAGCTATGGTGGAGATTATTAAGAAAATGAACTGGACATATGTGTCGGTTGTATATGAAGAGAGTAATTATGGAGTAAAGGTAATCAGTTCAATTTAGAATCTTGCAAATCTTCCTTTATATAATAGAATTAATTTTCATAGCGTACCCAGAGCAAATATAATACGATGTCGAATAAGCCCACACTGTAATTCATTTCATACTTTTCATCAGTTTCTATATAAACTACTTTAACGTGGGAACAGTTAAAAAAACAAATAATTGAGTATATCTAGTAATTTCAATACTCATGGAAGAATTAATATAGATGCAAATAGAAGTCTTTTGAACTCGAGTAGTTTATCAGTTTGTCTAGATTGCTTGAAACTTCTCTGAGTTTGAATTACATCCGGATTATATATCTGTAAAACTTATTAAATTAAATCATCGATAGTCTAATAAAATAGTTAATTATGTATTTTTACTTAGAGCTCCAACATTAAGCTTAGTTTTAATAAAAAAAAAGATCTTTAAACAAATTTTTTTACAATTAAAACAATCTTCCAAAAATGTACTATCGATAAAGGATTATAGTTGTTCCATCATTTTGAAAGCATTCTCTTCTTTTTTAAGGCTTTCGAGGAGTTGGAGAGCCTACTTTCCAAGAATGAAATATGTATAGCCGTAAAAGAGAAACTAGTAAAGGATTCGGGTGTAGCGGATGAGAGTGTTTACGATTCCATTGTACAGAAATTATTAACAAAACGGCGAGCTAGAGGTAAATAATGGTATTCTGAATATAAATTTTTGAGTTGCACAGTAAGATAAATAAATCTAGGTGTGTAATTTTCAAAGAGAGGTTTATAAAAAATTATCATTACATAAAATTATGATCACATTCATAGCTTGTTCATATTGAATACACCGGGCACGTGCATCATGCACAAGAAATACTTTAATATTGTTAAAATTTAATTTGTAAATATGGAAACTCGTGTTCTCTGAAAACTTTAGAAAATTAAAAAATGACAATTTCAATATGTAATTCTATACATAATACGTTCTAAACTACCTAGAAGTATATACAGTTATTCCGTTCCTACATATTGCATTATAAATGCTTTTGAAAATATAATTGAGAAGCAAGTAGAATTTTTTATTTAACAGTTTCAATGCTATTATTTCAATACTAATGTTTCTTAAATAGCCTATTATTTTTAATTTGGCAGGAACTAGAGAACGATATATTTTTAAATTGTAGATAATACAATGTTCTGAAACTAAATTCATCAATTACTGAAATTAATCGAAATATAAAAACTTAATTTTTTTCGCATTATATGCTACTAAAGCTCATAGACATTAGGAGTGATGAGTATATGCATAAGTATACTTGTTAAATTAACACGGATATTTTACGGATTATTCTCGCAATTGTTTTCAAAATACTAATGCAGAGGAAGCGAATGTTACCTAGATTGTTGTGATGAATAGAACTTATGTAAAGCTAATTAAGTATATTATTAGATTACTGCCCGTAATTAAGAAATTGTTAATGTTATAATCAACTGAACATTCAAATATTGTGTTACATTAAAAGGAAAATATTATAGAAAAAAATTAGAAATCATTCTTAAATATTCTTCTAAATTGAAATCGGATTGTTCATCACTGTAAGCTTTGAAATATATCTAACTTAGCAATAGATAAGTAAATGATTTCGTATAAAGTTCGTTCCTTCAAATCGTTAGTTTGAAGAACTCATTTTGATAAAATTAAACTGCACATTCGAAGATTGAAGAAGAGGTGGTTATTGAAATTTTTGCAACGATGGGCACGGCGCAATATCTCTGAAAATACCATCGAATTGGACAAAATGTTCAGTTCGAATAGTTCGACCCTTTACGTTCTATATTTGCGCACTTTTACAATCTAGAAACCCGAACTACAATACGGGAAAGTAAAGCTTCGTCGCAGGCGCATACAGGCATCTGTACGGTAGATTCGCCTCTGTAAGGGGCACATTTTGTTATTTTAAAGCCGGATTTTACAAGGATTTTGCCGCCAGTTAGAGACTGCGCGGACGGTAATAAACTTCATTTCAGACATTCGCGCCGAGGCTGGGGGGCTAAGCAAGAGAGATAATATAATACGGACGTTTAAGCCGCGTACATTTCCTTCCAATATTCGTGGGAAAGCGTTTCGTTCTCCTACGAACATGCGCACAAATGCATTTTCCATGCGACAAGCAAGTTATTCCGTACTACAACGTATTCATGTACGGCGGGACATTTCAACAAATATTTTCTCCGCGCGTATATACAAGAGAAAAATAGAATACAAGGAATACACAATTACACGTATATTTTGGAAGATTTCGCCGCTATTTCAAATAAACCTATACTCAAAAAATACAGATATCTCCTAAATTTAATATATTCAAACAAAATCGCGCAATATAAAACATCTACGCATGAACCAGAAAAATTAAAAGCAACCATCCGAACTACAGTTCCAAACAATATTTTGTATTGAAAATTTCTGGAAATGAGATCCTTCTTTATCGAAATCAAGTGAAAAACGAAAAAAGTTTTTTTATCTAACGCACTAGGTGGGATAATAATTATATACAATTTATATATATATAAAGTAAAGATAAATAAAAAAAGTTCAAATTAGTCAAGAGCATAAATATCAATCAATAGACGCGTAACTGCCAATAAAGATATCTGGCAAAGTAAAAAGTCGAAAAGAAGCTATATATATATATATATATATATATATATATATATATATATATATATATATATACAGGCGCAATCTCGACCGCACGCAAACACGCGTGTGCGCGCGAAAAATAAATGGCAAAGTTGGGAGATCTCGCGCTCCGTGGCACAGCGGTTCTCCCGCAGGGTGCGAAAGGTTCGGTTGCGAAAAAAAAACGGGGATTAAGGGGATCATGAAGCGGAGAACGCGACGGGTATCTGTCGGCCTCCCTCCCAGAGATCGATCGCGCATCCCCGGTAAAAGCCTCGGAAAAGCGCGAAATCTCCGCCGCCATCTATATACATATATAATGTTGCATACATATATATATATATATACGTGCACGTTGCAGGCTGCATTATTTACGGCTCGGATCAGGAGGTGGCGGGCCTGATGAAGGCGGTCAGGCGCAGCAACGCGACCGGCGCGTTCTCCTGGATCGGCAGCGACGGCTGGAGCGCCCGGGGCCTGGTGAGCGACGGCAACGAGGCGGAGGTCGAGGGCACCCTGTCGGTGCAGCCGCAGGCCAACCCGGTCGAGGGCTTCGAGGAGTACTTCCTCAATCTGACCGTCGAGAACAACAAGAGGAATCCCTGGTTCGTGGGTGAGTGAGCGCGTACTTATTTCTAATCTCCTTGTCCTCCCCTTGCCCGATGGATTGACCAGACCTGCATAATTGTACGTTACCCGATCGTTCGCGATCAGCTGTTTTTCTCTTCCCGTACTATTGTGATAAAATCGTCGCGTCGAGAGCTCGCACGTATCAAGGATAAATTTCCAACTATCTATACATACACGCGCTTTTCACCTCCTTTTCTGCGTCGGGTTATACTTTTTGATCGCGCCCTGATATTGCGCAGCTCCGTCACTCATTTTAAATATCTAATAGAATGTCCGGGAAAAATGTGCGGTAGACGTGCAGAGTGAATAAACGAGCGATTTATTTAATGGGTAAAAGAAGAATCATCTTGGAAATAGATTATCGCTTTCGGGCGTATACACTCTTTTCTTTTGTTTTTTTTTTTTTTTTTTTTGAATATTACGCCTCGTCATTAATTATTCCAACATATTCGCTTGCCTCGTATACGCTCAATTTATATCATAGCGGCATGAAGGTTCGGATTTTTGTTCAGATATATTTTTTTTTTATGACTATATGAATAGAATCCGAATACGCTCATTTTTTTAGCCCGTGGGCATGTCTCGAATCTCGTCGAAGGGAATAAAAATAAATTTTGCATTTGTCATTCGCCGTTGCGGCGATGTATAAGAGCAGTCCCGCGTCTTTCACTCCTTGTTCATATTTCTTCGAGAAATGCATTTCCGGGGCTGGCGGTAGAATCGATAATACCCGATTCATTTTCTCCATCTTTTATGACGATGCTGATACTCGCGCGTTATACCTCGGGTTGCCCCTCCCCTGCCACCACCCCCCCCCACATCCCCTTGTCCCACCATACCCTTTCTACAGCGTGCGTCTTCAACTCTCCCGTTTTACTATCTACAACTGCCGGCACGTGACTTATCTTACCTTCCCTCGAATGCCGGGGCTTACTGGGGGAAAGCGAAATGGTTTCCGATATACGGCAGCTGCATTAAGTTACTTCTTCCTTAAAAAGAGCTTAAAAAATCATGGAAAATTGATCAATATCTTCGTCTGCTATACATTGATAAAAATATCATAATTAGTAATTATTAAAACAAATTAGTATTTTATATAGATGGATAAACAGATTTAATTATGAAGATTCTTTTATTTATTAGAAATTTTAGCTATATCATTTTATAAATATTTCTGTATAAAATAATAACTATAATAATAATAATACCTACCTCTTACACAATTACTGTAAAAAAAGCAAGGTTTGGTTTTTCACATAATTATTCGTATACATTTATACATATATTAATAAAGTTCAATATAATTTTATTATTTAGCAGTATTTTTTAGCTTTTTATAAAAATAAATGTTGAATTCTTGCGTGTTACAGTACTTGCAATATAAATACAAAAAATATTTTTCTATTTCAGAATTTTGGGAAGATCACTTTAAGTGTCGTTATCCTAACTCATCGATCACTCCCTATAACAGTAAATACGAACACCTCTGTACAACTAGAGAACGTTTAAATAAGGGTGAAATGGCTTTCGAGAATCAGTTACAATTTGTTTCTGACGCAGTAATGGCATTTGCTTATGCATTTCGGTAAATTCCTATGAAGATTTTGTTTACCTCGCTAGATACGTCTTAAACAAACATTTTTAAATAAAATTATATTCGTTGCCAGGGACATGCATAAGGATCTTTGCCACGGACAGGTAGGATTGTGCGAAGAAATGAAGCCAACTAAGGGAGAAAAACTGTTAAAGTACCTTCGGAAGGTAGATTTTAAAGGTAAAAGGATAGCATCCAAATATTTTCGTAATTGAATAAATTTTATGAATTATTTTATTAGAACAGAATTTATCGCAATGGTTTATTATAATCATATTATCTCGTATAATATCATAGATTATAATAAAATTAATTATGATCACAAAATATTTAATGTTGAAGGTCTTAGTGGCGACAGATTTAAATTCGATAATAACGGCGATGGACCAGCAAGATATAACATACTTCATTTTAAACAAGTTTCTGCTGGCCAGTACAAATGGATCCGCGTCGGAAAGTATTTAGAGGGAATTCTACACCTCAATATGACTGGTGAGCTTAAAATCGTAGCTGTTGCAGACGATAATAGCTAATGTCTAGTTGTATTTTCTTATTTAATTTTATAGAAAGTCCATTTTATCAATCATTAGAAAATTTTAATATAGTTTCATATATATTCCATTTGATCGAACTTACAGTATAACTACATGAATTTGTTTACCGAATCGTCTTCAATGGTTATCTACAGCTGTAGCTGAAGAAATACATTACTTTGTCACCAATATTATCTAATAATTAACATTTGATGGGAGTGAAAGGTGAAACAAAGAAATTCGCGAAAAAAAGTAAAAATACTTCAAGTTATTCTCGTTTATATTAATAATATATTTAATGCTCTTTTATGTGAGCTTTAATTCTGATGTTTATTAAATAATTTATGTATGTAAGAAAGTTAATGACGATACATTTACAGTGTTAATTTACTACGGATCATTGAGCCAAATAAATGGTCAATATAAAAGTATTGTAATCGATATTATAATATTAAAAGCACAATGCCATTTGGTTACGCATTAAAGTTTATCATGTGTGATTAAAATAATATGATCCCTTTGCAATGAAATGTCCATTAGCTTACTGCTAATAATTAATCGTTTTTATAACGAGCTGATTAATGATATTTTGCGAAGCTCCGAAAGCTTCGGTCGAGGTGACGTCTATGTACAATGTTTCCGATATGATTATTCAAGACAAAAAGCACACGCACACACACACACACACACACACACACACACACAGAGAGAGAGAGAGAGAGAGAGAGAGAGAGAGATGTAACCTTGTTTTTTTTGAGCACAATCAAGGAAACCATAAATTGACTTATTTTACACGGCTCTATATATACTGGGCGGATATTAAAATACACTCGATATGCGCCCCGTAGAAGTTCAGTTTCGGCTCGAGCATAAGCCACCGCCGGAGAGCGTCTGCTCGCTACCCTGCGAGCTCGGCCAGGCGAAGAAGTACGTCGAGGGCGAGAGCTGCTGCTGGCACTGCTTCAATTGTACTCAATATCAGGTGGGTATGTATATATGACGTCGCCGCTTACGCTCGACGACGACGACGACGACGACGACGACGACGACGAGCCGGTGAGAGGGTTGGGGCTAGACACAGGAGGGGGGAGGGCGAACAAAAAGAGCACGCGGAAAAGAGGGGAGCGGGTTACGATTGCAGGGGCGTCGATGAAGCCTCTGCCTTCGTTTCTTCGATCGCCTCTTTTCTTTCGCCGCGGTTCTCTTTTGCAGATCTTTCGAGTTTCACCGACCAGCTCCTCCTCTACTCTTTTTCTTTCTCTCTTTCTTTTTCCCCTTTTCTTTTTTCTTTTTTTTGTTTGGTTTTTTTTTTTTCTTTAATCGTAATCAACCGCGAAACGGAGAAACTCCATTCATCGAGGCTTTTCCCCGGCACTGCTTTAATTTCTGCACAGTCTATTGGTTCTTTTTTCTTTTTTTTTTTTTTTGAACTTCGTGTGTATGTGTGTACACATGCACGTGTGAGAGTAGGTATGTACGTGTTCGTGCGTGCGCGTGCATGTAAGCGCGTCAGATTCTCCACGGGCCAAATCCATCTTAATAGCGACGCTTTTTCGCTTAGAATTCGAAATGCTTCGAATATTTCTGCGAGCTCTATACACACAATGTTCGTCCTTCCCGAATAGTTTTTAAAATTTTCTTTACAGCTTGACCCATTTCGTAAGTTAAACTTTTGTTTCGGTCTTTTTACGCTGGCCTGCATTGTAGCGCATATAAGACTCCCCCGTATGATAAATGAATATTCTTAAAATTGCAATGTTTCTTTAAACGCATACTAATAACAAACAACCAAATGTCTCCCAAAATGACAGTTATTTTCCAGTAGTATTAAAAAATTAACAAACCTGTAGTACATTTGATTATTAAAAGTACATTAAAGTGAAATATTTAAAGTGATCCTCGGTCCGTAATAAAATATAGGGAAGTAAAACGGATTAAAATGAAAAATTTATCATCGTTAATATAAACAAAGTGAATATCACTACACTTGCTTATCATTTCAATTTCCCCACTCTCGTTTCATTTCACTTTACTCCCGTAGCGCCAGCGTCATTTCAGAAATTTTATTAATACGCAGCCCTATCCCCTGTTCAAAATATTCACCGCTAACGTCTTAATCTTCATCTCTCACGTACAGATACGAAAGCCAGACGACGAGACGCAATGTATCGATTGCCCGGAGGGCACCGTGCCCGACGACACTCACTCGTACTGCCGGGACATACCGGAGGAATTTTTAAAGCTCGAGAGCGGCTGGGCGATCGGCGCCATGTCCTTCTCGTCCACCGGCATTTTGGTAAATCGCAATTCGCTCAAGTGCCTCGTACTGTAATGCATTTCAGCGGCATAAGCCAATGTCGGCGCAGTTGGTTATCACGCGGCTCTCTGTCTGTTCGCAGGTGACGCTGTTCGTCGGCGGAGTTTTTCTGAAGCACAACGACACCCCGGTCGTGCGGGCTTCTGGCCGGGAATTGTCGTATATTTTATTGTCAGGAATACTTCTTTGTTATTTAGTCACGTTCGCGCTCGTTCTTCGCCCGACAGATATTGTTTGCGGAATTCAAAGGTAAAGTTTTCCTTTTTCGACGTTTATGAAATTAATGCCATATAGATACATACATACATATATATAATAGAAATACAGAGCATCTCGAATGCGACAATAAGCTAAAGTGCAATCTTATTTTGGCAATTTTCTTCGTCATAAAAAGAAATGAACTTTAGTGCCATATTTAATCTTCTTCGCTCTCTCTTAATCATAAATTATTATTATTATAACTTGCTTAGTAATTTTTTTTTATAAAACTTAAGTTAATATTAAAAGTTCATAGCATATGAAAATTGAGTATTATTTCCGATTATCTGAAGCATAAAATTCATTTCACAATCAAAGAATTTAATTTAAAATTGTTTCAAATAGAATTAATATATATTTTGTACTAAGTCTTTGGCGATGAATCATAGAGTATATATAATTGAGCATTTCTAATCTTAAAAATGTGAAT
The DNA here is from genome assembly GCA_018907035.1 of Sycobia sp. Sy_11. NCBI lineage: Eukaryota > Metazoa > Arthropoda > Insecta > Hymenoptera > Epichrysomallidae > Sycobia > Sycobia sp. Sy_11. The sequence goes on along the minus strand of JACCIC010000033.1, from coordinate 234,607 downwards.
AAAATTCAATACCTTCAAGTTCAACTTTTAAAAAAACGATTTTTGGATTAAGATAAAGTAACGCTACTATTCGTTATTTATTGATATTGACTAGTTATATATAAAAGAGTAGAAAATGTATTCATAAATCTACGAATTTCTGCTAAATTCGTGAACGAAATGAAGGTGTGCAAGAAAATAGAGAAAAAACAAAGAGGTGACGAAAATTCGGAAATTTCATCCTTGATTAAGGGATTCTCTCCTTTTTTTCTCCCTTTTCTTGTCTCATAAAAAAAAATCTAATCGAAGCCAAATCTGCTCTTGACTGCGAAAGCTCATTAGCGATAAGCCGCCGAAGAGGGAGGATGAGAAGGGGGATAAGAGCGGGAACAAGAAAAAGGTGAAAAGAATGTGTTTTTTACCCGTTAAAGGTTCGCCGCGGGCTTCTGCTTCACCGTCGTCTACGCGGCCCTCCTCACCAAGACGAACCGGATCTCGCGGATCTTCCGGGCCGGCAAGCACAGCGCCAAGAGGCCATCGTTCATCTCGCCCCGATCGCAGCTGATTATCTGCTGGATGCTGGTCTCGGTGCAGATCTTGATAAATGGGGTCTGGATGGTGATCGACCCGGCCAGGGCGATGCATCACTACCCGAGCCGCGAGGATAATCTCCTGGTCTGCAACAGTTACATCGACGCGAGCTACATGATCGCCTTCACCTATCCCATCATTCTGATAATCATCTGCACGGTATACGCGGTGCTCACCCGAAAAATACCGGAGGCCTTCAACGAGAGCAAGCACATCGGTATAGATATACATATATATATATATATATATATATATATATATATATATTTGGGAATTGCGGCGACGCGTGGACAATTTTTTTTTTCTCTCATTTTTTGTCTCTCATTTTTTTCCTCTCTGCTTTCACCTACTCTGCTCGCGATAATTAATTATTGCTCTTATAAAGTTCTGGACGGCGGAGGGGCCGTGAGGAGGGGCGGGAGGATTTTTCGCGACGAGAGATATGGGGCGAGGGTCGATTAAGAGAGAAGAAAAACGACCTTTGTTTCGCGCCGACGGCTGCTTCGGGGAAAGGGGGCTTTTATCCAATAAGATCTTGAGAAAGTCAAGTGGACAAGGAAATTTGCCAGAGGGATTATTCAGCTGTTCGCGGAAAATTAAATCTTTGACATAAAGTCTTAACTTAATTTTCTTTAAAAGAAATAATAATAAATTATTCTATCTATTTTTGTGTTATATCAGCAAAAAATTTTCAACATTCTATAGGTATACTAAATTGTAGAATGAAATTGAAATCATAAAAAGATTAAATAAAATATAATAAAATTGCTTACAGTAAATCAAAATTAATGTCATTTTTATAATTATTATAGTAATAAGACAAATTACAGACCATATATTTCTCAATTTTTTATTTTAACTAAAAATCATAAAAATATATAATTTATTATATATTTATTGTATTATATTTATTATATTTATTTATTCTGATAATTATTATTTTATTTTAGCGAATCAAATATTATTCGCCCTAATTAAACTTGTAGTACCTATGTATATAGCATATTATTAGTTATAGCATATTTTTATTTCTGTACGTTAAGATGAGAAGAATTAACTATTCTGAAATATTTCACTGCTGAATTAAATTTTTTGAAAGCCGTTTTTATTACGTTATGTTATCATTATTATAATAGAAATTATAAAATGAAATTATAATTGTAAATAGTATGGCGTATAGCTATGTAACAAGGAATGTACGACTATTTTCCAGTTGTACTACTGACTTTATGCGCGCACTCCTTCAACGTGATACTGTAAAAATCTTACGAATCTTATGTATTTACTGATTTTTAGGTTTTACGATGTACACAACCTGCGTTATATGGTTAGCTTTCGTACCTTTGTACTTTGGAACGGGCAATCACGTTGCTTTAAGAATCACCTCAATGTCCGTAACTATCAGCCTATCGGCTTCTGTGACCATCGCCTGCCTGTTCAGTCCCAAGGTAAATTCAACCATAATAATCCGTCTTATTAAATACAGATTCGAAGGATTCAGTGTTAAGAATATTCACTAAAAATTTACAAAACTACCGATAATTTACCATATAACATAACAAAACATATGTATAGCAATACTAAATACTTATCTATATGGTAAATTATTATATCGATATATATATATATATATATATATATATATATATATATATATAATTATTAAAAATTCGAAAATTCTAAATAATATATGTAGAAACAGGAAATAGTATAGTGTATAACAGGTTCGATAGGGTTGCCCATTGCGCAGTGGGCCATCTTACGCGTGCAGCGCAATTCTTACAACTATTGGGAAGTAAAATCGGCGATATATGACTCTGGTGATCAGATTTTTCGCTAAAATATTACCAAGCATTACATTTACAGCATAGTATTTTTATTCTCGCGAACAAATTAATGGAGCAACAAATATGCGAGACGCAGATAGCAGCGTAAAAGAGCTGCGTCCAGCGCGTCATAATAAAACAACTACGATACAGACGATAATATGGCAGCTTCGCCGTAATTTCTAGCATATTGATATTTCTTAATTTTCTGAGTCCACTATGAGAATAGTCTTTTATGTAATTTTACCACATAAGTTCTGCAAATTTTAAAAAAATATAACCGATTCATATGAACGCTATGTAGCTCTTGTCATTGCTTCCGCCATGTTTGGCTTTCCAACTCATAGTCACGCCCCTGTTTTACTTCCCAATATCGAACAAGTGCCACACTGTATTTTTTCCTCTAAGTAATGGATATATATTTGTATCTTATTAGCTGAAGTTTCCCGATAACTAAATTGGCATTTGATGTATCGAGAGGTTATTCATTTCTTATCGACAGTCAACCGTTTTTTAATTTTTTTTTCTCATTACTAAAACGCATTTGCGTTACGATCCTTTTCATAATTCAATGCTTTTGCGCGATGTTTTAATAAGTATAACGTACGCCAAAGAGTGCGGTAATAACAAAATAAAACTCGAGATGCATACGTACAATTGTCAATTTAACGCATGGAAAACTAACGCGTAATAGGCTATTTCTCTAGCACATATGAGAAAAAGAACTTTAAGTTTAAATTCCAATTTATACTATATAACACCAATTATAAGTAATTCGTGTTCTATAGTATAAATTGGAAATCATATACAAATAGGTAAAGGGACTTTAAGAAACTAATAAAACTAAATACTGAAAATATCATTATTAAATAAAAATAGAGATTTAAGAAAAATAATTTTGTAATTTATAAAGTCGGAAATGAATTCTTCATTCTCTTTAATTATAAACGGCATAATATGACAAATCAAATTTTTGATTTCTTTTATTATTGATGATTGAAAATCAATTGGCTCATTAATTGAAATTCGACATCTGATTATTTTATTGGTTCATTTCAATTTCTTTTTATGAGAATTGATTTTTTACGGAAAAAACCATAATAATAAAAGTTACTAGTCATATTATATGTAAATAATTTGTGGCTTTTGAACCTTTCCACCTCCTTATTAAACATTAAAATTGCTAAGCAGTAAAAAATTTTGTTTAAATTTCTATATATTAAGTGGAATTAATTATTAAATTTAAAAATCAGAAAATCTGTATGTTTGGGGGAAAATGGTGAAAAGCTTTTTTTATTTAAAAAAATATTTCATTTAATAATACCACTTACTTGTCTTAAATTTTCCGGCTAAATTATTTCGAAAGATAATAATTATGTTGTATTTATATCAGATTTTTTATTTGATTAGATTTTTTATATTAAAGATTCTAAAGATTAGATAAATTAAGTAAAGAATCATGCATACTTTTTTTATTATGTTACAAACCATTAAAAATTATATAATAACGTTATTAACGGAATTGAATTCATATGTAAAACGAACGGAGAACTATAGATTTAATATTTCAAATATCAATGATTCGCACATCTGTAATTTCTAATAAACTGTAGCTTTATTCTGAATGAATCATAGACACTCAGCACTCTGTACACGGCCGTTATATAAACGGACAAGGTCGGATTTTTCGCGAAGTTCGCGAAGAACCGGTGTGCTCTCGCGGAATCGAAAAGAAAATTGTCGACGACGCACGAGAAATCGCGCGCGCGCGCGTCTATAATCGCTATATAATTCTGAAAGTCCTGCCTCTCTTCCAGCTCTACATAATCCTGATACGGCCCGAGAGAAATGTGCGGCAGAGCATGATGCCCAATAGGCACAGCACGACAAAGAGCTCGGCGGTAACGGGCACCAATGCGTCGAGCATGCTGGCGCCGATCACCCTCACCGCGGTAACCTGCGATCAGAACAAAACCGTGCAGAAGCACGTGACCACGACAATGGATTGCTCTACCCAAAGCGAATGTGAGTATATCTGTATAGGTGCGTGGGAGGGCGGGGGGGGGGGGATTTTCGGGTCGTCGATTACCAATGCCACGGCGGCCGTCCCCCTATAGACATAGAGGCTGGATTCGCCCGCTGAATCCTGCGTCTATATACGCAGTTGTTCCTCCGCCGACGGCGTGTGTGGACGAATCGAGCTCATTCTGCTCCCTTTCGTCATGCTTCGTTCTCCAAAATAGCCGAGGGTATCTTGTACAGCAATTGGCGATTCAGCTTTTTACGTTAATTGTTAATTTTTTTAGATATTGCTTTTATTATTATTATTATTTAGAAATATTTTATATGCCCAAGTGGGAAAAAATCACTTTCAAAAGACATGATAATTTTTCACAAAATTTTAAAATATTTGACAAAATCTGAAAAAGCCGAAAAATATAGTTCAAACTTCATTTATAAAATATATAGATAATTATTTTAATTAAATCACGCGTAACTTTATCAAAATTTGCCCGAAATTTTGCTAAAATTTATCAGATCTATTTTAAAATGTCGTAAATTTGAATAGAGCAATTAATTTCAGATATGTTAATTTCAGGATTATCTAAACACGAGACTACTATAAACGATAAAACTAAAATTGTCAGACAAAAAATATTTACATTAATTGCTTTTCTTCTGCATAGATTATGAAATGGCAGTGAGAGAATCGCAGAATGGGAGACCGAAGGCCTCGTTCGTTTCTACGTCAACGCAAACCCAAAATAATAATAAAGTCGAGCCAGTATCTCCGAAGGATACGGTCGGTAACGAAACTACGGAAAATTCGACGAAGTTAATCAGGAATTCAAAAATAGGCAATGGACCTTTAAATCAGAATGATGTAACTTTATAGCATCAGAATTCTACTGCGAAGTCAACGATTTCTTGAGACGATTTAAGTAAAGGACAATCTGATGTTAAAAAGCACCAATATTTACGAAATGGGTGGTCACTTCGTTAACCGATATAGTATTTACGCATAATATTTAAGTCGAATTGTGAAAAGTTAATAATCGAAATACTTCAAATGTAGAAATTGGATTCTTTTCAATCTTTTTTCTAAACTTCATAAGTCCGAGCTAACAGTTGAAAATCATTGTCATCGTAATATATGATCTTCCCCATTAACAATCTGTACATGTGTAATTGAATACTACTTTTTATTGTGGTCTACTCAATAAGAACCTTATCGGATGATTTTCAACTGAGAATAAATGGTACCTATATCAGACATACCTAAAAGAAGACGAATTAAGTCTTTTATTATACCCACTGTATGAAGACAGTAAGCATGCCAATACTTTGTACTGGTCAGATATACGTAAAAAATAACAATACTGTAAAAATCAGTGTATCAATATATAACCTAATCAAACAAATTTATATTAACGTTTTCCTAAGCACATGTCTTTACATTTGTAAATAAATATAATAACAAGTTTATGAATTCAAACTGTTGTAGATATTCTATTAGAAAAATATGCGACTTCAATAAAGAGCACAGATTAATTTAAAAAATTTAACCATGTTATTATATTTTATATATTTTCAAAACGAAAATTTTTTAAAAATAAAACATTCACTCGCTTACAAAAGTATGCCAGTTTCTTTTCAAGAAAATTTCAGATTATAATATATAATTATCAAATCACAAAATTCTAATTTTTTTATATCATATAGAAAATTCTAGTGTTTAGACATGTACAATTTTAAATATAACATGATAGTCTTTGGCGAGTATATATAAAAATTTAAAAAAAATTGTTTTTAAAAATGTAAAACTATATAAATTTAATTTTCTAATTAATTGCTAATTAAATAATTTATAATTAATTCGTAATTTTACATTTTCAATACAAGCTCAAACATTGAAAATTACTGTATCCTTTCGAAGTATTAGTTTTACTCTTATAAAACTATTATTCGTAAATTAAAAAATTTTATGATCATGTAAGAAGTTGATACATGTTATGATATTATGTTAAAATTTTGTTGCAAATAAGATACAATGTAAAATTATTAGAATATAATAAATTTGTTAAGTCTGCAGACATTTCATTATAATAATATACAACGGTTATTTACAAATATCAAATTATGTTCATCTACAGCTTATATAAAGAATTTTTAATAAAAAACTAAAATGTTTCAAACTTTGTTATAAATTTTAAATTCTAAACCAAAAGATTTACAATATAAAATATTTATATTTAATTAAAAATATTTATTATTTAATGAAGTAATTTTAATGGAAAGAAAATATTAATTTATAATAATTAGTTTAATGAATGCAAATTTTAATAATTACTATTAATTAATGCAAATGATAGTATCATTTTGTAATAAATAAAAATTAATGAGATGTAATTCATCTCACTGTTTAAACCAAATTTTAACTTTTAATGTATCAAAATAATATTGATATTAGTGAATTGAGATAGTAAGTTGAGTTTTGTAAGCCGTAACATTTATAAACGTTGAACAGCAAATTGATGGTTAAGCGACATAAATATTTTTGTTAACATATCACTTAAAAATAATTGATTTATTTAATAATTTGTATGGCAATGTTTCAATTCAGGCCTAAATTAGACTAATCAAATGAAGGATATATACCTAAAGTAACATTTGGACTTTGTTATCTTTGGTTAGTTTTGTAATATCGGTAGAACTCGCAATTTACCGAGCTAACAAAGTCAAGAACTCTCTCTCCTTCATTATTATGGATAATTTAAACTAATATTTTGTAAATAATTTATATATATATATATATATATATATATATATATATATATATATATATTAAAATGTACATATTAAAGTTCGATTAATTCCTATGCAAATGCTTAATATTATGCATAATTGAAGGACTCAATAAAATGCTTTATTGTATATACTTCAATTACTAATAAAATTTTGTAAAAACAAATTCTAGAATTCCAAAATATTATCGATATGTTCATATTTTTTTATAATTTTAGTTTTAACACTATTTCTACCAATAAGATGTAAGAAGACACTATTAAAAATATTCTTGAAATTCTTTTTAAATTTAATGACGTACTTAATTAATTTTTACTTTTTGCTTATACTAATTATTTAAATAATATTAATAATAATAATAATAATAATAATAATAATAATAATGCAAATAATAATTATTTACGATAATAATAATAATTAACGAGACTAGCGAGAAGAAAAACTTTGTATAAGAATGGTCCTATTTCGTCATTGAATATCGAGGTAGAAATAGTGTTAATAAGCAGCGAATATTATTAGCTTAAATAATTTAAATTATTAATTACGAATAGAGAATAAAAGTTTAATGTAAAGCATTATTAAAGAGGCTAAAAATTACATGATATATAATAGTATTATAATCGAATTTAATAAAACCAAATATCTTAAAAATATAAAAAATATACGTAGAATAAATAAAAGAGAAATAAAGAGAAATATATCGATATATAGACGTAAGTTTAAACTTTTAAATGTAACTGCTACATCGATATTACGCGCTTAGATGTAAGTATACAACAATTAAGCCAAGAAAATTTTCCGTCAATGAATCTTTTAATCTTGACTTTTTAATATAGTTATCGATTTTAATCTGCTGATTATAAGAATGGTAAAAGAGACATTTTTCAGAAGTAAAAATGGAGAAAAATTAAAAATTTGTTTTAGATATTTTAATTAAAAATTAATACAATTAATTTTTATATATTCTTAAATATCTGTTTCACAAGATCTATTATTATGCAAACATTGAATGTCTATACTATATCGTTGTACTTTCTGGAACTTAAGTCATTATCGAACGCAAATATGTACAATATATTGCCCATTACATCTTTCTATTATCTTTTAATTTCTGATAATATATAATATAAAATAGTTTATTTGCATAAATGTTGATTTTTTTAATAATATATACAACACAAAAACGCTGATATTAATTCCCAAATCTTGAAAAAATGAATTCTTGAAAAGCTTAGCTTCTTGATTAAGTTAATATTTTGTTAATAGTGCAGTTTTAGCTTGATTTATTAATCAATGATTTTGAAACTGTATAAAAAAAATTATTCAACATAAGTTAATACAATTTTAAAAAAAAACTCGTGATATAATATACTATTATAAATATTTCATTAAATTATTGATAATTTAGAAGAAATGTACATTGGTTATTTTCACGTAAATTTTTCATTTATATGTTACCAATAATTTTATGCAATAAATATCCTTTTTTGCATATTTAAAAGAATAGACCAATAATTCGATGCTTAAATAAATACTTCACTTATTTGTTACTAAACAATAAAAAATATACTTCAAGCATAGGAATTAATTTCTTTATACTTTAACAGACAATTTTTAGAGATAATTTTTATAAACTTTTAATTAACGAACATTTTTCGATAAATAATTGATGAAAATATTATCTTAATTTCTTAATAATAATGAATTATAATAAGCAGTGGTTGACTTCGAAGATAAATGCATCGCTTTATCTACTATAAGAAACACTTGTCCATGCTTGCCAAAGTGATTGGTATTGCTCGATTGCCCAAGTTCGATTCCCATCAACCGAAATTGTTTAAGGCACTTCAAAAATAGTGCCTGACTGATTTTTCGCTGTCTGCAATCGAGCTCGTTAAACGAATGTTGTACAAATAATGTTTAATGGATTCAAATAATAATAAATAAATATTTAAGTGAATATTGTTGGCATTTGTGTAAAGATCTAGAATAACATTTTCCAACAACGAAATTTTATAGATTTAATAACATTTGTTTAAAATAATCTCAAATTCTGTTAGACTGAAAAAAATCTCTTTGCATGTTCTGAGTATATATGAGCCCTATACTCCGAATGTGCCATAATTCTGATCATTTTATTAATTTTTTCAATGTATAATTTGTATTAAATGATTTAAATCACTGTTTTGTTCAATTTCATTACAATTAAACCGAAAAATTGTAAATATGTATTTTACTAAGCATTGTAAAAAGTCACCAAACCATGTAAAATAATAATGTAAACCGATTTTATGAAATGCAACTTGAAAATAAATTAATGAATGATTTGAATGAATGTTGAGTATGATTAATGGGTTGATATACTATAATAGATGTACAAGGATACAATGTGCTGTATTTCAGTCTCAATGTGTAAGCATTTAAGTAATGTAAAAACAGAAGTTAAAAGCTGTAAATAAATCGTTTATCCAAATCCATTTATGATGATTTATTATGATCATTTATTACACAAAAGAAAAGAATTCACAAATATATCAATGTAATATGTAACTTATTAACACTATCTGCCAGCGAATATCATTAACATAACTATAACATTGCATATGTATAAAAATAATTTAAACTACTATAATCTATAAGGATGGTTATGCAGATAACCACTTAAATGTTTAAATCTACCATTTTCATCATTAAGTTAAAAAAATGATAACGTGATTATGTTTAATAAAGTCATCTTGAAAAATAAATTTTAATTAATACTAACACATTGTCCATTTCTTCATTAAAAAATAAATCTTTGAACCTAATAATGAATTATTACTTCACATAATATTAGAATAAAGTACAATTAATAGAATTACAGATATTACAAAATAAATAAAAAAGTATGCAAATCAACTTATTTATAGGAGGTATTTAAGTAGTTATTTTAGGACAGGATTTTAGGTGAAGATGTTATATAAAATAAATCGACTTTATAAAATGAATTAATATTTTATTCTTCTTAACTCTAGTAACAAATTGTTAAAAATAAATAATTTCCTTCTTTTTTTCTTAAAGAACAATCAATTTACTTTAGATAATTTTGCGAGCTATCAACTAGCTCCATTCCTTGTCAGTCATTGTTGTTGTATTGCAATTATTTATTGCAAGCCGGCCAAAATTGCATCGTCACAAGTTCTTTTACTAAAATATGAAAATTGTAATTAAATTATTAGATGAAAAAAAGAAAGAAATATTTGTTTAAAAGTTTGTTATATAGAATTAAATTTTAATACTTTTGATACATAAAATATTTATAAAACTGAAGTAATTAACAGCATTGTACTCTTATTTCTACTTATTTCTAGCTCTTCATTTTACATTTTTCTTTATTTTTTTATTTTATCTTTCTATTATTTTTCATTTTCTTCATTATACAGTCCTCTCATGTAATAAATTACACATAATTTTTAGAAAATTATTTTATATATGTAATTTGTAATATTTTAATTGTGTACAAAATCTAAAGTTACTATGTTTATACTTCTAAAAATAAAATATAATTTTTGAACTTATTATTAGCCATTGATAGACTATTATTATAAAAACTACTTATTCATAACCTATATATTCATAAAAAACGTTCTTATACTATAATCATTTTTTTAAAAAATTGAATGAACAAGTATGAGCAATTTCGTTCTGGTGAAGATAAGCATCATACTACAGAACTCTTTATTATCAGACTAAGATGCATGCTTTTTCTTTAGTTAATATCACGCAAACAAATTTCAGAGTCAACACAGTGGAGACTATTTTAAGCCTTCCAAAATTTACCACTCCCTTTAATACCCCTCCCTTTTACTTGCTTCTTTTTAGGATCTGGTGGAACTGGTAAAGCCTCACGACAAGATTCACTGCTACTGAGTCCAGAACCTCCTGCTGCCATATCAGCTTCTTGCACTCCACCAGCACCAGCTTGTGAAGTAAGGGTTTTTTTTATATTCGCAATCTAAAAACAATATGATCAAAACTTAAGATATGTAATGATAAAATATTAAAATTTTAAAAATTATATTATAAGTATATGGTTTCATTATTTAAATTTAAAACTAATATATTAAAATTTATGCAATGATATGATTTACCAATGAATTGAAAAATTTCTTTCAAACTTTATGAGAAAATAGTAATTAAAACTAATTTTTATATACTTAAATATTACGTAAAAATTTTGTTCAACTAATTCTCACAATTCTTCACATTCAGGGGCATATCTACTTAACATCATAAAATTTTTAATGAAAAACTTAACAGTTAGTATTGATTTAATGTATAATCATAGTACATACATATTTCTAAAAACTAGACTATAATTTTAATATTAAACTATATTACTAAGTAAACAACTAACGTCTTGTTGTATTTTTTCTTTATGATGAGTAGCTCGTTGTTTCTCTGCATTTGCTCGCACAACTTGTTGTTCTATACATTCTAAAATAGCACTACATGCCTGTCCCCATTCTGACAAAGTCTCTGCAACAGCACCTGCATCACCTGGCCTAACATCACGTCCTAAGCCAGCATAGTCAACCTCTAACTGCGAGTTTTTTTGATCTAATTTTCCATGTATAATATCAGCATAGACTGCTTCTATTATTAAGTCTTCTAAATCTCGAACATTTGTTATATCCAGTTCTTCTAAAAGAACTGAATAAGGAATACACTTAGACTTGGTTGCTAATGTAACAATTGTTAAATGCTGAAGTTTCTTTTTTTGTATAGGCGTTAGGTCAAGTAACTGACTTTTATTTTCAAGATATTGTTTGTAAGTTCCATAAGCAAACAAATTAAGCGTGTTCCAATACGCTGCATGTGGACCATTTTCTAATTCCTTAATATTTGGCATATCTAACAGTTCACCAAATACATGAACGCCTGGAGTTTCAACTGCTTGTTTTATTAACTCTAAAGCAGCAGCACCTTTTGCAGTTTTAGCTAGTAGAACGAATTGTTCTAATGGATTGGTTGTAGACTTTTCTGTACTTGAAGTAATTGTTGTTGCTGCTTCTGACCCTGTCATTTTCACGTTCTAGAAACAAGAAATTTACAATAAATATATATTTATTTCTTTGTATAGGTTAGAATCTTTAAATACATTTGTAAAAAGTTAAATGATATTATTAATATTTATTTTATTCAAAGTTAAATATTTATTTGCATGCTATTATAAACCTTCATTACCTTAATATTGTTTTACTGATATTTTAACTTTTTCCGAGAACAATTTTTTACTAAACTCTACAATAACCGCCTATCTTCAATCTCATAATCATACAAACCGCGAATAATTTATCGAAATCATATGAAATGGTGAAGTAAATATTTACAATGTAAAACAAAGAAGTATACTTATATAGTAAAAATCGTGGTAAAAATGAGTTAAAATTTAGTATAAAATAATATTAGACAGTAGCAGGAACCGACCAGCATCCAGCGACCAACAGCGGCAGTAGCAGCGATGGGCTAATAACACGAAATTTAGCAGTACATCATACGCGTCGCAATGTATCATACGTCTGTAAAATATCGTAATGAGGTCGCAAATATCAAAGCGAAGAATAAAAATTTTAATATTTTAAAAAAAAGGTAATTAGAAAAAATTTAACAAAATAAATAATTAAAGACTAAGAATAAGAAATAAGAATATTCAGTATAAGTTTTTTGTAAAATTAATTGCGAACTCGCTTATCCCTTAGCGAAACATATTAAAATATTCATTTACTTTTATTTATTAAAAAAGTTCGTATCTGAAAAATTTATATTTAGAAAATGTTAAATATTTCAAGTATTACGGACATTCGATAACATATATTTTACAAATAATCTAAAAAAATAGTGTTAATGCTATTTATATAGTGCTTTGTAATTTTATAACTATTTTCTAATGTTTTAGTTTGTAACTTTACATATATTTTTAAATGTTTTAGTTTATAATTTTATGTATATCTAAAAAAGAAAAAAAAGTTTATGGTATACAATTTTAAATTATTTTGAATCTAATATACATACGTATATACACACTTAAGGGTGTAGTTTGAAAGACATTCTCAAGTATTCATATTGAAGTTTTATTCAATATAGTTTTTGATCATAATTGTACTGTAATATCTTTTGAAAAATCTCGGAATAATGCAAGAAAAATAAAATGTTCAGATAATGTGTAATAGTTAATATGCTCGTGTAATAATATATGTAATCTCGATTTTAATGTATATTTTAAATAAATAAAACGCATTATGATATCGATGGACGATGTACAAATCTGTATAAATTCAGGGTCTCGTAAAACAAAATACGTTCTAAATATGGTCATACCGGGTCACACATAGAATCAGTAAATTCAGGCAGAGATGCAGGCTGATGCAGGTAAATGTAAAGTGATCTCTTTGAATCATAAATCTCGGATAAAGCGGTTCCGCTTGCGTCAATAATTTAGCGAACTGTAATGGAAACTAATACACAGCAGAGATTGAATTTACAGATATTCATATTGAAATAGTAATGTTAATAGTTAAATAGTTAATTCATATTCATATTGTAATGAAAAATTAATTCGTATTTGTCTATTTTTAATACGGAATAGAAATGATAGTTACTAATATTATAATTAATACAAAAAATCGGGGGCGAATTCTCGTTATAGGCTAAAAAATCTTATTTGTTCATATATTATAATTATATGTACAAATACAGTCCATGCTTGATCCGTGCGGTAATAGAAAAACCGAACATTTTCCTTCAAAATAGCTTGTTCACGCTTTCATACATAACGTGGGTGAATATTTGCTATTAGAAAATTTTGAGGTTGTTGAAAGAGATTAAAAGCTGTTATTTTTCCTTTAAAAAGTGATTTGTATAGTAACAGGAACATCCCAATATTTTGTTTTGAAAAAGCTATTTTATAAACTTGTTACAACTGAATTCGTATCCTTTAATAAAAATATAAAAAAACTAAATAAATTTCTACCTGTGTTTTATATAAAAATTATCTCCCATTTAGTTATTATCTATAATGCTATAACGATATAACTTTTTTTTTTTTTTTTTTTTTTTTATATATTTATTCATTTACCAGAGTGCATCACATTAGTATATAATAATTTGTACAAATAAGATAAACAGATGTACTAACATTCTATAGAGACAATTGGAGTTGTCTGCGTATAGATCCGGAATAACTTAATACTAATTAAATTAAATTAAAATACTCAAATTAAATTAAATATAATTTTTGAGTCAAACAAAACTCAGTTCAATACTGATTTAGATAATGCAATATATAATGTATAATAACATATAAAGTTTTATTCTAAATAATGTATATCATATGTTTTGTAATCTAATAAAAACAATTAGGTTAGTTAATTTTTATTTTCAATCCATTTGAACAGAATTTTTATTGTTATTATTACTCATTACACAATAAATTTGTATATGGTGCATATTAATAAACAATCCGTTACAAAACTTATATTAAATAGATCGTATTCTAGCTTTGAGAAAATGTTGAGGAGTTCGAAATCAGGTAACGTGTTTAAATTGCCACCTATGGGCTGTAATTGGCAAGGGGGCGGTGATTGCCCAACATTTGACCCCGCGCGAAAGGGAGTATAGTTTATAAAAGCACTCTAATCTCTGCTTAGTGAAGGTTATGGTCATTCTTCACTTATATATTCTGTATTATTCAATTCAATTTTAATTTAAATATTTGCTATTTTCATAATTGTCCTTCATTTCAAATATCCGAGCACACTATTAAATCCATTAGGTAACTAGAACTTTTGAAGCACGTTAAACACAGATATAATATTCTTTATTTATTTTTCTTATGTTATTTAACGTCGCTCTATTTATGTTTCCAAATACCGGTGCTAATCAGTGACAAAGGTCTACGATGTGTTTGTAAACAAAGCACATATACATTATTACAGCGGTGCTTGTGTCCATCGGCCGAGACCGGGATTTGTACTAGGATCAACAAGTTTCTAGTCCTTCGCTCTAGCGACTGAGCCATCGTAGGCCTCATATTCTTTATTTCATTTAATTCTTACAATTCTTAATTATATTGTTTTTTATATTTAAATAAAATTATAACGCTTTCGACCAGTGCCATATTCAATGTTCCTTAATCCTCAGCCGAAACTACTTTAAGATAATTTATAACATTGTATTATACACGAATAACATAACTATATATATTGCATGTATTTGCTAACTGACATTACAGCTTATCAGTTATCTCTGTGAATATAGTGCTCATATCGTATATGAAAAACAATATGAATAGACCAACATTTGATAAATGGATCGAGCATAAAAAAATGGAAATGTAACAATCTAATCAAATTTAGAAATACAATGTAAATACAATGTTTATTTTGAATAATTATAAAATTTATATAATTAAATTAACTTAAACACTGGTTAAAAATTAAGAATAAATATAAGTAATTTTTTATGCATTATTTTTTAATACAAATTCAAAATCTTCAATTTAAAAAATTTTTTTACAATTGAGTTTACTTCATCATTTAGATCTTCATTTTCATTTTTATCTTGATCATAGCTATAAAGATTTACATTATAAATTTATATGGGATTTCTTATATTTTTACTTTACTTTATTTTTTTTTATAACAAATATTCATAACACCTACTTTTTACTCGGCGCAGAAAAGAATTCGACACGATAATACGAAGGTCGTATATAGAAACTAAGTCAGCTATAAAGAAAATAAAGTAAGTAAATAATAAATAAATTATATTAATTTAACAAACCAGATTAAATTAAGCGCACAGGTTTTCACGATATATATATGGTGTACAAGTAAGTTTCCAGTAAGTAAGTTTCCAGTGCTTGTCCAAAGATGGCGTTACCAAACGATCCCGGCAGAAATGTCAGACCTTATGTGTTATATTTGTAGGTTGTATACCTGTCTACAACTTTGCAGCATTATTGTTCTTTTACAATAATTATTTGAAAGGATAAGGTTCGGTGGAATAAATAATAATAATTATAATAATAATAATAAGTGAATTCATGACACAATTATGAAACAAAACACTTTAATTAACATAATATATTAAATTCCTGAAATATCGGCATAAAAAACCTCCACTGGAAGAGTGGAGGAAAAACCAATATTTCCGAATTAGACACACACACTAAATAAATAAAGTTTCAATTGAATGATCATTCAAATAAATATATATAAATAGAACTTACTTTCTAACATACAATATGCATATGCGTCTTAACAAATTGAACTGGGTTTTATGCGCAAGCTTCAAACCCCGTCTGGTTACGGCCTCGTATCCTGAAGTAGATCTCCCACTTGGAGATCGGAGTCTCTCTCGAGGCGACAGGGGTCTATCAGCGAGGAGACACGGCTGTGCTAGGGGCAGATGCCCAGATTAAGACGATTAGCCGCTGGAAATCACACAATACCGCAAGAGCCGCTTAGGGCTAGGCACACTTCAGGGCAGAGCAACACTCGCCTAATGCACAAAATCCATATACTAAAGTTAACAACAAAACGGAACTAAAATCTTAACTAACAGTCAGAGTTTTTGTAAACTGTTTATTACGTAACTTAATTGAGATACCTCAGTCAACAAGCGCTCGCAACAGTCTGTCCGCGCCGTTCTAGACGCGTCTTTTTGAGAGGCCTTTCTTTTCTACACTCGACTCACACATATAAACAATTCTTTCTTTATCTTGATCTTAAACTAAGCTGTATCGAGTATTATATACATTTCGGCGCTATAATATTGAAACTATATGTAAACAATTATATTTGAGCATTTCTTGCGATATATTTTATTTTATCGAGCAAAATAATGGCAAGTTTCTAGCCAAATAAACCTTATTTGCGGAAAGTACTGCTTGTATTCTTTAATGTGAGCAAAAAATGCGATTGAGTATATATAACTCCCCGGGCATAAAAAATGCCATCAAACTGCAATATTTAAAATCATGCCTTACGGGACCCGCCCCCGATTTAGCCGACCCGCAGTTTCTCGTCACCGGCATAATCGATCTTATTTTAGGTGCCGATATTTATAGCCTTTTATTACGGCCCGGCCTGCGACGCTTTCCCCCCTCTCAGGTAGTGGCCCAAAACACGGCCCTAGGGTGGATTATCTCGGGATCTACTCGAGGGGTCCTGCCACGGCGGGCAGAATGGAAGGGGACGGATCCCCTTCGAACACTACATATTGTCCACGCGGATGATTTTTTACAGTGCTATCGAGCGGTTCTGGACATTGGAAGAAGTATCGCGGTCGAATTTGCCACATAAACCCGACGATGAGATGTGTGAAAGGCAATTTTCTAATACGCACGCGCGCGATAGATGGTTGGTATACCATTCACCTTCCCGTAAAAGACGATACACCTGTGGTCGGAGCTAAGACACGGCGTATGGCTTTGGGTTCGCTAAATTATCTACACTATAAATTTCTAAAGGATCCCGCGCTAACTGAGTCGTATCGCGAATTTATGACAACCTGTAAATGAATGCAACAAACCGCGGGCGTGGTATCTTTCTCATCACGCGGTATCACATAACAATAAAATAAGGATTGCATTCAATGCATCGCGAAAAACACAGGAAGAATATTGTTTAAACGATTTTTTACTACCCGGCCCCCTCTACAAAAAGATCTGTCGTTAATGCTTCTAAACTGGCGACGATATCGGTATGCCTTTCTGACCGATATCGTCAAAATGTTTAGACAAATTCATGTGACACCGTCAGATCGAGATATGCAAAGAATTATATGGTCTCTGAGCGGTGATGATCCGCCAAGAGAATGTTGATTGAACACAGTCACCTATGGAACTAACTGCGCTCCTTTTTTAGCCTTGAGAATTACGAAGTAATTATCGCGTGACGAACACGAGTAATTTCCCTTCAGCGCTCGTTGCCTGGCGTATGATAGATACGTGGACGATACCTTTTACGGGTCTGACGAGTGGTATCGAATTCAATAAATGGGCTGCGAATGACTCACAAATACTAACGAAGCATATACAATGGAATGAGGTAAAATCTCCGAAATCCATCGATCGCGACAATTCCATCTGTGGTGCCAAGTGCACGCCGGCTCAGGTATAGGAATTAAGGAAAATTCCACGCCACGACGATGCGGCACAGGTACCTGGAGCCGGGCGGAGCAGGATGAAGTACGGCGAGGCACAGCTGCGAGCACTACGGCACGTTCGGAAACGTTGGACGCAGTCTGCAGTATTAAGCTATAAAAGTTGCAGGCCCTCCTGGACGAGAAGACGGCGGCTGAGAGGGCAGTTCGTCTACGACACGGAGCGCGGCACTCGCGTCCCCCAACTCCACCGACGACAACGTTTTCCAACGCGTTTTGTATTTCTTGCTGCTTAGAATTTTAATAAAGCCTAGATTTCACCTTTCACGTAATTGGTTTAATTTCAATCCCCGCACTCATCCTACACATCAAAGACGTATTTAACTTCAGCGCGTCGGTATCAAACAATATTTTGGAAACCCCGACAAAGAGGAACGTGCTCTCTAATATTGCGCGCCTTCTTGATCCGCTCGGACGGCGAAGATATTGATGCAGGACTTGTGGTTTCTGAAATGCGACTAGAATACCCCACTGCCGACGGATATTCGAGAACGGTGGCTAGAATATTGCAGCTCATTGTCGTTACTCTCCACTCTAACAATAAATCATTGGCTCCGCACACAATGGAATCAAGCATATTAGGTACATGGGTTCTCCGACGCATCCTTGCGTGCTTATGCCGCCGCCCTCTACCTACGCGTGCAACAAAGCGATGGCCGGGCTATGATTTACTTACTGGCCGCGAAAACTAAGGTCGCGCCAGTAAAAACCATTAGTATCCCCAATTTAAAGTTATGTGGCGCCACTCTATTGACAAAGCTTGTATGCTATGTCAAATCCCTAGAATTCATTAATAGTCTTCCAGTATACATGTGGTCAGATAGTAAAATCGTACTAAAGTGGCTAAGCAAGCACCCGTGTCACTGGAAGACTTTCGTCGCGAATCGCGTGTCCCAAATTCAAACAAAATTACCGGCCAAGAAATGGGCGCACGTCCCTACTAGGGGAAATACGGCAGATATCGCGACGTGAGGGGCAAGTCCGATTGGTCTACACGAATCCGATTTGTGGTGGTACGGACCGCCTTGGCTATTGTTATCGTCGGAAAACTGACCTGAGCAGGAAAATGCAGTGAAACTAATGCATGTACGTGAACGTAAAGAGGAACGTGAAAATATCAGAGATATTTTAGCGCTTTTCCAGTTTCATTCGACTAACGCGCGTTGCTGCTTATTGCATTAGACTTCTTGTAAATTTGCGTAGACGTAAAAAAAGATTAAATAAGTTACCGAACTTCCTTACCACATCGGAAATTGCCGAGGCCCGAGTACGACTTATTCGCATCACACAAGCTCATGTTTTCAACGCGGAACTCGAATCTCTAAAGGATGGAAAACCGATAGCAAAAGGTAGCTCTTTAATGAAACTTAATCCGATATTGTGTGAAAGAGACGGAATTCTTCGCGTAGGAGGTCGGTTATCACAATCAAACTTATCTAAGGAACGGAAAGATCCTCCGATATTACCACGCGACTCGAAACTGAGCATATTATTTATAAGATACGCGCGTAATATACATTACACGATGGACTGATGCTGACGTCAACCTTTATTATGCGACATGCGAGGATTGTGGGGCGACATAACCTGATTAAGTCGGTGATACATTATTGCCTAAAGTGCCAGCGCGTTAAGCCTCGGTTAGCCCACAAACTGACGGGTACCTACCTGCGGCTCGGTCACACCGGCGCGCCCATTCGCGACCTCGGGCGTAGATTATGCCGGACCTTTCCAGATCCGCACTATGAAGGGACGTGGCTATCGTACTTCAAGGGCTAGATTGCCTTATATGTATGTTTCATGACCCGAGCATTCACCTAGATTCATTCACCGCAGCGTTTCGATGATTCGTAGACAAACAAGGTATATATCGAAATTTATACAGCGACAACTCTACTACATTTAAAGGAGCTACTCGAGAACTGCGACTGATGTTTAACGCGGCTTTCGAGTTCTATAAATCAGCCGCCTCTACCATTGCTAACGATGGAACTAGCTGGAATTTTATACTGCCCATGACTCCACATTACGGTGGAATCTGGAAGGCAGGCGTAAAATCCACGAAGCACCATTTAAAGTGGGCATTTGGGGAATATCACCTTAACTTCGAGGAATTTTTAACGGCACTGTTGGAAATAGAGGCCTGTCTAAACTCACGCCCTCTTTGCCCTCTAAACTCCGACGTCGATGATTTAAATGTATTTATGCCCATACATTTTCTCATTGGTGAAATATCTGGTTTTATTTCCGACCAAGACTCGTCTCGTGTACCCGAGAATCGACTGAATCGCTATCAGTTCATGCAAAGAATTAGGAACCAATTTTGGAGAAGATGGTCGAACGAGTACCTACAACATCTACAGGAAAGAGGCAAATGGAGACGTCCAACGGAAAACTTCAGCATTGGCCAGCTGGTACTCCTCAGAGATGAACGTTATCCCTCGGCTAAATGGCCTCTTTGGCGAATCGTGGAAACGCATGCAGGACCGGATGGCCGCGCGCGAGTAGTTACTGTACGCACAGCGACAAATATACTGCGAGGGCACATAGCGCGATTATCTCCACTGTACCTTCAAGAAGACGTTGCGAAGACCAATGAAATCAATACATCGAAGTAAATTAATTCGTCCGAGGGACGAAGGCGAGCGGATATGTTTGGATACGAGACATAGCCTGAAAGAGAACGGTTTACGACCAGTTGAGAGTTTAGGACTATTACGACCAACCGAGACAGTTGGTCCACAGATGACGGCAGCGTGCACTTCGTTCACACTTGAAATATATATTTAATTTACGCCTGAGTAATCTCAGCCATAAATCTAAGTCCATTGGGAACCAAGGGCTATTCCGACGTACCCAGGTAGATCCCCTACACTTATTCCCGCACTAAGCAGTGATACAGAAAAAAGTATTCATTCTGTTCTGTACCTTCGAATGATTCGATTTGGTTTTGTTCAAGTAGTGAAAACTGCTGTTATTTTTCCCGGTTTAATATTGCCGTCCTAGTTCTCCAATCCTTGTATGAAACTCGCTCATAATCGTAATACTTATCGTGAAGTTGGACTGGAAACATGTGTTCAAGTTAAGAGAGTATTGCGGGGCAAGACGCTTTGGCCTTGTGGCATCTGCTCAACGGAGGCGCAAGCGACCGAAGAACTTCCCAGCGGCACACTGTATTGTGCCCAGTGGCTGAGATTTGCGGCAAGGGCTGTACCCGTGCCTGAGACGTCAGGGCTGCAGCTCAGACCAGGAGGTTATCAGCGGAGCGCTCCTCTCTCATCAAACCTCACCCACCATGCGAGCTCACAGTGGTATCACCTTGCGTGGCATCACTTTGTATGTATGAGGGTTATGTGTGGTAAGCACGTTATCTGTAGCTTGTATCACTTAAGTTTTAGGTTCTTTCACGCGCGCCTAGCTATCGCCGATTTATACTTATAGAAACCTTTGTGTAACTAGTCCATAAGATATGTAATATCGGCTTTTTCCTCTACTCATCGAGAAGAGGTTTTTTATGCCTCGTGCGTTTATTTAAGAAATTCGAAATTAGTATTAATTATTTATTTACTTATTTATTTATTTATTTATTGTACCCGAATACCCACTCCCACTAAATTTAATTAGAAGTTGTAGAGCTCGCAACAGGCCATTTTAGACCACCACCATGTTTCCGCCATACATACCAGGCAATTGTCAGCCCTTTATCGTCTAAGCATCAAAGATAACATAAAAAATATTAATACATATTAGGTTGTCAAATATCTCCCTTCTGCCTTTTTGTCTTATGAATTTCGCGGCTATGTACCAAGCGCTACAGAGCTCGTATCTGGCAGTACTATATATCATTTCAAAGGTCTTGACATAATGTACAAAATGACGTACATAATGTACATAATTTACATATATTTTGTACATAATGTACATAATGTACAAAATACATATGCATGATTAGTTTGGATATTGCGTTCAAAAGTTATAGACGTGTAAACATGGAGTTCACTAACGCCAAAATTCGCGCTAGTTTAAATTTTTCCTTCGTCAAAGGCAAATCCGCTAAAGAAACGTTCCGTCATATTAATGACGTTTTGAGGGACGGCATGCTATCACTTCGAACCGCAGAGGAATGGTTTCGATGATTCAGAGCTGGTGAAAATGAAACCATGGATAACCCAGCCGGCGGAAGACCTGTGACGACGAATACCGATTATATCATAGAATTTATCGAGTTAGACCGGCATGTAGCATCTCGTGACATAGCCCAGAAGATGAGACTTAGTGACTAAACTATTTTCAACCATCTGCAGAAGGCTGGATACAAAAAAAAGCTTGATGTTTGGGTGCCACATGATTTGACGCAAAAAAACCTTCTGGACCGATTCAACGCCTGCGAAGTGCTGCTCAAACGGAACGATCTCGACCCATTTGTTAAGCGGATGGTGAAGGTTTGAAGGTTTTGAAGGTTTTGCTGTGCGTTTGGTGGGATTGGAAGGGAATCATCCACTATGAGCTGCTCCCATATGGCCAGACGCTTAATTCTACCATGTACTGTGAACAACTGGACCGCTTGAAGCAGGCTATCAACAGGAAGGGTGTAGTGTTCCACCAGGACAAAGCCATACCACACACTTCGTTGATGACTCGTCAGAAGCTACGGGAGTTCTAATGGGAGGTTTTATCGTATTCACCTTATAGCCTGGACATAGCGCCAAGTAATTACCACCTGTTCCTGTCCATGTCGAATGCCCTTGGTGGTGTAAAGTTGGACACAAAAGAGATCTGTGAAAAGTGGCTACCCGAGTTCTTCGCAAATAAGGAGAGGGGTTTCTACGAGAGGAGTATTATGAAGTTACCGTATAGATGGAAACAGATTATTGAACAAAACGGCGCATATTTGAAGTAAATGCGACCACTGTAACATTTATTATAAAGCATTGAATGAAGAGCAAAAAAGCGGAAGGGAGATATTTGACAACCTAATATATCGGTGTGTTAACGACGATAAGACGGTTTATCTCGTACGTGCAATAGTTTTCTTCCATTCCTTGTGAAATCATCGCGAATCCCTTCCCCTCTTTCATCAACTTCGTCCAAGAAATCCTTTTCGGCATCCAAAATCGCTTTAATACTATTGTATACATTGGTCACAGCTTGTCTCCAGAAATTTCTTTCATATTCAGCTCATTTGTGCGCGCTGGACATTACCAACTGAGGTTTTAATTTCTGTACCTGCATTTCGCTTTCTTAAGACGAGATATCTTCAATAGGAAAAATACGCAAAAAACAAATACAAGAGTAATCTCCCCCTCTCTAATCTTTACTTAACTCTGTACTTGGCTCTACTGGCGCGTTACATAGAGACGCCAGATAATATCCTCATGGATATTTGCAGGCGTGCCATGTAGTCGATCCGGGAGCCTAAAGACATTCACTACTGTATTACCAATTACACCCTCTTCTCTTACCTTGTTACCGTTGTTCACCACCACAACCATAAGACCTCTCTCGTTCGATGAATTGGCTGATTGCACGGCTTCTGCCAACTTTTACTGCCCTTAAACGGTGAAGAGCGATAGCCCTCAGTTCTTTGCAATTCTATGATATTATGACTTCTTGGCCTCTTGTTTTCTATGTGGTGATATTCTCGGGACGATCCTTCATCCTCCACAACGGCTGCTGAAACTCCCTCCCTAAGAAACGACGATGAGGATCGAACATTGGACTACACCTTGGACACGTCGATAAACTTTCTCTTGGCCTATGGCAGTGTAGCAGTATCGATTATTCACCGGTCAAAGACATTTGCTTATACCGTGACCTCGCTAATAATTAAAATAATGATAGGCTGGTTGATCCAGGCATGGACATCCCAAAGTTCCAATGTCCAGAGGAATTTTACTTTCTGTCGCTGAGAAATGGTCAGCGGACCCGAGGAAATTGAGCGATCTTCCTTCCATATTTTGGTCACGCAAGTCGGAGACGTCGAAGTTATCACGTTGTCTCGTCGGCTCGTCCTACTCTTAGCCGGAAAGCCAAGCCTCCACCTGTCGCTTTTTTACTGGCACTCACACAGTAATCACAGCTTCATTGGAGGAATTCACAATAAAGGAACTCTCAAACCTGTTTATATCCTCTGCATGCAGTGGTCTCTAACTCCTCTTGTACTTCTCTGCTCTGTTTCTCTGCATTTGTCACTACTTCCCTCTTCAGCAGTCATGGGCTCCGCTCTACTCCTTACTATTTCATCTTCTCTGACCGACGTTATAATTTTTAAGTTCTTTTTCCCTACCATCGTACTAACACAAGTTTCCTATCTAGCAGAGGATTGCTCCTTGGACAAAAACAACGGGTGCATACTTCACCGCTAACTCCAAAGTACCTAAGTTGTTGTCAATCCAAAAAAAATTCTTCCTTTAATAAATAAACCTATGTTATCAGTCCATTTCAAATATTTTTATCCTCAAATACTTTTTTTAGTTAATTTATTTTTTAATAATAAGTGAAGATGCTTTTATACATAGTCAAAAATGAAGTAGTTGATATTATAAATAAGTATTATAAATAAATCATTAAATGTGTAACGTTATACATTACAATATAATTTTAAATTATTTTTGTTTTATTTTATTATTATCTGAACTATCATTTTTTATTTTATTCATTTTTAATCTCCCATTTTTATTCTATTTTATATTCACTTATGATTAATCTTTGTTAAAGATACTTTTCGCATACTTATTAAGCAGTCTTCAGTTAGTTTATATGATAATTATATTTCTAAACAAAATAAGTTTCTTACACTTATTAAGAGAAATAAATCTACTTAAAAAATTATTTTTATTTAATTTCTTTTTTTATTACCTATGTGTTTAAATGAACACAATTATATCACATTTATTTTTTCATATAACATGGGATTATATAATATAATATAAGATTTAAATAAATAATTTAAATAGAAACATTTATTTTTTATTTAAAAAATATAAGTTCATTTGATTTGAAGTGTATACTGTAGTATCTGTACACTTATGGCTGCCATTTTTATTTTGAGAAAAAGATGAGACGCCCTAGAAGCTGCTAGAAGACGTGATGTTGGTTTTCTTTGCCAATATTTAAGGTTATTGACAAAGAAAACGTCAACACAATCCAAAGCAATGCTTTCGCGTGCTTGTAGAGCTGTCATCATTGCCATTTTTTAGTTCTCCTTTCCACCGTCAGTATCGTATATTATATTTAAGTTGACAATATCTAAAATAAGTTTACAAATTATAACACTAGATGGGACACTTTTGCCTTAAGTCCTCAATAGTATACTTATAGATAGTTCGTCTACATCAATGTTATTATTCAGTGATTTAAGTAGTGTTAAGCGTTGTATTCAATGTGGTTAAATTAAGGTTAAAATCAAACAAACATACGACAATATATATTATAAAATATATAATTTTCGTACATACAATCTAAATGTCACAATATACATTTTGAGAACTTTATATACATTAAATAATTAATTTTATTTAAAAAACTATTAGAAAATTTCTAAATAATGGTAATTATTTCTTTCTTATATTTATATTGAAGTTGAAAAGTTCTTGAATAATTGTGCTCATTGGATATAATTAAAGTACTTTTCCTTTTTTAGTTTTCTTTAATACATAAAACTGAAAATGCTCATGAAGATAGTATATGGACTTGTGCATGGGGTTGTCCCAAAAAGAAGAAAGGGGATCAGATGGATAATGAAGATTCTCGGTGAATAAATTACTATATCGTTAATAGCATAAATTATTATAATTTATTTATAATAAAAATTATAGGGACTCATTAAGATCAAATGAGGATGATAATAATGAGTATGTCATAACTGGTTCAGTAGATGATACAGTGAAAGTTTGGGAACACAAGGATGGGCATTTAAAGTTAAAACATAAGTTGACTGGTCATTCTCTAGGAGTTGTATCTGTGGCTATGAATTCAGATGGTTCAAGTAAAATAATTTTTTTAATTTATTTAAATATATTCAATAACATATAATTTATTAAATAAAATTATTAATTTATTATTAAATATGAAATTTATAAACTAATAAGTAAAATGTGAATCTATTTTAATCTAAAATTATTTCAGTTACCTGTCTTAAATATTTGATTTTTTCAATTATTTTTAAAGAAAAATATTTTATAATAATACTTAATATAAACAAATATTATAACTTATATCATTGTATTCTTTTCAGAATGTGCATCCAGTTCTTTAGATTCCAGCCTCAGGGTATGGGATTTGGAATCAGGAGAAAAATTATACAGTATAGAAGTTGGTCCAGTAGATATTTGGACAGTGTGTTTTTCTCCAGATGATAAATATATTGCTTCTGGTAGTCATGCTGGAAAAATTCATTTATATAGTGCTGAAAATGGCAAACAAGAACAAATTCTGAATACAAGAGGTGGAAAATTTACTCTTAGTGTAGCTTATGTAAGATATTCAATATTATATTGTTCTTATAAATTTGTTATTGTTATTGCGTAGTTATATTAATTGTAGAGTCCTGATGGTAAATATATTGCAAGTGGAGCAATAGATGGAATTATAAATATTTTTGATGTTGAATATGGGAAAGTATTACAAACTTTAGAAGGTATTATACAATGGGTTTTCTGTAAAAAAATCTGTTATTTAATAAGAATTTCCAATTGCTTAATAATTTATAGGACATGCAATGCCTATTCGATCTCTGTGCTTTTCTCCTGATTCTCAACTTCTGTTAACTGCCAGTGATGATAGCCACATGAAGCTATATGATATGTAAGTAAAATTATGTAGTTGTAAAATTCAATTTTAAACATAGGGTTATTATATATATATATATATATATATATATATATATATATATATTTCTTTCATTGTTTTTTTATCATATTCATATTAGACACATAAGTAAGTAATTTTTTGTAATTCTAGCTTAATATTTATAAATACTAGTATTCACTACATTTTTATCTTTATTATGTAATTAATCATTTAAACTGTTTTTAATAAGGGGTTGTCATTTTTATCAATTCAGCCTCTGTTTTATGGAACATTATATGTGAATATTAATTAATGGTAAATTTTAGTTATTTGTGCCTTTTCTTTACCTATACTTTATGTTGATACAAAATTTAAATCAAACTTGATCAGGAATATGGAAATCATAACATTTTAAATATTTCACAACAAATAATTATAAATAAAATTTTGAAAAATTTTCATTTCCAAAATTGTTTAATGAATGCACTTGGAAAGTTTAAAGCAATATAGATAAAGAGCTTGATTAAATAAAAATTGCAAGAATGTAAAGTTTAAGTATAATATTCTTTCAAATTGAGCAATATTTATTCAAATGATACAAAAGAGCAGCGAACAACCGATTAAAAAATCATTAATGTATTTTTCAAATTTAATAATTTAAACAAATATTTTCAAAAAAAATTTGCCTTATATAAACTTTTAAGACATATAAATTTTTAAATAAATTATTACGTTAAAAATATAAATCGCAAATTTCAATCAACAAAATTTGTTTATTTACACTTTTTAGAACTTCCAATCGCAGTTTCATTATATGTTAATATTGATTAAATGCAGATGATGTTATATTTTATGGTAAGAGCTCAGTAAAAGTAATGGCATCACTTTCTTAACTATGTAATTTAGTTATATACTTTGGAATACCTTGTATGTATTAGAATTATATTAATGGTATCACATAACTTATATATTTATAAATATATTCTTATATTTGTATAAAAATTATTTCATATATATAATATTAATAATTTCAAGTTTTACATATTCTATATTTGTAATAGAATACTATATGTATATGATTTAATATAAAATATTACAATTTATTTATTTTACATTTATTTCTTTAGAAAAGATGCTAATGTAGCAGGAACAATGTCAGGGCATGCTTCTTGGGTTCTTGGAGTAACATTTGCTCCAGATGGGCAGAAGTTTGCTTCAAGTAGCTCTGATCATACTGTGAAAATTTGGGAATTATCTCAAAGACAATGTTTACATACATTTTATGAACATACCGATCAGGTAAAAGTGTTGAAACAATTGTACAAAAAATCCTACAATAACTAAAACTATAAATTGCTTTTATAGGTATGGGGAGTAAAATACCATCCTTCAAGGAATAATATACTTGTATCTGTTGCGGAGGATAAAGCTATTAATTTATATGAACATCCAGAATAACATAAAATTTGTAAATATTTTAAAGTATATAATATTAGAAAATAAAAATTCTTTTGATAACATGTGAATGATGAATTTGGTGAAGTTACAACTCAAATGAGCTCTGTAAAGTTTGAAATCCAAATGATCCCATGCCCATTATGACACTATCTAACTTATAATTTAGTACTTTGCTCTAATTGTATTAGATATACTGTATAATCAGAAAAATTATTTTAATGAATATCCCTACGTGTCTACCTCAAATAAAAAATTTTTAATGAATCTACGTTCACAAATATATACAACTATACACTTTCACAAAATTACATTTATATAATCCAAATTATTTTCAATTGACAATATCTATCTTAACTTTTTCAATCTAGATCTGTCAATCATATTTGATACATTCTCCTCGTAAGTAAAACATATCTTTCTCAAAAGTTTCAAATAAAAGATATTTCATAGAAGGGTTTGATATTTATAATTATATAATGATTTTTATATAATTTTTTGAAATAATGTAATACACACGCGCGCGCACACATAATTTGTATTCTAAAGAATACTAGGTAGAAAAATTTAAAAAATTATAAGGTTTTAGATAGAATAATTATTAAAATTTTCTAACTAGAAATGCTGTAACATATTATGAGTGAGATAATTCTAATTTAATAATAAATATATAAACATAGGTGTATTAGTTGTTTATTTATTGTCCATAAATTCAATAGACCAGCAATACTAAATAAACAAATTTAGGAACGTAGGTTGGTTAAAACTTTTTGACTTTAAATAAATTCCTTTGAATGGACTGACAAAAGTGTGAGTTGTTATTAAGATAATCATTTTGAGTACATAATATCGAATTTAATTACTAGTAAGTACTAATTGTAAGTACAAACATATATCTTTCGGTACAGAACAGCATGAAACTTTCTATTTTAATCATAAGATATCTAAATATTTCATAACATATTCAAATATAAGCAAAGAGAATTAACTGAAAATAAAAATATATAAGTACATGAATTTTGATTTCAACAATCCATAATAATTATTGTTTTTTTTAACAAAAAATAGACATATACTTTTTTTTAAAAACGTTATTGCAATATTCTATTTACTGTTCATTAACCAAATTTTCAAACAATTAAAAAAATGTTTAAATAAAAAATTACATTAATTATGTATAAATATTGAACAGTACCAAAAAGACATATTATCGTTTTAATTTATTAAGTATTTTTTTACAATTAGATATATAACATATTCTTTTCTTCTTTCATATAGATATAAAAAAACATAGAAGGAAAGAATAAATCTTAAATTTTCATACAGATATATTTTATATAATATGCTAATTTAAAAGTATATAATTATTACATTAATTTACATGTAATAAGCAGTTAATCTTTTTTGTGTTATTTAACATTGCTCTATTTATGCTCCCAACTATTATTGCTAATCAGCGATGGAGGTCTATGATATGTTTATAAACAAAGCACATGCAAATTTTTACAGTGGTGCTTATATCGATCGGCCGAGACCAGGACTTGAACTCGGATCACCGAATTACTAGTTCTTCGTTCGAGCGTTCGAGCCATCATAGGCCTCTAAAAAGTTAACTTGAGAGGATAATGACTCTCTCTGATACCCATTTACTGTAAATGTCAATCGCTCAAATAAATACTGAAATAAAATATTCAGATTTTCTACTACCAAACATCACTATCAGTCTGAATAAAGTAATAGACATATAGATTTCATTATTCTATGATGGAAATATTTATTAAAATAACTTAAGGAAAATGAGAAAATAAATTGCAAATTCAATACTTACATTTACTAAAAGCTATGATTTCTCTCGCACTTCTTTTTATGAAAGACAATAATAATGTTAATAATATACCAACTAATTACGTAATTATGTTAACATCAATCGCTAAACTTTTCTACATATTTTTCCAAACTTGTATATACAGAGTTAATAAATAATTCATTTGCATGCTCGATAAACGAGTAAATCCTTTCAAACTATAAACAACACGTCGCTTATATACAAAAAATTAATAACGCGCTGATTTGTATTATAATATTTAAAAAGACTTTTGGCTTTATACTAATCTTGTTTAATAAGTATTAGTTACTTCATTCATGTTTATATTATTGTAATTATAAAAAACAATGGATTAGATTTAAAATCTTAAGAAACTTCAGTCCTAAATAAACTATTCAAATATATTCTCAAATAGTATTGATTAAATAAATTTAATAAATTTATATATTTAAGAAACAGTACCAAAATTATTCAAATGACTAGATATATTAATTTCAATTAACTTAAAATAAAATATATGCTATTTTACTATATTAATAAAAATAAAGTAGGTCAATACAATTTCAATTTTGGTCATAAAAATTGACAAAATATTATATGAACATTTCATACTATATTTTTAGTTATTAATAAAGAATAAACTATATAATATGCACTTCAATGTAAATATTTTTTAATAATTTCAACAAAAAGTTAACCATAAATAAAAAAATGGTTAAAAGTTTTTGTGTAAATTTCTTTTAAGAAGAGGTAAAACAATTAACTATTTTCAAGCTTGCGGTTTTTACATTATGTTTAAATGTATTACTTTGGCTTATTTTACGGAAAAATTCAGGCGCGCGTGTGTTTATATACTTAAATTATTAATTAAGTAATCTTCAATTAATTTAAAAGAAAAGTTTTTTGAGCAAATGTTAGTTGACAATTTTAAAGCTTATTAATCTGAAGTATTTGAATCAAATTTAAAAATTAATATTATTACAATTACTTATACTCTTAAATAGGAAACTTTATTATTCTTATAATTATCAAAGATAAATTCAAATCTATCTCTTTACCAATGCAATCAAAGATTTCTAAAAAAATAATTAAAATACTTGAAATTTTATTAAATAACTTTGGAGAGATATAGCTATATATATACAGATCAATGTTTATATAAACGATATATACGTTTTTAATATTATACTTTATATATAAATATTTGTTTCAGTTTTATAAGTAGGCAAGCCCATAAGCTTTCAATTATTATATAAAATTTCAAGCGATCTTTAAATCTTTAATAAAAATTGCAAATTTGAATACTTTTTAAGTCAGAAAAATAACGATTTTTTTCGCATCATACTGGTTGTTTTAGTTTTGTTTCTAAATAATTATGTAATTTGAAATTTTTCTTATTTAATATGTATTAACAAACATTAGATAAATAAAATTAATATAAATCAGTTCTTAATTTTTAATATTATTAATTTTATATTCTAATAAATAATACTGTATTGGTTAATTTAAAGTAAAAGCGCTTTACTTATATTTTATACTTTTCATAGTTAAAATTTAAACTATTTAAATTGAATAAATAATTTAGAAAATGTTCTGACTGTTTCATATTATCTTAAATATTTAAATTAATTTTGTTAGCTACCGGTTCTATCCTTGAAATTATGAAGACAAAGTAACTATGATTTATAAAAAAAAAAACATTAACATATAAGTATCATAAAGAAATTTGTATTAAACTTATTTCTAAAATAATGATAAACAGTTGATTAATTATAAAAAAGAAGTTAAAAAACTGTTGCATGTATAATATTCTATAAATTCTAAAATCATAAATGAATGGTATCATATAGTTTAACGAATTTCATTCATAATTAATTCATAGTTATACATTGTAAATCATAAATTACTTAATTCAAATAATTCAAAGATAGTAGCAAAGAAAGTTTTTAGTTTCAACTCAAATGCTAAAAAAAGTATAAATACTTTAACCGCTGATATTCTCAAATATTTTAGAACTGATTTAAATTAAATTTTTTTATAACAATAAATTATTTTTACACAGTGGTGATTTTATCGTTTCAAATTAAACCTTCACCTACGTTGTCTGAATTTTGACTTGTACCCGCGAAAGTCGAACTTCTATAGAATTTACAGGCTTGATTCTTATCACCATTTTGAAAATCATCTTGAATGGTTCCTCGGTTGAGTGTAATCCACTGTCTTGAATCAGGTTTCTCAAGTCGTTGTTTATTTTTGTTCTCTTCAACTTTTTTCCACAAGCAAGCAATTCTGCTTGTTGTGTCTTTCACCGCTTTATTGCGCGTTGCTTGAATTAAAGTATTTGGAATTATATTAGAATTACTGCTGGATCGCTGTCCTAGCGAGATTTTACGAGGAATGCCACTGTCTGTATTTGGAGTAATTTGATATTTAGAAGATTTTACCGCTGAACCATCTAAATTAGTTGATGATCGTTTGGCTATTTTCGGTATGTTTGTTACGGAGATTTTTTCAGCGCTGGTGGTCTTTGTAAGCTTTAATAAATTCGACTTTTGAGGTGTTCGCAGACAAGTTTTTGACTGTGCATTAACTGGAGATGCTTTTGGCGAAGACTTCTCATCTGAAAAATATGATATTTTTGTATTCACACACAAAGAATAATTAATATAAAATAGTATAGTTTTAAAATAATGAGTTCTATCATTCCTAATGTCTATATGTTTGGAAATATGCACACAGGAATTTAAAACAACGAATTGTCAATTTTTTCAGTTTTTATGAAATTTTATATTCACTAATACAGGTCAATTTAATAAGAGAAGCAATAAGACATTATTGCATTAATGTAGAGGAAATTATTAACTTTCAATTTGTTTGTGAATATATTTGTATGAAAATGTTTTCACCAATGAATCGTCGTTAAATTTTAAATACTTAGCAGCTTAAAATATATCAAAATATGGCAAATTTCAGAATTAGCTTTAGCCTAATTCTACATTTATTAACGAATTAAATTTTTAAAGCGAATGTAACTGAATTGTATGTGCTGGTATATATTTATATTAAGCAGGCGGAACTTGACCGAATGATTACTTATTCAATCTACCTCACCTTGACAATAACTAAAAAATATTAAATATTTTATAAATTATTTTAGATGATGAAATTAATAATTTTTATAATTGTATTCTGAAATCATATTCGCTTAAAATTCATTAAACTTTTTACTCGCCATTTTTTACAGCACATAAAACACTGATTTCATTAATGAGTTTCATAAAAGCAGTTGTTTGTAGCGTAAGCAAAATAAAACATTGATTTACAAAGTAAATTTGTGAAAGAATACTTTCAAGTATGCTTATATTGAACGCGAACCTTAATCACGAACAATTCTATTAATGTTATATGAATAAGGATCAAAAAGAACACAAGTTTAAAATGGATAACTAATTTTAATCGAAGATACTAACACTTAATAAATGTATTACAAACAACAATCCGAGTATGTTGATAAAATGATGTTTAGTGAACGAACACAAGTTTCAATCTGGTCTACCTAAGTTATTTCATTTAACAAAATAATTTCGATTGTACCGACATGGGAGAATGTTCAGTTATATTTAGGCGGAGACTCCCACTATTGGTTATCGAAGTGTTATTGCAAAGATGATATTTCGTGAGAGGAGAATGAGAAAAGGGGGAGGGGGTTAAACATAGTTGTACAATAATCCCGTTATAATATTCGCATTAGTGTGTTCGTGCATATTTGTCCCTAGTGGGCGAGGTACATTGACAATTGGTAAAGTGCCGGGGGCTTTCCCCAATGTTAACGTATACAATTTATACATATATATTTGTGACAGAGTGAACATGTATGCACCTGCGTAGAAATATTTACTATAATCACACTGCTTTCAACTCATATACGAATACATTTATACTTAATATAATATAAATTCTTAAAAATACGTAATGAATCTCAACAGCAGTTTTATTTAAGTTCCTGAGGATCAACCGTAGCGGTTCGAAACGTCGAACAAGGTGATCCTAAATTGAAGGTGGTGGGGACAGTCAGGTTGTCCTTTACTAACATAGAATAAGGACAGTCTACCTGTCATTATTTTAACTAATATATCATATCATATCATATATCATATCATATCGTATCATATCATATTATACTAATTTATAAAGACAAGGCCTGTTTTTGTTTGTACATGATAACCGAAAACACTACTGAACCGATTGTTCTGAAATTTGATATATAGATTCCATATTATATTCGAAAGGACACAGGCTATGTTTTTTATTGAAAATCATTTTACTTTTATCAATAAATTAAGTTAATGGTTTTAACAATCAGTTTCACCAGCGGCCACTACGTGGTGTCTTGAATCACGAACATCAACTCAAAGTAGTCCGCTTAAAGTATTAATACCAGGCCAGCTCAAACGAATGTTCCACGCTGTTAGAATCGCTACATTCTCCCGCCCTCCACAGGGCACTAATAATAACCTCCCCGACGGTATTTTGAAGCTAATTAAGCAAAAGAATAGAATCCGGAAGAAATGGCGACATCTGAGAACTCCACTTTTCAAAACCCAACTCAACTCCTTACAAAGGGACATCCACTCTCGGATAAACGAGCTAAGAAACAACCGCTTCAACGATTTCATCACTGAAGCCGAAACTCATCCCATAAATGTCTGGAAGGTGATAAAATCTATACGAGGCAGTTGCCCTTGCCTTCCACCACTCAAGCAAAATGGCCAAACCTTCTCACTCGCTGAAGAAAAGGCCGAGATCTTCGCATCATCTCTCAGCAATCAGTGCTCACCTCTACTCAGCGCACCAGAACTCTCACGCTTTCATGAGCATGTCACCCAGACAGCTCAACACTTCCTCCCTTCAAACAGGGACATCACCTCTACCTCCCCCAAAGAGATACGCGGCATCATTCGCAGTCTTCAAAACAAGAAAGCCCCTGGCGCTGACAAAATCAATAACAACACACTAAAAATCCTCCCCCCACAAACACATCATGTCCATCTGCAATATCGTAAACGCAATGATGAGACATCAATACTTTCCCAAGGCCTCGAAAACGGCCATAGTGGTCTGTCTTCCAAAAACTGGGAAGCCCCTCAACGACCCCGCAAGCTATCGTCCCATCAGTCTTCTAAACTCCCTAAGCAAAGTGGCCGAAAGCGTTATCCTAAAACGCCTCTCCACCTCGGTCACCAGAAAAAACCTCATACCTGACTGTCAGCATGGGTTCCGCACAGGGCACAGCACCTGTCACCAACTTCTCAGAGTTACAGAATTCATTGCTGACAACATGAACAGACGGCTGCACACAACGATGCTGCTGCTAGATGTCCAGCAAGCCTTCGACAGGCATGACGGGCTCGTCTTCAAGCTCATTGCCAATGATATCCCCCATTATTTGATCGGGATAATAAAGTCGTTCCTATCAGAGCGATTTATTCGAGTTAGGGTAGGCAAATCCCTTGCCGCTCCAAAGGCCATTTCAGCCGGCGTCCCTCAAGGGTCTAAGCTCTTCCCCCTACTTTTTACTTTTTTCTGCCATGATCTTCCCATACACGATACAATTACCACAGCACTCTACGCGGACGATATTTCCCTCATAGACGCCACTAAAACAATCTGCCACAGTACCTCAAGGCTAAACAGATTTCTCCCACACCTCATCAAGTGGTACTCACGGTGGAGACTCTCCATCAACGAGAGCAAGTCCAGTGCAATCTTCATCTCCCGTAAAAACTGCACCCCACCAAAAATAACGATCAAAGGCTCCTCCATCCCGTGGAGCCAATCGGTCAAATACCTCGGAGTGACGTTCGACAGGAACCTATCCTGGAACAAACACCTCCGCCTCACCAGGAGCAAAATGCTAGTAGCCTTCTTAAAGCTCAAACCTTTCTTCCATAGCAAAACCCTGTCACCCAGAACAAAGGCCAGAGCCTTCTCCGCCATCATCAGGAGCATTGCCACATACGCCATCCCCATCTGGGGGTCCATCCCCATCTGGGGGTCCATCCCCCTAGAAAGACTTCAACGTCTCCAAGGCACCTACATAAGGCTGATACGCTCTTCCCTGAACACCCCTTGGTACTTAAGGAAACTAACCTTCTTGCTCTCAACGATTACGCGAACAAATTCGCCAAAAATCTGAGAGAATCAATTAAACAGCACCCGAACTCAGGAATCCAATCCCTGAGTAGAATCCGTCCTAAATCGACGAATCGCTACAGGAGGCCTTGCCACCTGATCAACGATCCGTAACCCAATCAGCCACTATCGGCCACTCCGCGCTTCGTTTTCGTACGTAAGCCTCTGTCCCCAAGAAGGCAGAGCCCCTAAACTCACCAATTCCTCCCCTATCCACATCCCATTCCTACTCCCCCACCCCCTACACCGTTCCGTTTAATAATATTTTATCCCAACAGGTAAGGGGAATGATACCTCCGGGTAGGAATCCCTGCGGGGAGGGGTTTTAGTCGATAGGCATGCGAGCAAAGGCTCCATGAATCCGACACTACCTCTCTTAGAGAGGTGTCTTTAGAAGATTCCCCCCTCCGCGTCACAAAAAAAAAAGAATGTTCATATCTAACTCTGGATTCGTATCCTAAAGAAGGTGTGACGTTAGTCGGTATTGCCTTTTTTGTTCTTCGGGTTAATCTGAGACTACTCTCACACTTTATGGATATCTTTTGATTTTTGTAAATTTTATTTCTCTTACGTGGGAACATCTGTCTCCCCCCTCTCTCTGTGTCTATCTCTCTGTCTTTGTTTCCCTTCGCTTATAAAATGGTTCTGTATTTCAAATCATACTGAATATAGTTTGTGACGACAAATTATATTTTTGTTTTTATACATTATATTAACTTCAGAATTGTGACATGAGGCTCTGTTTTTTTTAGTTTGAACAAAAGAAATGATAGCACAATAGGGTTCTTTACTAAGAACCTCGAAACTGTGTATATAAATATATAAAATATATGGTCACTTCTGCATAAAAAGGCAATATCCATCGTCTGCTTAAAAAATATGCTATTTGCATACTAACATTTTGCTTGAATTTCAGTTGGCATCACTACGAAAATATTCACGATATTAAATTCAAAAAACGGAAATATACGAAATATATATATTGTAGACTTAAATATAGAAAGGAGGGGAATACCTGGCTAATGATAGGGAAATCCCGTAATAGTGTCAAGACGTAGAAGTATGCTAAGGATTACCCGGGCAGGTGTAAACGTGTCGAAGGTTCTGTTATGAATTAGGAGTGCGCGTTTGAATTTGTGTGCAATATAATTCACCTGAGGAAATAGCGAGTTGTAGAGTTAAGCTATTGTAAAAGGAAGAGCAGATGTTTGTTCGCCGTCGAGTGAGAAGGTTACTTATTGAGTGTTACGTGTGAATACAAACGTAATTATTCCTGCCTTATATTGTATTTATTTAACTGCAATAGATTAAATATTCTGTAAATTATATTTTCTTATTTATTATCACCATCTTGACAATCCATCTACAATATATATATATATATATATATATATATATATATATATATATATATGTGTGTGTGTGTGTGTATATTATATTGTACATATTATATATACACATTTTAGATACGGTTTCTACTGAGAAATATTGTATTGGCGTGTACGGGTGGTTGATTTCAATATCCCGTTGCCTCAAGACGATTTCTATAGACTGTTGTGTGTTCGGATGATAGAATACGATGTCCAGGTGTCTATGGGCGATTTCTACGGGGAATATTGTATTTAGTTGATAGAAAACGACGTCCAGGTATGAAGAAATCAACTTTTACGGGAAGATTCGTGTTGGGACAGTAGAATACGATATCATGTCTTTTCGAACGACTTCTACGTATTGTGTCTAGCTTTCTCGGGACGACTTCTACTGGGATGTTTAGGTATTTCGGGAAAACATCTACAGGGAGTTTCCTGTTCGGATAATAGAATGCGAATTCTAGATGATTTGGAACGACTTCCGGGGGAGTGCCATGTATAGTTGGTGTGAATCAATGTCCAGAGATGTCAGTACGACTTCTATGAAGAGATTTGTATTCTATTAGTCGAACACGCACACTCCCAGTAAGAGTCGTCCCGGGATACCTGGACATTGTATTCTACCTCCCCAACACAAAACTTTCTATAGCAATCGTCCCGAGACATATTCTATCGTCCGAAGATGATACTCTCCGTGTACTGTCGAGACACTCGGACAGCTTTTTCTACCGCTCGACCTCGAAAGTACAATTTTTCCCATAGAGTCGTATGTAAGGTGTGTGTGTGTGTGTGTGTGTGTGTGTGTGTGTGTGTGTGTGTGTGTGTGTGCGCGCGCGCGCGCACGTGTGTGTTGTATAAAACAGTCGGCAAAATATCAACTTCTTGAAGTGGACGCTACATTGAAGCAGTTTTTTATACAGAAGCGATGATAGGTAAATTCCGGTCAATTATTTATAGAAATATAGATTTTTATATATAGAGTACTTTTTACTTAGATATTGTTGAATTGTTTATGAGATAGGTTAAATTATTATCTCGGGCAAGCCAAGACGGGGGATGCTAGTGATATTATAAAGAATGTAAGACTGATAAAAATATTTATTAATTTATTTCATAAAAGAAAATAAAAATATAGTAAAAAATCATGAGTTGTATTAATTTAGTGCATGAAAAACATTCTTTAAAAGATATCGCTTATTAAAAAAAAAACACTATTTAAATGTCGCATAAATACTTTATGAAATAATTTAATCATGACTTTTAAAATGAGTGACTAATAAATATTTTTACGAAGATGCTCATATTCCACAGTATTTTTAAACAATTTGTATATTTATTGCACAAAATAAATTTTATAAAATATTTCTAATTTATATACATTTTACATTAAATTAATTAAAAATTATTTGTACTAAATCCTTATAAAAGAATTCATATTTGTGAACAAGACTGATTTGATGTACAATATATTATCTAAGACAAGTTATTATTGTATTAGTATTCAGTAGTTAAATGAAAAGTAAATTTTAGCGCCCACTTGACATCACTTGTATCTTTCGTTTTGGCGAAAAATGGTTGACGGTGTCTCATCACTCATTATAGAATCACTATAATAATGGATGATTCTAAAAAGATACATAAGTTCTTAGTGGAGAATTTGGCGACAAGCTAAAGATATCCTACTATCATATAGATAACATGTAAGGAGGTTTTTTTTTACAGATCACATTAATTTAATCCTTATAAAAACCAACAACTTAGAATTTTGTAAAATTTCAATTCTTTTATAGAAAAATCAGTTTTTGACATTCACATCTAATAGTGGATGTCGTTGATTAGCACCGGTATTTAAAAGCATAAATAAAGTGACGTTAAATAACATAAAAAAAATAGTGGATGTTGGCCAATGTATTCCCCTAGCCCAAAAGCATGTACGCATTCTCCGGGCCAATACGGTAAACCCCTATGTTAAAATTTTCAGAAATATTTTTAAATATTAAGAGTATGAATATTAACGGCAAAATTTATATCACCGCCTGTATTTGCAACACAACCTAACTTCGTTTTCTTGCGTTCAATACAGTTTATGCGTAATGTGAATAATCGCGTATAGAGGAAGAAAATTTTTTTTTATATAAAATAGATAAGTTTTTCTATGTAATAATATTTGATACTTGTAAATAATTATTAAATACAAAATATTATATTTATGTAATATTTTTTTAAAGCATACACAATAAAATATTATACGAGGGCAATTCAAAAACTATGTTTTCCTAGTTTGACGTTTCTCTTAGACTCCACCTAACGGAGTTGAGCTGGCTATGTTTTCTGTTTATGATCTACTAATAAAAACGGCTTATAAATTAAAATTGGTATTAGTTTTTTTATTGGTATTAATTTTGGTGCTATTACTCAGGTTTACGGACAGCCTGTGTATATACATCCTATACAGAATGCTTGTCCGTCGCCTTAGTTTTATGCCAGAAACGCCTAAAATAATTTTTACTCAGTAGCCACCAAGGACTTTCATATAATCTTACCAAATGATTTTAAGTGCATATAATCTAATACAAACTTGAGGTAATTTCTAATATTTTTTTTGTGAAAATGAAATAATGCAATTAAAGTAACTAAGTGTCAAAAAGTCTCAAAATTTTTTTTATTATTTACAAGGAAAAAGCAAAATAATTTTCTAAATAGACATGATATAGTTGTGATCAAATTATTTAATGCTTGTTATTTAAATTATTTTTATGTTATTAAACTTCGTTTTATTTATATTTCTCAATATATGTGCTATACAGCGATCGGTCAACAATAAAACAAGATCTATGATCTGTTTG
Source organism: Sycobia sp. Sy_11 (assembly GCA_018907035.1). Lineage (NCBI taxonomy): Eukaryota > Metazoa > Arthropoda > Insecta > Hymenoptera > Epichrysomallidae > Sycobia > Sycobia sp. Sy_11. Next base: position 193,719 of record JACCIC010000033.1, on the reverse strand, counting down.
TAACAATGTAAATGTAAATTTTTATAGCAGCGCTTGTCAATTGACCAAGACCAGGCGTGAACTCCGACCACTGAATTGATGCAAGTCACGCGTGATCGTGATGATGTGTGAAAAATATCATTTTTTATTATTTACTAATTTTTTCTAGTCCTTAAATGCTCGAAAGGCACTAAAATTATTTTAAAAAGAAATCTATATGCCAGATTCTTTGTAAAATACTAGGTGTATCGGTATAAAGTGAGCATCAAGGTAACAATGTCTCGATAGGAAACATTTATTGTGAACGAGCTATAATTTTTTTTGTTTGGTTGTTAGGACGCAAGTGACTCGTGATCGTGATGATGCGTGTATATTTAATATACATGCGTGATGCAAAAATCAAGAGTTGTCTTTCCATAAATCTGGCCTTTTGAGACGAGTAGCTTCACGCAAGCGACGCATAATACAAAATAATATTATTTGTTAACCGTTTGATCGGTTGCAAGACATTCATAATGTATCACACTGCGATAATCGAAGAAAACAGTGAGCATAACCTTGATTTTCGAGTGACTTTGGCGTGATTTTTTCGGTCTCTGCTCTCCTTTGGCACGATATTCGCTCGATTGATCGGTTGTTTCTAGATCTTAAGCATGGATCTAAGTCTGATCTCCAGTTATTATGCATTCCATCTTGTCATGATAATTCGAAAGCATCGTTTCACAGACCTCCATGTAACGTTGTTTTTAAAAAAAATTTTGTGTTTTTGGTACCATTCGAGATTTTACAAAATGGTGTTGACTGACCCATTTGAAAGCGCTCTAGTAGTTAATCAACGATTTTGCAGAACCAATTCTTTGGTCTTGTCGACGTGTAGCCCATCTATCTCTTTTCTCGATCTCGACCTTCTTAAAGCAATTCGAGCCAATCAAAAAAACTTGCTCTTGACATTGACTTCTCACCAAAGGCCTTCTGCACATTCTAAACGTTTCGGTGGCCGATATTTCATTTCGCGCACAAAATAAATGCTATTTCTTTGTTGAATAATTTCAGACATTATAAAAACCGAAGGGGCAACTTTTCTTTGTTCACAAAATATAAGCGTAACTATATGATAAATGAAGATTATTGTTATTTATTGAAATGAAAACAATTAAACAATTTCAAAATTATTTTATTTAAATTACCTTGTTTGCTCGACGTCTGGAGATAAACTAAACTTACGTTACTATGCAACTATAATTCTTTTTTTTTATTTATTGTGCCGCGAAGTTGCCGCCGAACTCTCTCTAGAACATCAATTTTTTAAATCGCTTCTCTGCCTCCGACTGGAGAAAGCGCCTCGCCAATGTTCAGAGCACACATTTATTGCACAAAAATTTAAAATGTATTATTTTCTGAACAAACCTCTTTGGTCAAATATTTCATCATTTATGCCCACAACGCAGGTTCGGCCAAATAATAATTATTTAACCGTATCATTTTTCTCTACGTTGCTTCTTAGATCAAGGGCCCGGGACCACCCAGGACTAAGTAAAACTCGGTCTTGGTTGATGCTTTAACATCGCCAAACACGCTAAGGCATCCAGGCCACAGTACACGTCGCGGCAATAAACGTGACCGCGCACAGTTTGACCAAAGTATTGCTATTAATGTTAAATGACGATAGAAAGATTTTAATTAACGTGTTTGCAGTTTTTACATTAAATAGACGTTAAATTACTTTCAACGGTTTTAATATAAATGGTGATTATTATAACTTAATCCATAACAATTATTATTATTATTTTATTTTAATTTTAATGAGTTGGGCCTTCCCGGCCTCCGGACGCATGAGTAAACCTTTCGCGGCCCTCCCTTGACCAGCAGCCGCTATAAACGGCAGGCCACTCAGAATGAAATTATTTCGGTCGTCATACTGGATTTAATGTCCTCAATCTCCAAGTAGGCAGCCCCCAAATGTCGCCGCCTTTTCTCAGATATATTTGGACAGTGGCACAGAAGATGTACGGGGGTTTCATCCTCTGTGTAGCAAAAGCGGCAGAAGGGGTCTCTCACGAGAGCCATTCTGCACATGTGGGCGTTAATCTTACCGTGACCTATGAGGATCTCGATGAGCAATTTTGCCCTTCTTCTACTGAGGCCAAGGATTACCCTGGTCCAGTCCTTTATATTATTAGTGGAGGTGAAGGCATTAACCTGTCTGCACTCTCCATTTGTCTCCCATAGTCGACTGTTTTCTTCCGTTATCCACCTCTCTATCTCCCCCTTGATGAGGGTGTTGCAGAGTCCTACAGCCGGCTCAGGGCCGCAATAGGGAGTTCTAGCTCCTATTTTGACAAGGTCATCTGCCACCATGTTCCCTTCAATTCCATAATGGCCCAGTACCCATAGCAGCGTGACCGTTGCCTTATTAGCCAGTCTATTTTCGTCCAGTCCCCGGAGGAGCCGTAATGGCCCCTCTCTGCTCACCTCTTTGAGTGAATCTTTTGACTCTGTGGAGGGCTTTTGCAGCCGCTCCCGTCAGAGTCAGTTTAAATGGCTCTATTTCGAGGAGCATGCCCAGCGCAGCAGTAGGTGTAGATCTAATCGCTCCGGAGATGCTCCTTACCACCATGCTTCTCAGTCTTTCGAGTGAGAAATGAAGATAATTGCGTGAAATTTGGCGCAGATAACTCTGACAGTACTACCAACTTAAAAATAAAAACATTTATCAGAATCGATAAACCCGGGAAGTTTGAATTGAAGTCTTACTCATATTTGTATACTATAAAATTATTTCTAATATTAATTTTTTTTACATTTTTCACATTCTGAAGTTTACTCTATAAATTTTTCTAAAAAAAAAAAAGAACCAATTTTTGTAAAAGTTTTTTGTCACTTTAACAATATTTTTCCAAGTTTAATTTTTTTTAATGTTTAATACTGTTTTAAAGCACACTAAACAAGCACGACAATAGTTTAAATTACTATGTAAACATATTTTGTTTTACTACAACATCTAGGTAGCGTTGTCAGATATAAATACTGTCGAAGTTCAAATACGACAACACCATTGTTCTACACTTACGTGACGCTAGTACTACCTCACTATTTTTGAAAATTTATATATGATGCTCTCTTTGAAAAAAATTTTAATGTAAAAAATATCAAATTAAAAATGCTTGAATATTTATAATTGAATATCTATAATGTAATATCAAAAATGTTTTCATAACTATTGCAAAATTCAATTATGCTGATTTATTGTTTCAAACTAACGAAAGAATGTTCTTTTCTTTAATATATCAAAAGGTCTGCTTAATTGTTAATTAGTTAACAAAAGCTATTATATTGGACACTATTAAATTTTAATATTCCTACTTTATAATGTCAGCAGAAACCTCAAAAACTTGTAGAAATAGCTGGCATTTATGTTCTTTTTACAAAAATTATTAGGCAAGACGCATTTACACATTTGTCGAGCATCAGAGTTTTTTAAGTTCATATCAATGTATCAATCAAGTATCAATAACATATTTTTAAGTAGTTTAGACCAAAAAGTTAACATTACAAATGTTCTAAAATTTTAAATAAGTTATTTTAGTATCTTTATTTAATATTCAAATTCGTTATATCAGTCATGCCCGACAACATACAATTGACTAAATTATCACGTTTATTCCAGAATAGATGTAAATCGGGGTTTTATTTTATGGCTCATAAAAACTTAAGTGAGAAATTGATTTATTTAAGATAAATGTTTTAAACAAAGTTCCTTACTTTAACATAAACTAAATTTTGAAAATAAAATAAAAAATTGTCCAGGTCTCTATTAATGGAAAGAAAATTGCATGATAATCTCTGCATATATTCTTTAAATTTTCTGTAGTGATTTAATAATACATTATGATACGAGGTAATAGAGAACATGTGTTTATCAGCGAAAGTATCTTTGACGCCCAAGAATAATGAGTAATTAAAGCAAATTTTTTTGCAAAATTTGCAAAAGCAAAATTTGCACGTTGTTCACTGGTGTGAAAAAATTCATTGTAAAATATAAAAAATATGAATTAAAAGATCATTTAAATTGGATCAATAATAACTAAGATATGAAAATGTTAAATTTACGTTATCTGCCCAAAAAATATTGAACTTAGTAACTTCATGAAACTAATAGCAAAAGTTAAATGCATTCAAAAGATAAATATTAAACACATTACTCACTTGAATTAACAGATACGCCAAAATTGGTTTTACGTGGTGAAGCAGGCAAAACCAAAGGAGCATTTTCCATTTCCGGTTCATCTTTAGTAAATGTACCTTTTCTTTCGAGTGGCTTAATTGGAATTTCACTTTTCTGTACATCATCAGAAAGATTTGGTAGAGTGCTAAGACGTTTACTTGCTTTGGTAAAAGTTGCTGTTGAGGCTTTTTGAGAAACTGAATTCTGCTTTGTCAGATTTGGATTATAAACATTGAATTTTGTGTTCATCTTCGGTATACTGTTCGATTTTTGAAAACTATTATTTTGTCTAAGTGTTGTTGCCCTCGTTGCCCGAACCACTGGAGTTGTATTATTGCGACTAACCACAGTTTGTTTTGAAGGAGATGATTGCGGAGTAGACTTTTTAGAATTTGCACTTGAATAGAGTGGCTTTCTTCGACCACGGATGCCTTTGAGAACATCTGATTCAGGTATATCTGTTGAATTCAATTCAATACTGAGATCTCTCGAAAGTGCAGTAGGTTTCACTATTCGGGGTCCTTTCATTTCTTTTATTTCTTCTTTTTCAGATAAATCACTATCACTTTCTGCTTCAACTTCTTCGAAGTCATCCCTACTTATTACTACCAAATCTTCGTTTTTACTTTCGCGATCATAAGAAAAGGTTTCCGACATTTGTTCATCTTGTGACATTCTTGATGTTTCCGAATTTGAATATATATTATCACAAATAGAAAAGGCATCATCGTTTGAATTTTTTATTTCTTCGTTTGAAGGAACATTAGTGTTTTGTTCAGTTTTCATTTCATTAGAATAAGCAAGTAAATTTTCATATTGATCATCACTTTCTTCAGAAGAACTTTCATTATTAAAAGTTTTTATTATGTGCCTTTCTTTATTCAATTGACTTATGTTGCAGTTATTTCTGAAGGTTTTATTACCATTACCAATTTTTCTTAACATTGGAATTCCACTTTTTGATTGAGTCTGATTAATACTTTTTTCAGTAATTGTTGTTTTTGAATTTCCACTTTCCAAAACGTCAATAATATTGGATTTATTAATAACAGATGTGTTTAAAATTTGTGTTTGAAATCTCGATCTATTTTCTTGTCTTCTTTGTTTTGGTGTAAGTTTTGAAAGTGGTGAGAGTTTACTAACAGAAATTGTGGAATTAATATCATTTATTTGATCCTGTTTTCGGCGATCTTGCTCCTTTTTTACTCGCTCAGCTGCAATTGTATAGGTTTTATATCGTTCTTTAGCTAACTGTCGTTTTTGCTTCGGTGTTAAATGGCCTATTTATAAAATAATTACAATTTTATCAGATTGTAAATTTTTTCAAATTATTTTTTATTTATGATTAATCAATTAAAATTATAAACATTAAAAATTTGAAGAATAAGGTTAATTATAAATTATACTAAATTAAATTAGAAGTAGTTAATTATCATTTTAAATATCATTGTAGTTATTATCTGCTAACTACCTGGATAGTTTTTATGCAAACGCTTTTTAGGTGATGATTCAGCTGAACATTCACTAGAAATTGGAGTTATTGCTTCATCTGTATTATTACCAATTTCTTCTATTCTTTCATCAAATGCACACTCAGTTACTTCTTTACTGTGTATATTTGTATTTAAAGAAAGTGTATTATTACAGTGTGCATTCACTTCTATCGAGGAATCATCCATTTGACTAACTTCGTTAAATAAAGATGGAGGATTAATATTCTCTAAGCATTCACTTAAACTATTACTTACACTTCCTTGCATTACATCAGGATATCTATAAGAAATTATTTTTGTTAATAATAATAATAATTTATTATTAAAAAGGAATAACGAAATAAGTTTTTGTTGTAGTGTACCGTATACATGCCATAGATGGAACATTAGTAATAGGTTTTATGAGATCAAAGACCACGTCACTATTAGTCAAACTGTTAAAATCAGTTTCTTTAGTATCTGCAATTTCAGAAGTTATGCTCGCTACGCTTAGCATACTGTTTTCCATATCGCCCATGTCTAACAATTCATCCATTATAGATGGTGGCTTTACATTCTCTAATTGTGAACTGCCAACACTGTTAAATTCATTTAAAAGATTTTCTAAACTGTTTGTGCGATTTTGTCCATGACCTAAGGCACGTCGAGCTACAAAACCTATCGGTAATGACTTTTTTCTGCTAGTGGAAAACTGCATTGGTGAGAAAGATAATGAATGACAACGGCTTCCTTCTAAAATAAATGAATATTTAAATTATAATTATTATTTCACTTGATTACATTTTTTATTAAATAAAAATGTCATTTACAAAATATAAATGATACTATAAATAATTATAAAAAGATTATTAGAAATTTAATTAATTGTATACTACCTAAATTAGGTCAGACCCAGCTTTGTCATAACATTTAAGCTGATATTATAATCAACAGCAAAAAGTATTTGGACAGAGAGGAACCTGGTTAGTATTCAAATAGTTTTGGGACGACCGACCCATGAATCAACAAAATCGACATTCATAGCTCTGGAAAAGTACGTCACTTTCAGTGATGTACTTTTGCGTCATGTATGTTCATTGTTACCTCACTAAACTAAGCCATAGGCTATAAAGCAGACTGGATATCCTGGAAGGCATAATGAGACTAATGATAGATCCACATAGTGTTCAGACTAGGGTTAATGGTTTGAAACACTGGTTCGACTTCAACGTTTAAAAGACCTGGCTGTGCCGAAACGATAACAAATGTTAGTGTTATTATTGAATGCATGGTCTCTCAGGTGACTATGACTAATAGGTGCTTGAGGACTCGACATCCAGTGAATAGCTATCCAAGCAACTATAGAAGTAAGGGAACAAAATTGTTGCTGCATAACTTAGAGTAAAGGAGAAGTATCCAATAAATACGTCTATCCAATAGATGGTTAGAATTCTGAAGGACCTGGTGATGTAGATGTAATCCTTAAGGTTGCGGATGCAGCAAGAAGAGCCAAAATGGTTAACAATAATTCTCCACTTGTCTAGTTGCTAGCGACTTTTGGAATTGAGAATATCTTCAATCTATAGAATAGGCCATAGAACCAGACTTTAGATTGCTGTGATATATATTTCGTATATTAGACAATTACCAGAAAAACCACTATTTAGTTTATGAGACATATGACGGCTAGAGAAGGCACAAGTTAAAGTGTGGGATAACTAAGGATAAATAACTCTGTGCTTGGAACCGACATGTGAAATATTTCGTATAATGAAATTCCCTGAATACAGATGCTTGAAAACACATTCCTGGTTAGATATGCAGATGACGTAGCAACTTCATCATTTATCAGAAATCGTAACTTAAGGAAGTTTCCTACTTATTGATCTGATATCAAGTTTTGCTTTGCACACAGCTAAATAAATAGATAAGAATGGTTTTTGTAAAATTTGAAAGGACCAGACAAACTTATGTGTTAAGTTATAAAAAACTTTCAATAATTCAACATGAGCCTTATGGAAAAAGGTAATTTCAGTATGTGCAAATGTATATTGCAAAACTTATGTTGTCAAAATTTTGTAATGAAAATTTGGCTGTCCTTCAAACCTAAGCGGTCACCAAACATTTGATGCCAGCTGATGCTAGTAAACAGCGGTCACAATCTCCATTGAAAAGTATATCCGAAAAGTAATATTGAGAAGTATATTGAAAAAGTATATTGAAAAGTATAAAATTTACAGTAGTCATTGACGCCTCGATGAAAATAAATACCACTTTTGGATCTCTGATGAAAACTATTAGCAGTCTAGTATTAGATTCCAAAAGTTGGGCGAAAATTAAAACAAATTGACCCATGGGCGAGTGCAATTAAGTTTCGCGCTAATTCACGGGCTATATTTATTTACGTTGAGCCATTCTTCATAGATTTTGAACGATGCTACTATTCGGAAGAATCGCGACTTCACACGGTTGCCAAGTTATACCCAAACTGAAGGCTTTAGTATAATGAAAGCTACGGTCGAAACTACAGCACTCCATCGTAAGTAAAGAATTCTCTTCATAAAGTGATACGTCACATAAAAAAATGGTTGGAGGACAGTGCATTAAAATGGACGGTGATGACAAAAGAGAATTTATAGGAACCTTTCTAACCCTCCAATAAACTCCTGTCTGAGAACAGTCTATGTATTTCTTATTAATGTTCGTTCCGCAATTGAAAGTTTTTATTTTTGAGAAACCTTTGTCTTGTCTCTTCATACTCAGGGTAGACCTTCAGAAAATGCACTGATGGATCACATATCATTCTTTTTCAGCTATAATTGAGATTAGTATGATCCAAATTCTACGTGTCTCGAGAAAAATTGGATGGTTCATCGCGACGGCGTATCTAGTTCTAACGATATGTCTTATGCAGATTGGAGACATTATGGTTAAAACCATTAGTGACCTTAGTTGCCTAAGGTTGATGCTTTTTTCAAGCTAGCCCGCTAGTACCAAATAAAAAAATCGCAGATAGGGATACTTGAGTGACAGTACATTTTATTAGCAAGATCATTAGATCATATTATGCGAAATAGTGGTATAAACCTATGCATTAAAGGCCCAAAAGAATGGAATAAGCTCATATCAATATAGCGAAAAGGGACATCATGCATTGTAAAATCCTATTGCACAGTCTCTGAGACAGTAGTGTTTGGAATTGCAAGTGTTAACCTCGTTGATTCCAAATACAAGAAAAGAACATTATCGACTGGTAGAAGTGCATTTTCAACAGAATTTAGAGGCAACACAGGCTAAAGTAGTCGAGATAGATAGCTGAGTGGCAAAAGCATTGGGAAAGGAATCTGTGCAGTCGATGGACAGCTCGTCTGATTAATCAGGTGAAATTATTCTAAAGGTTGCATGGAGAGGTAAATTACTATTTCACATAGTTCTTCAAGTCGGGCAATACCTGTTGCTCTTCTCAAGATAATTTTTCAGTGTGAATCAATTCTTCTTAAAGAAAGTACCTTAGTCGACACATAAGTGCTTTTGGACAAGATAATATCACCCAGCTGATGTTGGTTAGTCCAGAAGGGTGATGTAGGATATTTTATTATTGCAGAACTATCCTGGATCACAAAAGAAAGTGAGATAAAAAAGACTAGACAGTTGTAGTATAGCGCAATCCAGAAGTAAAATCTATGTTTTTAGTAGGTTCAAATTTCGCTTATCTAGGAGCTAGATTTCAGTGGTAGTCGCTACTTAGCGAGTGTTTCGAGCTATCAAACTATATAATGTGAGAAAACCCATGAATCTTCTATAATCAATATAAAAAAATACAAATAAAACTATAAAAAAAAAGACTATAGAAATAAATTTAATTTCATAAAGTACGTTTAAATATTAAGCCAATTACATTAATAACAAAAATCTAACAAATAATATTTTTTTAACTCCACCAAATTTTGATTATATATTATTTACCTCCTGAATTTTCAGTTATTCCTCCAGTACTCGCAGTCAGAGATGCTAAACTACCCATTGCTGAAGGTGGATTTATTGTATTAAGGTCGATAGAAGCTAAACTAATATGATTCACTTCAGCACTAACAGCTTCAGCAAGTTTAATAGCTTCTATTTCAATGATTTTAGATTCTGTCAATGATGTTACTGTGCTGCAATCTTCATCAGTTAATTCTACTTTAGTGGTTACTTGATCTTCCTGAATTTCACTTTTAAAGGAAGATACTAGTGGGACACTAGTGCTTATACTAGGAAATGAGGCTTCATTTGGTGAATCCTCATTCCAGGTGTCACTTAGTAAACTCGTTTTCATTGTATACATATCTTTTTCACGCATAGCTTCAGTCTGTTGAACTAATGTAGCCGTTAGTCGATCAAGAGAAGCTATCATTGCATCTGGATCTCGCTGTCTTCGATATTCTTCTTGACTTGTGGTCGCTTTTTCTTCCTAATAAACAAATTAATAATTGAAATTATTTTAAATTCATGTATTTATTTTCATGAAATACTTACTGTTTGTTTATAAATTCTGTTATTATCAGAGGATGTAATAATTCGTTTTGTTGCATCAGGAATATTTTTATTAGCAACACACTTACGAATTGCACCTGACGTAGCTGATAAAAGCATTTCTGGTTTTGCAACTTTTGATGTTATACATAATTCTAACAGTGCTTGTTCCGATCTTTCAACTGAATCAAAAGAATCACAACTTTCCAAATTTGATTTATTAGTAGTATGATCCTTCTGAGTTAGATTATCAACTGACATATAGCTGAGTGTTGAAGAACAATCTTGAGATTCACTGTAATCATAATTAAAAACTAATTTTTCGCTCAATGATTTCATATTTTGATCAAAAATATAAGTTTCTTTTAGAGTGTAATAGTCATTTGTACAAGTAATTTCACTATCTTCACGACCATCATTTTGAGACTGATCCTCATTTATTGATTCTAATGGAGTCAACAGACTAGGCTATAATATAAATAAATTATTATCATTACTCTATCCAAGTATGAACATTAACAAAATCATTAAACAATATTAAATACTCACTTCATTTATGGATGCTACTACATTGTTAGTAATTTGATGATTTTCAATATTATTTAACCTGAAATCAGTTTGATACCTTATAAAATTATTTTCACAATAAAACTCTCAGTCAGTTATTTTTTCATAATCTTGAAATAAATAATTCAATTTATAATAGTATATTCAAATGCAATTTGAATTATATACATGTTAATATTTAAATTAATTAATTAATTTATATATAAATTTATAAAATTTATTAGTATACATTTATAAATAAGTATTTAAAATAATAGTTGCTCCAGCTATCAATCCATTGTCAAAGATAGATACAAAATGCTACAGCAAAACAAACCTAACCAAGTATTATTTTATATATTTATTTATAAATATATACTAATGATTAACTATGTTTCATGAAATATAAAGTCACAAATCAATAACTTAATAATATATCTGTTTCATGAAAATCTATATTCATAACTAATTGGCTAAAAAATCTAATATTTCATATAAAACATCTAATATATTTTGACTTAAAAACGTAAAAATATGTTTATCTTTTTTTCAAACACTTGTTTTAGTTAATGCTTATATTTTTTTAATTGACAAATTTTGTTAACAAAAATCAACGTGATAATTTTCTAAACGCAAAGTTATCAATATGAACGTAATAACGTATTTAACCCGTTTTCATACCCTTCTAGTAAAATTTCTTCTAATTGATAATTGATGTTTAGAAATAAGTATTAAATATATTACCTATTGTATTGTAAATAATTTTCTTTGTTTTTATCATTTGTATTATTTATAGGTTCAGAAAAACTTTCGGTATCTACTTCATACTGATGATTATCAAGTTTTGTTTCACTTATATTTTCTATAATTTTAGATTCATCTTCAATCAGTAAATTAAGACTAGATATTCTCGAATTTTCTTGAAATGGCTGATCTTCAAACATAGCAATATCACTACTTGGTTCTAATGTTAATAAATTGTCTATGAAACGTGAAAAGAAGAAGTATTATTAAAATAAACAACAATTACTAAAATTACTAAAATATACGTAATAAAGTTATCTAATATCTTACCACAATCTTTTAATTCAAGTAATTCGACTCTACTTATTCCTTGTATTTCTTTAGAACTTTGATTAGCTACTGGATTAATTATAGCATTTTTAGAATTGGCACAAAGAACATTTTGAGTTGAAATTTTTCTAAAATCAGTCTTTGTCTTATTTTCTTCTGATAAATCAAGCATAAATGATGTTCTCGATGAGTTCACTGAACTCCGACAAGGTGTGTTTTCAGTACTACAAGTTTTAGTGGTATCTTGTTCATGTTCAGTACTTGTAAAGTATGCTGAACTTTGTTTATCGTCATCTGAAATATTTTCTACGTATTTTAGACTGTAATCTGTTGGGTTATTCAAATGCATCTCGGCATAATCAGTGAATGTATCTTCCATAGGAGATAGAATTTTTTGATCATTTTTGCAAGGAAGATTGTTATCTGTAACTTCATTGTGAAGATATAATGATTTAATATTTGATGAATCACAGGAAATAGAATTAGAAACAATACCTATTTTTGAATTTGAAGAGGCATATGAGTTAGATATAGATAAATTATCGTCGATCGATGAATGTAAAAAACTCCTTGACTCTGTATCTTGATTTGAATTAGAAGCCCATGATACTGTTGAATTGGTGTATTTTAAACCACGTAAATCTGGCAAAGGTTCTCCTGGTTTTAAGCGTTCTGGAATCGCGTTCATGTACCGTAAAGTATACTTCTTTTCTGGCTGACCTGAAGATTTTTAATAATTATGATAATCATCATTCAAACTAAAGTGATATACTGAAAATTTATTTTAAAATTCCAAAAAAATATAAACTATTATACAATATTATACAATTACTGTTGAATACAATAATTTAATATATAAATATTTTAAAAAGATTTTATCTTCAATGTTTATATAGTTTAATGTTTATGCACTAGAAAACGGATAAGTAATTATTAAAAAGGCAAATACCTTTTGAACATCCTAGACTAGAAATTTCATTATTGAAGTTTACTCCTGAATGAAGCGATGCAGACTGTTGTTTGATTTGCAGTTCCCTAGGTGACATTCCCATTCGAGCTTGACGATTGACCTTCTCAAAAATCGTATCAGATTGTGTACTAGTATTTGAACGCATAGATTCTTTGCTTTCACTTCGAGTGAAACCAGTATACTTTAATCCAGAGAAGTCAGGTTGACTTACAATTGGAGGATAAAGTTGTATTTGATTATGGAATTTTTCGGAATCGTTAGATTCCGAAAAGCTTTGGCCAGTTTTAAATGAAAATTTATCTTCTTTGTTTATAGGTGAATTACTTGGTTCAATATTATCACAGGTTTCTGCTAAATTTTGATCAATTTCTTGTTCAAGAGCTTTTTGTCTAAAAACAAGCATTAATAATATACTTTATTTCTTATTAAACAAAATGTAGTATTTAGTACATATATTATACATATTTTATATTTTTACCTTCGTGCCATTAAACTAGGCAAAGTTGGAAGACCCAGGCCTCTTGCAGTTGAATCCAAATGAACAAGATTACTTCCACTTGGTCTAGCACTAAGAAGATTTTTCAATGCTGCACTAGAGCCCATAGATATCATTCTATGTTTTGAATGAACAAGACTTCGTAACATTGGAACAGCTCCAAGATCCCAAAGAAGTCGCTGATCTTGAGAACATCTTGCAGACAGATTCCAAAGTGCACCACAGGCATTGCTCACTACTGTTAAACTTGGTGACCTAAGTTGTTTGAGTAATACCTAAAATTTTATTTGTAATTATTGTTTTGCAAATATACCATCTAATCAAATAGTAATAATTCAAAATTAAAGCTATAATTAATAATTGAGTAATATTTAAATAACTAACCTGAAGGCATCCACGTTCTCGAACAATAGTTCTATAGTCCTCCCTAATAGCAATATGACTAGATACATTTCTCAATATTCCCCCTGCATTCTCTACAATCGCCAAAGTTTTTGATGGAGCATTATAACTCAACATATCGACCAAAAAAGATAATGCACCTTCTACAGCACATATATCCATTTTATTAGTGCTACAATGTGCTGATAGATTCCATAGAGCAGAAAGAATAGATTTTAGAGTAGATTCTTTACGTCCTTCCATTGCTGCTTTCATTAATCCTATGACTGCACCTACTTCACGTAAAGTTTTTTTACTACTGCTATCTGCACGCCATGAAAGATTACGTAAAACACTAGCAGTTACTTGTCTTAGATCATCACTTGGACTTTTAAGTTGTGAAATCTATTTAACATTTTTAATTTATAAAAATAACTAATAAAAATAAGTTAAAATATAGGAATAAACTAAGCTTACCAAGGATTTCATAAATGTATGAAAAGAACATAAAAGTGTTTTATTATTGCCATCTCCAAATGTCAAATTTGTTAAAGCCATTCCAGCATATCGTCTTAAGGTAATACAGTTCTGATCATCACTGTCACTTCCATGCACAACATGATCCATTTCAATGAGTTCAGCTACAGCATGCAACCCACCAAGTAGACACATGGCATGCCGATGTAATTCATCGAATGATAATTTCATTAGTGCTGCAATAGTTGCACCTGGATGTCTCTCCAAATCGTCAGGAGAATTTCTAGTATCCAAAGAACTTCTTAATAATTGACAATAATCTCTCAACTGTTCAAGAAGTCTCAGAACACGAATTTCTCGTCTATTTGACTTTTCATCATTTTTTGCATGAACAATATTATAAAGAGCTCTTGAAGCCCGTTCTCTAGTTTCAGCATCTTGCCCTGGTGCATGAATTAATTGAATCAAGAGAGGTAAACAGCCAGATTGTCTCATAACAATACAACTTTCTACCGAGTTGCTCATAGAAAGTAAAGTAGCACTCATATCTTCGCGATCTTCTGTGCTACCTAACATACTTAAAAGACTGTATACAACATCCATTTTAGCACTCAGACGGCATTGACCTTGTGTACCTAAAGGATCCATACCAGCATTCGATGAGAAACTCATTATGCTCATCAGATCCTATAATAATAATAATAATAATAATAATAATAATAATAACAACAAGAACAACAATAACAAAATAAAAATTTTAATAAATTCATAATTGTTATTTAAACAATTTGTTAATATATAATAAAATTTCAATGTAAATGAATTATCATAAAAATTACAAACGTTTTGCATTGCAGATCCAACTTGCTGTGCAGGTAAAACTGTAGAATGACTTGAACCCCATAGATCTGGTTTCCCAACATAAGATTCAGAGGCTTTGGACTTTTTTTGTTGTATTAATAAAGCATTTCGATTATTATCACCTTCAGTATTTTTTTCATCAAACATATAGTTTTCCTCATTTTTCATACAAGACTACAATAAAAATCTTTACAGTAATAACTATAAATAATAATTGCATTGAATATTCTTAATAAAAAAAATTTTTTTATACAAATTTAAACATTTATATAATTCTAATATTAATTAAGATCAAAGTTCTCATCAATTATTTATACATAAAATATTTAAAATGCGAACATATGATCAATTTACTTTCATTAACATTTATCTATATTTGTGTATATGACCAATAATAATTCATTCTAATTAAAAACGAAAATCTTCTAAAAAAATTCAAAATATAAATATATGAAATATAGATATTAAGAAAAAAATTCTATCTCATTTACAAATTAGAAAATCAAAATACTTGAAAATATTAAAAAACATTATCTTATATTCAATTTCTTAAATTCTTTTTATTATGTTAAAATACGAAAATGAACAAAAGTAGGGCCTATGCAGAAGTTGTGCCTAATGCATGACTGAATAAATACAAATAATAATAAATTAAATGACACATTTTCTAAATCAACAATAATTTTATATTTACTAAATGGAAATGTTTTCTATTTAAACAATATTAAGTTTGTCTTACTCAGTTATATCCTTGAAAAGAAATGAAATTACAACGACTGAGAGAATACTTCCTTATAACCTTAAAGTACTATCTATTGTATTTATAAGCATTTTCTACATGAACTATTTAAAGGTATGAAAATATAATTCTTTTAAAAAAATACAGCTAAGAAAATGCACTGTAAGTAAAAGTATCACATGTATTTATTAAAATGCACTTAAAACACAAAGATGATATCTTTAATAACTGCAAGTAGAAAGTCACTGGAAATAAAGAAAAGCCCAATAAGAGTGACAAAGAAACGGGAGACAAAACATCAAACAAGATTAAAAAAGGAAACAAAAGAGAAATAAAGAAACAGTAATAAACATTCCAGGAAGCTTAATATGCGAAATGCACAAGGTAAGATATAAGAAGGGAAGAGCGCTTATGAGCTGCACGCCTGCACACACGCACATTTATTACAGGAAAGCATACTGTATAAATTAATCAATACCGCAATCGTATATATATATATATTATCTTCATACATTCACAGTCATGAGTCAGGCGTCAGGGTCGAGGTCGCGCAGGGCAAAAATGGACCTATATCATAAGTATATTATATCGAGTGTATATTATTTAGTATACATATTCTTAAATAAACTAATTAAAATAAAAATTCAACTTTTGTTACTTTACACTATCTAATATGTCCTTAAGATCCTATATTCTCTAATTAATATAAGAATTGAAAAAAATTCTATCAAATAAAATTTTTATTAAAAAACAACTTTAAAAAGTGTTTAATAGCCTATATATCTCATTAAGAAGAAATTAAATACAATAGAAACGATTATACAGGAAACATTTATTTTCAATTATTTTTGTTTAAATATTTGAATTCCAAATAACTTATAATGTGCTCACACATCTATAAATTCATTTTTTGGTAAAAAATCATAATATTAATAATCCGCCATGAGCATTTATCAGATGTTTCTGTGTTTGACAGTGCAATATCAGACAATTGCCATATAATTATCTCATTTCTGGTTAAAATATACAGAATATAGAAATAACTTATATACTTCTATTTCATAAACTTTTAAGGTAAATATTCGATCTCAGACATCATACTTAGAAATCGTAAAATAATGTCTAAAAATAGTTTATTTTCGAAGTGTGGAGCATAGTGTAGAGAGATGATCCCTGGTTTATATAGTAAACGTACCGCCCGTTCTTATACGCCGCGCCGCAGCTCACGACGCGCTAGCTTACATTGCCCCGAAAAAAAATTCTGCTCTTACAACACGAAAAGAAGTATCTCTTATTTTTTTAGAATATAAAAAAAATATACTTATTACTTTAAGAGAACAATCTGAGCTTTATTCGGGGTATAAAAGGATAAAAATTAAGATAAAAATCTGAGCTTTATTCAATCTGCTTCACACGACAAAAACGTAGTTGAATTTATCAAGCAACTAGGTACATCGCATATTACATAATTTCAACACTTTTGTCAAAGTTTTGTTAACACTGGAATAATATAATAACTCATTGATATGTTATAATGCCTGATAAATAAAAAAACTATTATGTTTCTATTTCTACGAATAAAATAAGAATATTGGGATACATTCAAATGTGGATTTGTTGGATTAGATATATTATATTGGAACAGTGCAAAATGTAAATAATTAAAAGTAGTATCATAGGATAGTATACAAGGAAAAGAAAATATCAGATCCGAGAAATATCACTTAAAATGAATGTTTCATCGCAAGAGGAATGATAACGTCGTCTATGAGAACAAACATCTAAAGAGTTAAAGACTAACTCAACTATATAAACATAAAAAACTGTATAAAAAATAAAAAATTAAAAATACTTCAGTTTATATATAAACTATCGTAAAATATCGTTACATAAGAGATTGGAAAAACCAGAAGAAACTTTGAAATGCTTTTTTAGGCCACCGACAGAGCCGTTTATGGGGGGAGGGGCGGAAGCGCCCAGGGCCCCACACATCAGGGGTCCTGCACTTTCGAAAATTTTCTATCTGAACAACAACCTACACCAAAATTAAACGGAATTAAAAAAAAACAGAACAAAGATCTATAAAAAAGAAAATTGGATTATTTAACAAATTTTTAAATTAAATAAATTGTCTCGGAATTATTACGCAAATGATGAACAAACAGATTGTGAAAGAAATGAATGTCTAGTTCAAATTCCTAAAGAAAGAGCTTATTGTGAATGATTTATGGTGAGCGAAAATAATAAGACCATATATATTCTACGCCGATCCAGAGAATTAGGTAAATTTAAGTTAGCGAAGTACTATAAATATTTTAATAAAATGTACAACTCTTAAAATAATTCATTGCAAAATATTGCAGAAGATAACCGACATTTTATAAATACATTTAATAATAGTGAAATACTTTATAGATACTAGGCAATATATTCTATTAAATTAGATTAAGTTTTTTTTTATTGTAAGCTTTTTGGAATAATTTGATAATATTAATTATAATTCAGCAGATCAAGGTATCAATGGAAACTGCTAGGTAAAAATTTAAAAGAATATGATATTCATCAGAAGTATTTGGAAAATATAAAAACATGGTTTAAACTAAACAATTTTATTGAAAACGATGAAATGAAAAAATTATTCAAATATTGAACTAATTGAAAGGATACTATAAAAAATTAATCGCATAATTAAATTATGAAACATCAGGTTCGCGTCATATTTTCTAGCATGCAATTTATATAAGATAATACAATTTCTTGTCGTGATTACGCATTTCCTAAAAATATTGATATTTTGTATACTTTACGAGCCTAATGATTGTAAATAATAACGAACCGGCTGCAAATAATAACGAAATATAAAATAATAATTGTTATAATTATTATTGAGTATTATAATTATTATTGATTATTATAATTATTGTTGATTATTATTGTTATTATTATAATTATTATTATTGTTAATATAATTATTATAATTCGGCGCCTCGTCCGAAATTAAACGAGCGGCGACGGAATTATCCGATTATTTTATTATAAAAGGGCCTGCAAAAGGCAAAATCGGCAGTTCACCCGGTGAACCAACTGCCCCGAAGTTGTTTCACACGAACTCCTTCCGGAGCTAAATTCTTTCTAGAGCTCGATTTAATCCTGACTTGTAAAAATCCTCTCCGAAATTATTAACTTGATCTCTGTTGCGAGGCGCTCCTCAAAAGACAGACGGTTAATAATTTACCTTTCCTAAGTAAACGTGATCCTGGTTGCGAGGCGCTCCTCAAAAGACCAGCAGTTTACTTATCCTTACATTTACTTATTTCTCCGAAGTTATTAGCTTGATCTCTGTTGCGAGGCGCTCCTCAAAAGACAGACGGCTAATAACTTTACCTATCCTTAAGTAAACGTGATCCTGGTTGCGAGGCGCTCCTCAAAAGACCAGCAGTTTACTTATCCTGACTAGAAATTCTCCCCTTAACTCTTGATCCTGATTGCGAGGCGCTCCTCAAAAGACCAGCGGAGTTAAGTTTCCCTTATTCTTTTATTCCTTAAAATCTACCTGTCTCGGTTCATTAAATCCCCGCGTGGGAAATAACACCGGGTATTCGTGCGGTAATTAGCGCCGAATATTAGATGCATTGCGGAAAATAGCGCAAAATTAACTGTAATAAAAATAGATCTAGCGATAAATTACTATTATTAATTATTCTTTGTTTTATATTTATTTGTTTCAGAATCCTGTAAATAGAGGAATTGGACTAGTTTTTTTTTAGAGAAATAAATTAATTTTTGTTATAAAGAATTTATACTGTGTTCGTGTAACATTATTTTCCTGAAACCGCTGCCCGATCCTGAAAAACTTCCTCCCCTCTCAAAACTACCCTGGGAAGATACCGCGTAGGCTATCCCGAGGGGGATAGGAACGTTACATGGCGCCCGAACAGGGGCGGCAGAGCTCTTGTTCGACGGGGTGCTGCATTTTGACTGAACACTTGGGCCTCTGATCGGCCCTTACATAGTGGATTCACGGTGGTATCTTATCTAGATTGTTATATCTTTTACGTAGATCTTTGATATGAATATGTTTAATAATTTGACCTTTATTATCTCTCAGGTCGTATATAACTGGCGATACCTTCCTGAAAATAGTATACGGACCCAAATATTTTGGAGCTAGTTTTGCGTTAAACGCGTCTAATTTATTAGATAATTCCTGTGAACGTTTATATACATAATCGCCGATTTCCGGGTTCCATTTTCGACGGTTTTGATCATAGTAATGTTTTTGTTTTTGGAAGCTCCGAGCTAATTGACTTTGTACAAGTTCTATTGTCTCTTGTATTTTTTTCATCCGATTCTCGGCTGTAATATTACAATTTTGACCAAATTTTTGGACAAGAGACCCGGGTGCTCTTAATTCTCTTCCAAAATTTATGTAAGCGGGTGTAAATCCCGTTGTTTCGGATGTAGCGGTATTATATGCGAACTGTAGCTTGTGCAAATAGCAATCCCATGTTCGATGATTTTTCTCTATGTATTGAGAAATCATGGTTTTTATTACTTTATTTGCTCGCTCTACTGGATTACACTGCGGCGTATACGGTGGTCTTTTTCTGTGAGTTATTCCAGATTTTGTCAGCATTTCCGTAAATTCTTTTGACACGAATTGTCGTCCATTATCGGAAATTATAATTTTCGGGCATCCAAAACGTAGAATGATTTGCTGTTTAACTGCCAGCGTTATAGCTTCGGCAGTCGCTTTTCGTAAGGGTTTTAATTCTACCCACTTTGTTAATTTATCCTGCATGACTAACAGCCAGGTGTTCAATTTTGTTGATCGTGGGAGTGGTCCTATAAGATCAACGGCCACGATATCCCAAGGCTGTTCGACTAACGTCGCATGCAATTTTCCAGCCGGTGGTTGTTGTTGAGATTTAAATTGATGACAATTCTCGCAATTTCTTACATAGTTTGTTGTCATCCGGAGCATTCCAGGCCAGTAATAACTTTTGGATATCTTAACAAGAGTTTTCGAGATTCCTAGATGACCAGCAGTAAGATCGTTATGTACTTCGTTTAGTACTCTATGTTGCTCGGATTTCGGTACACAGATCTTCCATTGCAAATTTTCACTCGTATCATTAAAGTCTAATGTGTGTAAAATATGCTTATATAATCTTCCATTAATTATAAAAAAATCGGGGTAGTTTTCAGGATCACTCTCCACATTTTTGTATATTTTTTCGTACCAATCTGCGATTTTAATTGTAGTTGCTTCGACGGCTAGCGGCTGTCGAGATAGAGTATCGGCTAATAAATTATCTTTACCAGGACGATATTTAATTTCGAAATCGTACTGGCTTAATTCAAGTGCCCAGCGGGCTAATCGACCGGAAGGATTCTCTATGTTGTTAAGCCATTTTAGCGATTGATGGTCGGTGAGTACAATAAAATGATATCCTTCAAGATAATCTCGAAATTTCCACACACCCCATTTAATTGCTAGACATTCTAGCTCAGTGGCGGAATAGTTTTTTTCGGCTGGGGAGAGTGTTCGACTTGCAAAGGCGATGACTCGTTCATTGTTCTCATACGCTTGAGTAAGCGCAGCTCCCAATCCTTCTTTACTGGCATCCGTTTGCAGGATAAACGGGCGGCTCCAGTCTGTGCAGGAAAGGATGGGTGCGTTTGTGAGAAGCTCCTTGATTTTGTCAAATGCATCTTGCTCGGTTTCTCCCCAGGTCCACTTAGCTTTTTTTCTAGTCGATGTAGTGGTGCGGCAACATTCGAGATATCTTTAAGAAATCGTCTGTACCACGATATTAGACCCATAAATCGCTGAATTTCTTTCATGTTTTTCGGTGGTGCTAAATTTAGTACAGCAGCCACCTTTTCCGGATCGGTTTGTAGACCGTTTTTGTCTACAATATGTCCTAAATATTTTAGACTTGAGCGGGCGAAATGGCATTTATCCGGATTAGGTTTTAATTTCGCTATTCTTAACCGGTTGAAAACTTCTTTTAATTTTTGTAGATGTTCCTCAAACGTAGACGAGACTACTGCGATGTCGTCTAGATATGCAAATGCATACGGAGCCATTTCTGGAGTAATCACTCTGTCTAAGAGTCGTTGTAAAGTAGCTGGTGCTGAATGTAGGCCAAACGGCATTACATTGAATTCATATAGGCCTTTTCCGGCGACGGTAAAGGCAGTGACAGGACCGCTTTCTGGTGTTAGAGCTACTTGCCAATATCCATTTTTTAAATCTAATGTGGATAGATATCGGGCTCCTCTTAGCTTGTCTAGTGTAGCATTAATTTGCGGAAGAGGATAAGCGTCTTTCTTTGTAACTTTATTTACTTTTCTGAAATCTACACAGAATCGTGCTTTTCCGTCCTTCTTTTTTACAATAACGACTGGTGAACTCCACGGACTGCTTGACGGTTGAATTACGTTTTCGTTTAGCATTTTATCAACCTCCTGATTGATAATTTCTTGCATGGCCGGATTTCTTGGCCGATATTTCTGTTTAATAGGTGTTTTTTCTTCCACGACGATTTCGTGTTGCAGGAGCGAAGTAGGACCTTTGATAAAGTTAAATTTATCCATCTCTGTATTTAAAAACTTTTCTAATCGCTGACGTTCGGTTGGATTTAAATTCTGTAGTCCGTACGGTGTATCAATTGTACATACTTGATGTATTTGATCGTTCACTGATTTGTTTATCTCACTGTTGTTTAAAATTATACGGATTTCAAGTTTTTTTAGAGTATCCATACCTAAGAGCATAGGATGGCTCAATCCATTCATTACTAGAAATTTTTGTTGGAATCTTTTTCCTTGCACATATATTGGTCCATAAATATTTCTTCCAAGGCTTATTTCTGAGCCATTTGCCAAGACTGCAATTCGATTACTTGCCTCAGTATGCCATCCGAATTTCATACAAATTTCACTCAGTTGTTCACTCACATAGGAACTTACTGATCCCGTATCCAGAAGGGCTGACACTTCGTAATTGCCGATCATTACTCTTACAAAATGTCTGTTGTCGGTTTCTATTTCTAGTTGTTGTTGTTGGGCCGAGCTAGGTTCAGTGTGGGCTCGGCCCTCCTGGCGTTTCCCGACGGGTGGCACTTGCAATCACGAGTGTACACATTATCACGACCACAATATGAACAAAAGATCTTTTGCTGGTTTGAAAATACAATACGAAATGAAATGATCAAATTAATGGCTTTAGTAGCTTTTACAATATTGTGAATGAGTACTGAAAAATATTATTTTATGTAAGTTCTTTGATTAGTGACTGTAAATCTGGTGTCAGTAATCTGACAATAGTAATCCAGAACATAATAAATTTAAATTAATTACATTGCTTAGTTAAGAAAAATAGAAAAACATGCAATCAAAACATTGCTAAAAACAAGTTACTGCAGTATGCCGTATTGTAAAAGAAATGATATTTATCCTTGTACCGGCCATCAAAAGATGGTAACATAAAAGAGATGTGGATTATTAGCTGCAAGCAGTGCAAGTTAGGATATGTTTTTCACAACACTGTTGTCCGAGACAAGACGATTATCAGAGACATAAAGCTAATAAACTTATTTTCTTTTAATCTTCTGCTTTTTCTTAGACGCTAGAGATGCGAAGAAAATGTTGTTTTGCATTTCGGCATCTGAGCAAGCCTTGCTTTTAATTTTACCATTTTTAGAGTCTTTTCCCGTCCCGCCGGATAAAATGAAAAAAAGTGCCTCGAACCATTTATTACAATAAATATCATTATGTGAGCATTAAAAACAACTAATTTCCTTGGATTTTCAACCCCGAGCACTCAACGAGAACCCTTTATCTGTGAAAATGCAAACTCACGTTTTTGGCGATAATATATTGAGATTTCTTAGACCGAATTTTTACAATTGGTTGCGAATTAAAGCTAATTAATAAACTTAAGTTAAACAATTTTTTGCAGAATATTTTATTGGTGAAACATTACCCGTAAATTTTTGAATAATTCTAACCATAATTACAAAATAACAAGAAAAACTTTTTTTACTTTTTGATAAAAATTAATTCAAATGTGGTATAAAAAACTGTTCTCGATATCAACACCAATTTAAAACAGTAACAAAATCATGAACGAACTAATCTTAAATTCCTCTAATTGAACTAAAAAAATTAATCTAATGAGTATTTAAAATATTTTACAGATTTTTTAATATGTTATAGTAGTTTCTCGAATATAAGTTCTCAATACACACTTTTCTTTTCTATTAAAAATTATAAAACTGACCTCCAGTTCCAAATCCATCTTCAAACCTTGCTCACTTTCTCCCTTTTTCTTGAACTCAGTGAATGTACTATTAGCAAGTGGAAGAGATGTTGTAGATAACAATATAGCATTTTCTTTATATTGAACGGCTGGCAGTGGAACATTGATTATAGTATTCATCGATTGTGTTACATCTAAGTTTAATGCGTTCGAATTGATTGAATTAGTTGATTGTTCATCAGCAAGTCTAGACATCATTTCGCAATTGTCTCTAACAAAAGCATTATTCGTAGTATCATATAGTGATAATGGTCGAAGTTTCTCGCTTGGTTCATAAGTCTCTGTCACCGGAATTCTGAATAAATTCTGCTGTTCCTGTCTATTCTATTAAATGATAATAATGAAATCAAGCTTTATTTGTAATTTTGTATTAATAATCTTTATAAATAATAAGATTTTGTTCTTTTTACTTATGGAAATACTTCTGTACTCATAATATCGTTCAATTATATTTGCATATTTATACACACATACACACACACATATTATTATTTTTGTCATTGTGTTGCTGTTTTTATAGAATATTTAATGTGTATAAAAGATAAATATATAGCAAATGTATATTTTTTGTAGACAATAGAAAATAAAATTAAATATATAGTAACATATATATATATATATATATATATATATATATATATATATATATATAATTACATTTGATGAAAACTTGTTGATCAAAATCATGAAATATGCAATTTTTCTTTTCTATCTTGTCCATTAGAATGTATGCATTTATACATATATAGTAAAAGATTTCTTTTGGAAGCATTATTTGTGTTCGACTTAATAGTATATTTACTTCAAAAGCATATTGAGGTCGTTCTGGAATTCCTACGATTCTGAATCTAATTGTAAGTTAAAATGATCTAATAAATAAGAATGCTGCATGTTAAATATATATCTCCACCCATTTCATTGAAAATTTTACAATTGAAAATCTTGTTAAATTTTAATTTCAAAAAACAGAAGAAATTCTATCTAATAATGAATTGTGTGAAATTCTCAAGAAATAATAAGGCGCCAATTTTACAAAAAATTAAGTATTTTGAAGAAATTGATAAGAGCAAAAATATCTAATGAAAAAATATATAAAATTTGATTGTGTGCTTTGTCCGAATTTAAAATCCATATAATGATTATTAAATTTAAATGGAATTTTGAAATATGTTTAAAATGATACTAGAAGACGAGTGAACGATTTTCAGAATTACTTTTGAAGTAATTTAATTTCTACAACTTTCACAAATCATACATTATAAAAGAATAATTTACAATAAAATCTTGTTAGTCTTTATGTTTCAGTTAGATACCTTTTATAACATACTATTTTTATTTCTTGGATTTTTTTGTGTAGAGTTTGTAATTTAGAAATAAAGTACAAGTGATAATAATTTCAAACAAATTATTAAAATCTCAGATAATCATTATGTAATTCTATTCTAATGTGAAAATTTAAACTGACCATATAAATTATTATGCTCAAAAACCTTTCTTAAAAAATATTTTAGTTTATTCTGAGTTTTCTACGCCTTCCAATGCGTAGAAACTATTTCCACAATCTGGAAAACTGGAAATTGAAGGGCTTCCATAGTACGCACTTATCAACCAGACGTCAAACGACCAACAGCACTTAATCAGAGGTATACCATAGACGACGAATAATCAACATCATATAAACGAACTTGTACAAGAAGCTTCGAAGACTCAACACCTCCTTTTAACTCTAATCAACATAAGGTCTTAATATAGCTATATGTGAGAAGCAACATAAACTTAAAAGTTTGAGTATTTTTAACTTCAAAGTTTATGCTGTAAACTAAACATTCGACACAGCATTCTGTTAGTTTTTCGTATTTAACAAAACGTATAAATGACAACTCGTTGGAAATATGGCATTTTATAATTTTTTTTTATTTTACACAGTTATATTGAAAGATATGCAAGGTCGCGTACGCTTACCCCAAATAATGAAACTACTCCAACGACGTATTAGTGCGTTTCGCCCAGCAGGTAACTGAGGGCAAAACGTACTAATAGTAATTTATTTCGGTGAATCATTTGAACTTATTCTACAAAATTAAAAGTTACATTTTTGCACATATCAAGGAAAGAGCATTTCAATCTGACCTAACCGTTGTTGAAATGAATTTGTCGATGTAACACATCGCGTAATTTGTGGATTTCACCCAAGTGTAAAAAATATTATATTCTTAGAAATATATTTCAATTTTTTAATTTTGTTCCACATAAAAATAATATAGCGCATCTTTAATTTAATTCAATTTGATATTTTATTCACATTTTAAAATTATATTATATCTCAAAAAAAAATTATCAATTAATAATTTTATTCTTTGAAAACAAAATATACCTTTTATTCAAATCTTGTATAATCATTGAACAATCTAAATTGTTTTAAACAAAATTAATACATTCTCCATAATATAATAAATAGTATAATAAACCAATTCTATCCAACTGTATTTTTTATTAATTTTATTATTTAATTTATTAAATGTATTAATTAATTATTGATTTATAGATTAAATTATGATAAAAACAGTTGACTAAAAAAGAGGGACTACTACATATGGATGCTGGGTGTGGTCCTGATAATCGAGGGAACTCAGATTACCTCCAAAATGATCCGTCATTACTTTTAGGATCTAACACTCTTATTATGTTAAAAATGGAATTTTCTTATTTACATTTACAATCAGTATTTCTCTCTAATTAAATTAATCAAACGATTTGTTACATGAAAATTTGTTTTTTGGTACAAGATTCCAAAAAAATAACGTTTAACACAAAAAACTTATGATCAACATATATAAAAAAATCTTTAATCTTTTAATTTTTATTATAAAAAACAAAAAAGAAGTCCAGGATATCTTTTTATTACAGTAATATCTTAGAACGCAAAAAAATTGAAGAGCGTGAATATATCCACATAGGTACATGGAATAACGCATGTTCAAATGCTTCTAATTTGTTCAAAATTCTAACGACTATGTTCAAATCATTGGTTTGTGTTGTTATTTTCGCCAACCCAAATTATAGTGGTTTTAGAGGGTTCGAATCCGAGATGCCGTTGAGCGAAACTTCAGCCAAACTTCAGCTATCAACCAATGTAATATGAGACAATAGATGAATATTCCATTGACCAAAAGGAAACTTTAATTTATGTTGAGTAAAATATTATACGTTTGTGGTGATATGTCATTAGTACTTTTAGACTGCAAATTTTTTGAGTTCAACACTAAAAGTAACATATTTCATGTAAAAAATTGATCTGACGCCACAATATATATATATATATATATATATATATATATATATATATATATATAATTGAATTCTAATTTTAATTAAATAAAAAAATATAATATCCGAATAATGAGATAGCGATATTCCCATAACTCATTGCCTCTACTTGAAAAGTTAAAAAAATAAATAAGTTTAAAATTGTTTTTATGTTTCCGCTACTCATGCACAATTATTCTTCAATTTACTCATAATCCAGTCGAATTACAGTATGTTCGTTAAAGTTTTGAGTAGGCCATTTTATGTTTATTATTAGATTATTTTTATTTATCTCAGCCTGGTTAAATTACGAATTGAAGCAAAAAAAATTTAGTTTTCTGCATAAGATCGCGATTATCCCGGATACGAAGCGTGCAACGAAAAAATAATAACTATATTTTGTTGCTTAGAATTGAATTGTTATATTAGCAAACAACAAATGTATTTGAGAATGCCAAAGTGAAGGATTTTCTATAATAAATATTTATTTGAAAAACTATATTTATTGTCGGTATAGAGATACATTCTATAAATGCTTAAACAGAAGTGTGTTTATATAAAAATCACCTTTTACAACACTTTTATAGTTCAGATTCAAGTTTTATAATTCAGATATTCTTCTTTTTTGTAAAAATTATATATCGTAAACTTCAGCATTGCTTTTTCAGCATTAAAGCTGATTCCATTGCTAATATGAAGCAACAGCATTTATGTATGCCTGGCACAGTTTTTACTGTATCGAATTACTTTTAAACCTTTCAATAGTGGTAACACGATTTATTTTTAACTTGAAAAATACTGCAGTATTGAAGAAACTTTTTTATCCCATATATATTGAGCATTAGCTATTAAAATTTGACTTAAATAAACTTCTTGCACGTACAAATCTCCAAACGTCATCTAACTTATCCTCAATCCGGATTGAATGTACCTTTTTCGTGTATATAGAAAGTATAAAAATATCACTCGGTGGAAACTTGGACGACTTTTTTATAATGTAAAAAGTTAATTACCTTGTATTTATTTTTGAATGTTACAAGACAGTTACATAAAATAAGCAATTGTCTTTTTTTTAAATTTTATTAATATATTCAATAAAAGATTGTAGCTACAAAGAAATTTGACTTTAGTTCTTTACACAATTACAAAGTTCTTCTGTAAAATTTTGTGCATAATTATGAATACATAATATGTATTTGTCTGTTAATGTCAACACTGATACTATGTCGTATCGATACAATGATTCACGAACACCGTTTGAAGAAAGTAATGCATAGTATCATTAAATTAAGATTATGGAGTTGTATTAATAAATGTAGCAATCATGATAAAAATCATGGTTAGTTACCATAGAAAATTTAATATTATCAATAAGTTTACATATATGTATTCACTATGAAAGATGCTGACTCTAACAAGTTCACCATTAACAGATCTGGATTGCAAAACTTTTGCGAAGCTAATTTAATTATAAAATAAACATTATTATTATTACTCTTCATCTTGATGTAATATAAAAAGAGAAATAACAAAAGATCCTTTTTGAGGACATTTATTTATTTTATAAATAAATAAGTAAAACAAGATGATTCCTTTTTATTTTTACGTTTCGATAGATTGATTTGCTATCATATTTAGGCCCAAAACAATTTTTTGCAATATTATAAACAAATCCTGTACTAAAAATGTAATATAATAATATATTTAACCGTCTTTGAATTTTTATGTTCTCCGCTATTTTGATGTTACACAGCATTTTTTGATACCTTTCATCTTTTTCTTGAAAATGGGAATATTTGGCATCCAATTTTATATAGAATATATGGAAGTTGATTATTTACCTCATGAGACAGTTTACCCCAAGCGAAACGCGAGGGTGGTAAAATGTATGAGAAAAATGACCTTACATCTTAGTTTTTAACTATATTTTTCACCATGAGAGCCGAAAAATTACGTTAAAGTTGTGTAATGTAATGTAATGTTTAATTTTATCAATGACAGAAAAGCAATAATATTTTTATTATGCAAAAATATATAATTATGGCAATTTTATTTGTACAAAAATTAAATTTTCATATCACCTTGTTCTTATATTTCCATATAGTCTTTCTCATTTTGATCGGTTTTCTTTCTTTGTTTTGTTCGTGATCTATGTGCATCCTGCATGCTATATTTGTCTGCTCGTCAACCAAAAGGCTCTTCTCATTTTTAATTTTAATGTTTACATCTTCGTTTTTATCCTCTCCCTCGTTATTTCCCAATAACTGTGGCTGTATTATCAAGCGTATATGATTATTTTGCGTTTTAACAAACTTGCTCTTCTTTAACAAAATTTGGTTATCACTAGGTAGAAAGTTTTCATCGCGAGTAATAGAAATCATCGTTTTTTGTTTGAATTTAAACTATTAACTGTCTATTATCAATTATATGTATTGTACTAATTGAATTTAGTTATATTGCGGATTAATTTTAATCATTTCAATAATATAAATTTAGTTTTGAATATATATAGATTGGAACATATGTGATTATATGTCCTTTTTAGCACAAATCTTTCTTAGACTAAGAATATGAAGCACTGTATTAAAGAGTCTAGTGATATTGTATAAATAAAAGAATACATTTATTTATTATAATTTCTTTTTTATTATATGCACATCTTCACCACTTCATAATTTTCGTTTCTTTTTGGATAGATATCGTATGTAAGATGCATTTTTGGTATCATTATATAATTTATTGAGCTGCATTGAAAATATTACCCTGTGTTATATCAAAACTTAACAATTTGAATTAGATCTGCCTCTTTCTTTTTTATGTCACTTGATTTTTATTTTTTCTTTGAATCTTAATTTTTACTGATCTGAAAATGTATCGCTATATTAAGTAAAAAATTTTAAATGATGCATTTATTTTAATAGTTTATTAGTTGCAAACATAAATACACCTATTTTAATAATAATTTTTTTACTTGATAATCAAACTTATGTTATATATTTGATAGGAATAAAATACTGAATACGTTATTAACAAAAGTTTTCCTTTCTTTAAATAATAGGTTATTTTCAATAGGGTTTTACATTATTGTAATCTGGACGCCGAACTGCACAATCACACGCGTATGCCAAAATTGATAATAGTTCTATTAAGAGATTTTATTGAAAAATTCTTTCCATAACGAGTTGCCACGTCAGCGATAGCAGTCAAATTTGTCTTAGCATCGATAAGTTCAAGCCTCACAGATATTCAGGTAAGTATCAGCTCAAACTGAGCAGTAATGAAATGGCAGTACGCGCAGGCGTCAAAGCAAAGATTTTCAAAAGCTTTCACCAGACTACTGATGTAATTTCTTCTATCTTTTTGGCCTTTACATGCATACATGTATTTAGGCTATTCAATTCTTGAAAATTCGCATAGATAGCATGCATGATCGTCTCGATTGCTGACTTCATTTTGAACTACTCGGTGTGTATTAAAAAAACTAAGAAAGAGTATTACTGAATAAAATTAAGGTCAATAAAATATTTAGTTTTGAAAACAAGAAGCCTGATTTCTATTTTATGTTTTTCTTATGAATTTGATTAACAATAATGTAAAAAATATAATAAATAAATAACGTTTATATTTGGCAAATTAAACGAAACTTTTATGATAGTTAGATAGATAAATATGTGGCAGTTTCTTAAAAATTTAGAATGAGTCTGTTGATAATTAAGAATATTATAATAATTTAAACAAATTAGTATATATAATATATATATATATATATATATATATTATATACTATATATGTTTATTATATATACTATATATATATATTCTATATACAATATATATGTATATATATATATATATATATATTCATTTTTATTTATTACAATATATCCACAATAATAATGATTCATATCGACACTTTATAAAAATATTAAATATTAAATATTAAAATTACTGTCTACGATAGTATAAAATAAGGTAAGTATGGTGTATTCTAATTGCTTATGATTTGAAATTTCTTTTGAATGTAATACATTTATCAACATAATCAATGTATTGTATTTATTTATATAAATGAAATGTTTTCCTAAATAGACTTCTCAGTCAATTACACATAAATGTGCAATGCTTAAAAAAAGGCTTATAGTTTTATTATTGGTAGATATTTTTAATTTAAACAAAAGCAAGTATTGAAATAAATTTTTACATAGTTAAGTATATGTATGAGTACCAATTCGTATAAGTTTCAGAATTCAGGTTACCTTAACAGTTTTTGTCAAAAGTTTATTTTATTATTTAAATAACAGACAACAATAAATAAATATAAATATAAATATAAATATAAATATAATATATATATATATATATATATATATATATATATATACAGATTGCCTAGAAATAAAACGATATTTCGGGATTATATTAAATTATTTCTAATTTAAACAAAAGAATGTAATGTATGAGTACCAGTTCGTGTAAATTTCGAAATAATTATTTATTATTATTCAATAAAAAAGTAGCTTATTAAAAGTGTGCCCATGCACTAACTTATTTATAACGTGGGAATACAGTACTTATGACAATATAATTTAAAAATTATTTTGACACGTACTTGCGGGCCTGTCTTTGAAAAGCTTATGGTAGTTGAAATGGTTAAGAAATATTGAGGAATAGTATTTTTGCAGAAGTGTACGTAAAATAAACTGTAGTTGCGAGTCCATCGAATGACTTAAAATTAATTAATTACAGGTTGGATATTTACGAATTTTTGTGAAAGAACATTGAATAATTAAATTTATTTTTATCAACATAAATGCTTTATTTTCTCGAAGAAACTTAAATCTACTACAACACCATCAATATGGATTTGGAGTTAATAAATAATAAATGAATAGCGCAAAATTCAGTAACATAAAATTATTAAGTCTATCTACGGTCCAGACTATATAATATCGATGTCTTTAGAATTTCTATCTATCGATACATAATTGTTTAAATATTGCAAACTTTTATAAGTAAGTCCAGTTAAATTATGAAACGAAGATGATGAGTTCAGTAATGTTTGTTATCATCATGATTTTTAAATATACGTCAATTTTTAACATATATTTCGTTATATTTTTTTCAATAAATTATTTTTTGTCAGGAAATAAATTTACATTATTTTTCTTAAATTTTTATATTTCAATATCTTGTACTTAATGTAAACTATTACTTCTAAGATCACTATGCTCTGTGCTTGAGAGCAAAATCATTAATATTTGAAAAATCATCATTACTCAAATCTTTAATTACATTTTCATAACATTACAATTATTTTGTCAGATAAGTTTTCAGTATTTTCACAAGATTCTACTAGTGATTTGATAGAAGGTACAAAATTTATTGAAACTGAAAACTGATTTTCAACTGATTTTAAAATGATTTAAAATAATTTTCTTCATAAATAATTTCGGTTATTGCAAGTGATTTAAACTGATTTTAAACAGTTTTCAAATGACTCAAGTGTAATTTTATATAGGTAACTATTTTGTGGAAAAATAGAAATAATTTAGCATCTAGAATTCCCTTCTTTAGCAAAAAACTTTTCAAAGTCAGGCCCGCAAGTACATGTCAAAATAATTTTTAAATTATATTTTCATAGTACAGTATTCCCACGTTATAAATAAGTGAGTGCATGGGCACACTTTTAATAAGTTACTTTTTTATTAAATAATAATAAGTAATCATTTCGAAACTTACACGAACTGATACTCATACATATTTACATATACTTGACTATGTAAAAATCGATTTCAATACTTTCTTTTGATTAAATTAAAAATAATTTAATATAATCCTGAAATATAATTTTATTCTTAGGAAATCTATATATATATATATATATATATATATATATATATATATATATATATATTTACTTTTTCTGTTATTTAATTAATAAAATAAACTTTTAACAAAAATAGTTAAGCCAACCTGAATTCTGAAACTTACACGAATTGGTACTCATATATTTATATATACTTAACTATGTAAAATTGATATCAATACTTGCTTTTGTTTAAATTAAAAATATTTACGACTAATAAAACTATAAGCTGTTTTTTATGCATTGCACGTTTATGTATAATTGACTGAGAAGTCTATTTAGGAAAACATTTCATTTATCTAAATAAATACAATACATTGATTATGTTGATAAATGTATTACATTCAAAAGAAATTTCAAATCATAAGCAATTAGAATACACCATACTTACCTTATTTTATACTATCGTAGAAAGTAATTTTAAAGAGATTTCACAAATTTTTGAGTGAGAGTTATATCTAGTATATTTATATTTTGAAATGTCATTTGTTTTCTGTCCTAAATAAGATATTTTTCCTTATTTGATTAAGGAAATAATACTAGATGTACTAGTACTAGAAGCATAAATGTGATTATTCGAGGGCATGATCTTAATAAGATTAAAAACATTTGTATATCTTCTTGAAGAATATTTTACAAACTATACATTTTTTTTAATATTAAACATTTTTAGACAGATAAGATCTGATTTTCAATTAATACAGGAAACTCCCCGTGAAAGTCGTCGATAGACATTTGAACATCGTATTCTAGCGTCCGAACAAGAAACTCCCCATGGAAGTCGTCCCGACACAACTGGAAATCTTTATTAAAGGCTTAATAACTGTAGTATAATAAAAGTTTTTTTACATAAAACTTTTTTTGAATTGAAGTATAACGAAATAGCTTTCTTTTAAGCATAATTAGAAATAATATAATGGTTTAATATCGATGCAACAATTATATTTGAAAATCTCGAAACCCTATATCAATTTATATACAGCACGATCGTCCGAAGGTTGTAGTACCCATACTTGCCATCGGAGCGCGACCGCGCTCCTTGATTTCAGAATTTGTAGGAACATTTAATCGGAGAGTAAAAACGTAATTTATAATGCTGTTGAATACTTTCGTTATGTTACGCGAGGTATGACAGTCAGATTTTATTTTTCAACCACCTTAAAGAAAATTATCATTGGGATGGGAAGACACAAACTTCACTGTATTCAAATCCATATTCTAAGCCTTTCAAATCAACAATTTTGTATAAAAAATTTTAATGGATCGTTAATATATTATATCAAAATATTCTGCGTTTCTAATAATTATATCCATTAGCTGTGAGTGTTCTGTAATAAAATTTTCTATAAGAATAATTCATTACCGAGCAAGTTCTGGTAAAAATTAAAAATTAGCTTGTTTGATTATAATATTTACAAATATCTAAACATAAAAGAGTAATAAATAAAAATAAAAATATAATTTATATCTCTCAAATCTGAAAGTCACAACTTTTGCAACATTTCTTGGCTTTTCTAGTTCAAAATTATTGTGTAATTTTACTGACAATTTGCATACGCTATTTTTTTTAATACGAAGGGTACATAATACAATTTGCTACAAGTGTGAAAAATATTCAGTTCAGTTTAGTTCCTGATGAGGATGAACCGTAGCGGTTCAAAATGTCGGACACAAAAGTAATTTTAAATTTAAGGTGGTGGAAGCAGTCAGGTTGTCCTTTACTAACATGCAATATTACTTTTATTATTTTTATTTTATTTATTATTTTATTTTATTTTATTTTTATTTTTATTTTTATTTTTATTAATTTTATTTTATTTTTATTTTTAATTTTTGATATAATTTATTGTAGTAATAATTTTTATTTCAGATTTTACGGGGGTGAACATAAATAAGGACAGTCTGACTATTATTATTTTAGCGAATATATTATATTATAAAGACTGCAAGACCGTTAAAAATATTTATTAATTGAAAGAAAAATATTATTATCGATCAAATAAAATATTATTCATATTATATTCCATCCATTTTATCATTTATTGGACTTTCCCAATTTGAATACCTATGTATATATATATACATTTCAATAATGTTTCATTGAAGCCTAATTACGGCTTGTTTCTCTATAAGTTGTGATTGCTATTCAATTTGAAAATTTTAAATACAATTCTAAGCATACGTTTTAAGTTACATCAAATAAATGTTTTAAAGTTAAAAAACAGAAAAATAAATAAGTAAATTAACCTTAGTAACCAGAGATCGACTCTTATTTCGCCAAGCAATCAAACGTGATACTGGATCTCCAGGAGGAATTTTAAATTCAGGACTTAGATTTCCACTTAACTTTGTTGGCAGAGTTTGTGTGCTGTAAATAAAAAAATTATAGTAATAATATATGGTAAATATGTATTTCAATAAGTGTACATTAACCGGACATAATACACTTACTTCTTGTGATGTAATAGTGAAGTCTGATTTAATTCCAAATTTTGAGCCTCTTCCAAATGTTTTTTTCTAATTTTATCTTCCGATTCTGTTCCTATAATATAATAATCATGGAATTCGTTATTATTACCTATTGATAAATGTATTAATCGTTGATAATTTTTTAATATTAGAACATTAAAAAATAACATTAAAAATAATTCTGTTACAAATATTTATTTCGACTAATTTAATTTCACATAAAAAAGAATTTTATTTGATAAAATATTCAAAAAATTTAATATCAATGTATTGTAGAATTAATTCTTTATATTTTCGAAACTTTTCCTCAAGATAACTTTTTGCAACTAGTAATGCATTTTTCAGGCGCGCCCTTTTAGATTCAAGCACTAAAGAATTTCGCATCATGACAAAATGTTAGAAACACACAGAACGTTACTACACCTATGTCGCAGATATTTCCCCGTGTCTCTCGCATTTGCGATTTGGCTTCTCTCTCTCTCTCTCTTTCTCTCTCTCTCTCTCTCTCTCTCTCTCTCTCTAGTTATTTATATTTTGTTATAATCTATCTAATTTATTTTTGTCTCTTTCTGTCGTTTACATGCGTCTATATAATGGAATTTAAGAATGCAGTATAGCGAAATCGAATTTGGCTGTATCCACTGCCCAAAAATAATCAAAAATAACTTGATGAAGAATACTGGCGATAGATATATCCAAGTTTCAAATCTACTCTGCCGATCACTTTCAGCAATTTCGAACTATCTAGATTTTGTCATAAAGCTGTTTCGTCTCGTGGCTCGATTTCTTCTGGATTTTGCTTATTGATAGCTTTGGCTTTGCCATAGTTATATTTGCCAGTCTGTTTAACTGTTCTGAGTTGGAGAGCAGAGGATATCTTTTATTAAATAAAAAGAGAAACCATTGGACAGATTTATTCTGGATACCTCTGGGCCTTGAGTGCGAGTTTCAACCTCCCAAACCCATTATCTTAGTATTGTAGTCTATGACTACTTAACGTAGTCTGTGCCATTCACTTTCTACAGTACAGAAGTTAATCCACGTGGACGCCTTCTTTTTTGAGGAATCCAAGCCACATTTTTGTTAGCTCCTTAAAGCAGCCCGTCTGAATCTGATCTGACCTTGAAGGTTCCTCCCACTTAAAGTATTGTCTATGTCTACTTGAAGTATAATAAGGTGTCGAAATACAACGCACTGCTGTGGGAAAAAAGAATGCTGCAAAAAAGAATAATTTTGTATAGAGGCAATGTGGCAGGTAAACATGTACTGGATTTGCACGACCCTTCTGCACACATGATCTCCATCGAACTTGTATGTTGTTGAATATACACCGTAACTTATGTGAATATCGTATTAAGGACATCGTGAAACTTTTCAATTGGGTCCATAATATCATCCATCGTATATTTAGGTGAATTTTTAGACCTGTTTGTATCTTTAACTGAAGAATTGGCAGGATACTTCACTTCATCTGCCCTTTTGAAGGAAGTATATCCTGTTCAACTGACCGCTCATGCAACAGTATAATATTCTGAGCCGACTCCCTTACATTCATTTGAGAGGCCTTGTACTTCCGCTAAACGTCTTCGTCATTCTGCAGGCATTCAGAGGAGATTGCTACTAGTTATAGTGTTTTCAACAAACGATGTCCTTGGTGAATCATGTTTTATAATAATTTTTACAATGCGATTTAACGTTGTTCTATTTGTGCTCTCAAATAGTGGTGTTAAACAGGGACTGAGGTTTACTATTTGTTGGTAAACAAAGCAGATATATATTTTTACATTCGTGTTTGAATCAATCGGCCATGACCGGAACTTCGTAAACTCGCACTATCGAATTAGTAGTTCTTCATTCTAGCGATCATTTTCTCATACTGTAGAACTTATCAAAGAATTATCTATAGATTATATATTGTAATGTATATTCTATAATTTTATTATAGAGTAGTTTTTAGATTGGACCACTGCTGTTCAGTTCAGTCGGGTAACCTTGACGTAAAATCACGTATTTAAGAGAAACGTATTTAATAAAAAGATTAAAAATTTGTTAACTAATCAATTATGATTAAAATCTACCTTTATCACAAAATTCCTAAGAAAGTGTGATCTTTCCTCCTCTTTGCATACCTCTTTTCTTGTGGGAAGAAATCGAACCGGAATTTACCTAAATCCTAGATCCGCTTCCTAGTGAATACACTATGAAACTGAATGAAAATAAGGTAAATTAATTATTTCAAATTTTGAGTCAATTGGAAATAAATTCTCTCAATCCTGTTGGTATAAGTCTGTATTATAAGCGAACTACGATGAGAAATGAAATTTCTAAATCACGATAAATTATTAGTATTATTTACATTTAAATTTTTTACAGTTTAAATTTTTGACGCTAAGAATATAGCAATACCAGTTTAACATCACTAAGTTTGCAGAAAAAACACTTTGGATTATAAAAAACATTTGAAAAATAAAAGAATTTTATAATAAAACAAATGTTGAAATGATCATTAATGTTTATAATTCCTTATGCAAGTAACAGCATTGCTTGTTCCACCTGTGACCGTAGGTAATCTGCCCTCACTATATAGTAAATGAAGAATAAAACTTTTCATTTATCATAGTGAAATTATTGACAATCATTTAAATGTAACCTATCATATCGTATAAACTTCTTTTTTTTATTGAAGAAATAAAAATAATCAACAAAATTTAATTATATTTTACTTTAATTTACTTATTCTACTTACATAAATGGAAATAATATAACAAAAGAATTTTTCTTTTTACTGCTAAAAATAATTCGATAATTAATTTTAAACTCTAATACTGAATTTATTGAAATGAAAAAATTATACATAATCAGAAAAATTAAATGTTATTCTTTACAGGATCAGAATTACTATGCATTTATTTACTCAGAAGTGTATACTGATCAAAGAGAGTGTTAGCTTACAACCTATTATCCTTGAACAATGGTGGAATGTTGACAATTAACAACATGAAGCATATACTTTGGTTACCTTTCTAGGATTTGGAACTATATGTGCTCTCTATCGTATTTGCTGACATATAACGAATACAATATGGGAATACAATAGAACGAGCAACCACCCGTCCTCCATGAAAAATAATTTGATAAATGATAGAGACTTTGATAGGATGTTTCAGGAAAACTTTACAAAAGAGTGTCTACTTTATCATTAAGTGGTTACAATTATCTCGACATATATATGTCTCAATAACAGAACTATCTAGTCGGTTTATAATATAAATTATAAATATCGACGCACCATTATCACTGGTGTCAGAAAACGTAGTAGGAAAATAACATCCCATTGATGCTTTTGTATAATGCAAAGATTTCTGAAACGATCTGCTACCTTGGCCTGATGAGCCATCTTCTACCTTTGAGTTAGTCTTTGTAGATTCAGATGAATGCATCGGCTCGTTCATGGAACTATTCGTGGTACAAAATCCATCTATAAAAGCAGAAAAAGTTAATTAGGAAAAAAGCGCGTACGTATCTGGTTTCGCTAACACGAAACTGCCTTTTCCTTTTTGAATATTCCTTTCCTTTTCCAAAACCTCCCTTCCTTTTTTACTTTATCCATTTCGTTAGTATAGTGGATAACGCAATGTCTGGGCCATCCAGTTTATATTATTATAATATATATACACCGTGTCCCAGATATGACTGCTCATATTAGCGGCATGGTATCGGCAAAGAAAAGTTATGTGTAAATATAGTTTTTGCAATACGGGCCCATGTTTTTGAGCCAATCAGGGCTCAGAGAAGTGGGTCATCGCCTGCGGCGAGGAAAAGGAGGTTAAACGAAGGGAAACGAAGCGAAATCAAACGAACACGGCAAAGACCAGTAGTTGTTATTTTTCCTACCCATTGTCAACGCTAGCGTGGCTTGGATATGCGGACGCATTGACGAAGCGGGGTTCACGCGTCTACGAATAAAGATTATGTTTCTTTGTCTACAACGGTCCCTACCTATATTTTTTGTCAAGCTATCCTTTTTTATAACAATGCACTCCACTGCATTAGAAATAAGGAAGAAAAGGCAGATGTTCCGCTGGCGAGGACGAACTGACCACTGCATGAATATTAATATTTACATATAACTTTTCCTTGCCGATACCATGCCGCTAATATGAGCAGTTATATCTGGGACACGGTCTATGCACACACACACACACACACACACATATATATATAGTTGTATTATCTGTTACTTAATGAGCTTTCTATACGCTATTTTATTTATAAGCTTTATTTAATATTTAAAAAAACTATATAGAAAATATTTAACTTAAGGTATGTTAGAGAACGTCGTAACCGCTGAGCTTGTCAGTTCGAATTCCAATCGAATGTCAATGAATTCTCGCGACTGAAAGCGTCTTTTAGTTTCTGCATGCCCATTTGTGTTTATACATATATAATTTCTCGATTACAAATATACAAATATAGCTCAGGATCAGCTGTAGCAGTCAAAATCTTTGCAAAAAATGTGAAAGTTCTTGTGGAAGCTCTAATCTATGCCATTTTAATCAACTTATGGAAAATATATTAAAGTTATCTACGATCATTTTGAATTATTTTTCTAACATAAAGCTGCAGTTAAAAAATATAGAAGTGAACTTTCAAATGATCTTAGCTTTAACGTGAAAAATATAAATTACGGAAACCGTGTAAATTAAGCATTTCAATTTGTGGTCCTGTATAATTATTGCAGTTATATCGAAAACTTTTAATGATATTTAATGAAGGATCTTTAGTATATCTTACTCTCTTCGTTATTCTTTGGAATATGTGTAAAATTTGAACCAATATCTCCATTTACAGGTTTAATAATATTATGTAGGTCAACAGAAAGTTGCTCTTGAACTTCTATTGCTTCATTGGTAAGTACAAGAACCTTGTCTAAAAGATCCTCATATCCAGATATTGGGAGAGTCATCTTCATCTATTCTCACTTCTCTACCTTCCGTCCACATAGATCATGAGATTTTATTTTAGTCTTTGTAGGGATTCAATTTGAATTCTGAAAAATTAAAAAAATACAGCCTATATTTAAAACTTGACGAAACTTTTTTACAAATATTTCACGGCCCATCTCTTCAAATTAATTTGCTATCAACAAATATTTTTTATAATGCCACTTTTGTTATTATTCTATG
Organism: Sycobia sp. Sy_11; assembly: GCA_018907035.1. Taxonomy (NCBI): domain Eukaryota; kingdom Metazoa; phylum Arthropoda; class Insecta; order Hymenoptera; family Epichrysomallidae; genus Sycobia; species Sycobia sp. Sy_11. The sequence goes on along the minus strand of JACCIC010000033.1, from coordinate 152,828 downwards.
TTTTTTAATCTATTTCTGACTCTATCTTAGTTTAGAGTATATCTTTAAACTATGACGAATAATTTGTTCCTCTATATGTTATTATGTTGTATTATGTTATTAAAAAAAGGACAGTAATAAAGCATACAAAATATTTATTAAGACTAACGGTGAGCATGCTTTATAGGAGACTATAATAGACACTTATTTATAGGCGACTCAAAGATCATAATTTTAACTTTAAGCGTAGGAACATTCCGATACAACAAAAAATTTCGAAATCGAAGAACTTGCATAATTATCGATAAAGACTTTTATTATTGAGTAATATCTTTTATTATTGAGTAATATCTTTGCTTACGTATTAAAAGTGCTAACAATATTTTATCATCTGCTGTCGAAGCAGCAGTTTATTTGTGAAAAGACCTAATCGTTAAAGATTTTGGAATAAGCCTGCAGTTCTGCATTAGCATCATCCACAAAAACAACTACTCATGGTTCGAAGCTTGTCAGAATTTAAAAAATTGGCATCACTGCAAAAGAAAAATTATGTATTTCTTGAAGGATATTTTCGGCACTAAAATCTTTAATTTTATTACAAGTAATTATAGCATGAAGTTTCGAATATTTTTTATCTAAAACATTTGTCCTAAAATTTTTTTTATTCTATAGATCTCTTAACATAACACACATAATTTTCAACAGGTAGATAATGAATCCTAAAATTATTCGTTTTAATTACAAAGTCTAAGAAACTAAGAACTAAAATAAAAAAAAACTAATAAGTATTAAAAAATGTAGTGCAAAAACGTAATACAATTTTAAATGAAACTGTTGTAATTTATAGACAGGTATCATTAATATGGTATTATATTATCAAATTTAAATACCATCAAAAGAGAAAATAGTTTTTAAAAGAATTTTTCCTAATTTTTATTTTACACTTTAAAAAATATATGTAGTGTTTGCAAATTCTGCTTAAAAACAATTGAACAAATCATCATGACAGAGACCTAGAAAAACGATATGAAAAGTTACGTAAAATTGAATTAACTGTTAGTGTTAGCATGTTCGTCTTCGCTAGCAAAAAATCTCTTTTGAGAATGTAATATATGAAGATATAATATTTTTATTCCCGAATTTCATAAAATTAAGATTAAGTAGGAAAAAATAAATGTAAGAATAAAAAAAATTGTAACCGCGTTTTTATCTTAATAGAAAAAATAAGCAAAAATTGAAAGTATTAAAAATAATGATTTTAATGTTACCTAAAATGTAAATATTAAATCTTTAAAGTTAAATGTAAATTTCTATACAGATAATTATTTATAATTTTATATCAACTGCTCTAAAAATCAATTCCCTTGAAAAAGTTATGGCGAGTAAAACTGGCTATTTCATTATTCAGAAAACAGTTGCAGAACATTGTTATAAGAATTACTTTAAGCATCAAAACATTGCTGTCGCACGTGTCCCATGTCTTTCGAAGAAATTAATTTTCATAGCAATCGGCATTATCAGGTTGCGATTCATTATCTTACTCGAAAGTTTTATTTGACAATAAAATTGTATTTATTTATTAGTGTATTGTAAAAACATTATTTATAATGTATTTAATTTTTGCTTATTATTTTAGTACCATAGTAGACGTGGTTAAAAAAAATTTTTTTGATTTTTTTTATATATTTGAACTTCTTTGTACAAAATATTGGTTACAGTATATATAAATTAAACTATAAAATAAGATTAGCTTTCATCTATTTTAAGAAGAAAAAGTATTTTGCAATAATGCATCAACTGGGAAGAGTCGAACATAGGGATCACTATGTAGAAAAATAGTTAAATGTGGGCAGGTATCATACTGTTCAAACGTAATTTGAATATAATAAAAAGCATACTATATAATAAAATAAAATAAAAATATTCGCGGTCTTGCGAAGACTTTTACGCAGGAAATCGTGGAAGGATTATATACATTCGAGCTCTCAACTTATTATTCAAAGCATAGATGATTCGCTTGAGAGCGTAATTCCGCACAACACCGAACATTTTACCTCTTTCCTTCCATATATGGCTGCGTACACGCTTATACGCATGTATGCTTTTTTTCTTACTGGATGAGCTTAAATATATGGGACTTTCTGCAATCTCTTACTATTATTTTTGATGCCTACAGACAATTTTTTTCAGTATTAGTCAAAGTATCTAAATTATATATTTTTTTTATTTAAAAAGCTTTAATAAAAAGATTGTTTCTTAATTATTATATAAATTTAATAAATTCATTGAAAACGTTAAATGAAGATTTTACTATCAAAGTATTTATTTGCTATCTTATTATTTCAAAAGAAATACTAAATGTTATATAAATTTCTCTATTACGCATATTTGAAATTCATATAAAAAATCATAAAGCAATCATTTCAATACTATACCTTATTATTTATGTATAAATAAATCATAAACTAATTATATTATGAAATATTCCAATATTTCGTACTTTAATTTGTTTGTTATTTAAAACATTTTCGCATTTGAATATTGAACTCTTTAACAAATTTTTGTTCTGAATTAAAATATATTATAGAATTTAAATAAGTAGAAATACCATATATTATGTATAACTCGAAAATGTTATTATAAAATATATATTATAGTTCGAATGCTTACCGTATTTATCAATTAATATATTAGTTGTTTTAAATTGATTAAAAATGCATATTGATTATATTTTTGAGTATATATAGATCAATTTTCAAATATGGAAAACAATGCAAACCCTCGATATTTTACTACACTTTGTCATATGCACATTGACGTTCACTTTAATTTACACAAAACCGAGGAATAACACTAAAATAAAGTTTTTTGGCAAGAATCAAAACACTCCTTAATTTATATTATGATTATATGCTAAAAATTTAATATATGTAAAAAAACTATGATTACAAAAAAAATATGCAAGATAAATAATAAGACACTGTTACAATGAAAACTCTTTCTTGGTCTTGTTACTTATGGTCTCGCCGTAAAGTTAGATAGTTTGCGACTAAAGACCCCAAACCATCGGCAGCTATATACGACCACAATGAATGACAATGCTCATCAAGCCTTTTGAATTGCCATATGCCGGTGAGGATACATTAGTAGCATACGAAAATATGGAATATATATATATACATATATGTATGTATGTATATATATGATAGCTACTGTCTTCATACGGCTGAGTCTCGCCGTCGACTCATTTGATGATGAAAACAAGAAAGTATGAAAGAAAGAAAGACATTTCAACTCCACCGAGTTACAGTAATATAATGCTGAGACTATTTCATTCCCTATATCTTAAAGTCCTCCTCCCCCCTCTCTCTCTCACTCTCTCTCTTTCGCTTCCTCTCGCTTCCTCTCTCTCTCTCTCTCTCTCTCTCTCTCTCTCTCTCTCATCCTCTCACATCATACTTAGCTCTTCTCATTTTCGATGATTAAGTACGATTATTTTCGTAGTATTTTCTTACTCTTCCTATAATCTTTTTCAAACTAAAAAATTGTAGATAAAAAGGAATTTAAAAAACATATAAAAAATAATTAAGAATTTATATAAAATATATTAAAAAAATATTTCAAAATTTGATAAAATAATAATTATTCTCTGAATAAAATATGAAGCATTAAAGTAGATTAGAAAATAAATTACAAATATTAAAAATTAAAATATTAACTAGTAATAGTTTTAAAAAAATACAACTTAATATAATGAATTTTACAAATGCAATTCTTCTCTCTAAAACTTCACAAATGATTGCTTATGTATAAAAAATTTAAAGTTCATGTTCATTTATTTGAGAAATTGAGATTCCTTCATAAGCATATAATCTTTTATCTAATAAATAATAAACACCATTTATTGAATAAGTGAAAAATATAAATAAAGCAAGCCAGAAAAATTCACTTATTTAATAAGTCCGCGTGAGCGATAAAGGTCATTTACAAAGGTAATAACAAATATTATATTATAATATAGATATAGATATTTGTCTAGTAGTAAATTGAATGTTCTTAAGTTAGAGAATTAGACTATTAAAAATTAATCAAAGTACATACACCTTTAACGTGGATTTAAATAAAATGAACAATTCAACCTGAAAAATTTTAGATGGCAAAAGATATGTCTTGCGTTTTAAAAGTAAAAATTCGGTTTTGTAAATACTACACGCACCAAAGTCGAGCGAACAGATGCAACGGACTCTCCGAACTCGTAATGTGTTCGATATTGACATATCATACCTCGATTCTATAAACACATCGGCTCCGCAATTCTCTCTATTCATTTACATATAGTTGCGCGCACAATTTTTTTTTTTATGTTATTTAACGTCGCTCTATTTATGCTTCCAAATATCGGTGCTAATCAGCGACGGAGGTCTACGATGTGTTTATAAACAAAGCACATGTAAATTATTACAGTGGTGCTTGTGTCAATCGGCCGAGACCGGAATTTGAACTCGGATCACCGAGTTACTAGTCCTTCGCTCTAGCGATCGAGCCATTGTACGCCTCACGCGCGCACAATATGAACGCTCAGGCTGTAGCATACCGCATGTTTCGTGCCAGCAGGGAGTGATATCATAAAAAGTCTTCGGCAGCTTGTTGAAACAATAAAACAAAAATACATCATTCTAAAACCTAGACGAATACTATAAATAAGATTAACCACAAGTCCATCGTGAAGCCTTAATTTGAAGACGTAGATTAATCTGAAATCGACAAACGAACTATCTTCACAAACGGTCACTGTAGATTAGTCGTGGCAATTAAAAAAATGAGAACTCTTTTAAGTTGTAAGTCCATCTTGGATGGAACTGCGTTACGCGAGCTAAAGGTCAACGTGCAGGAGCAGCAGCAGAAGCACATCAGTGATGAGAACAGGGTCCTCCTCCAAGATCCCCTTAAATGATACCGGAATTCAGCTTTAGCCATTTGGCTCTTTGAACCATATGTTGAAGTACTTTCTTTTGCCATATTTTCTAATAATGATCTTAGAATATACAATAATGTTATAATGACCAATTAACGAAATATTAGTATTGTAAACTACTGGTTCTGGTAAAGCACTAAATGTAGTTTCTGTATACGGGAGTACGACCGGTGATGTTCCAAAGATCACTACTTAGCAGGATAATAGGTCACGAATTCAGACATGCCTCAATATTGGTGTTTAAAGTTGAAAATTCTTCACATTGAGTCACTTACTATCCGTCAAAAATGATATTTAAAAGCCTTTACCTCAGCTTCCCAGAGTTCATTAAAGTTTAGAGCTCTGAGTGGTATGAAGTTTTATTCTACTCCTTTTAATGACATGTTGTTATCTTTTGAATGCACTAGATGCGCAGACAAGACGATGTATTGCAGTTTCAGCTCCTTTCAACGTAGTGTCGATATCACTAAAGATGACTTGATACAGTTCTGTTCGAGAAATGAATTGCTTGAAAGCTAATATTAATGTTACAGAAGAATAATCTTTGATCACTTGAAGTATAATTTATATGATAGTGCACACCTATATGTCTATATAGCTGTTATAGGCCTTTCGCCCTCCTCTCTTAGGCGTTTACATGAAGAATGTACCTGCACAGATGATACTGGCTGTCGCGAAGGTTCTTTCTTCCAACAAAACTGCCTTTTGCTATTCAAAAGTTCTTACTTTGAATCTTATACAATGGATGCATTGATTAATCAAGCGTTAAATGCAACTTCATCCTATAATAATCCAGTATGAACAGACAATGTAACTCCTGTACATGGTAAAATAAGGTCTGGTATTGGGAAGGGAGCTAAAAATTTTAATAATTATTCGGCAACCAGTCCCTGTACTGACTAGTATCGAGCATCCTTGGAAACGGCCTTTTTTCCATTTTTTCACTCCTAAATTTATTAGTATAACATTTATAGGATCCCCCTTTTTTTGAACTGAAATGCGAAATACAAATTTCATATTAAGAAGGAGTGATAAGTATTACAATTTGGTAATGGAAAAACTAGAAAATATTGCATTAAATAAGTTGAATTTTAAACCAATTATCTATAAAAGATATATTGATGACATCTTTACTATTGTGACAGAAAGGTGTGTAAATGAAATGGTGGATGTTTTTTATAGACAATAAATTAAGTTTTTTGGACGTCAATGTTATTAGAGTTAGTAATAACAGAGTAAAATTAAATTGGTACAGAAAACCTACATGATCAGGTAGGTTGTTAAATTTTAACTCACACCATCTATTCGGAAACTTAACTTTTCTAAATGATCTTTTCTAAAATCTTTTTGTATGATAATATGATTGCTCGATAACTTCCTTTACTGTCGATAACTTCCTTTATAGTACCTATCTTAAGGCAGTATTTTACTTTACAACTTTGAAGAAAAATGTTTTTTTTTTTTACATTTTTCGAAAGTAAATATATTCAAGAATGTTCACTCAAAATTTTAGAAAGTTTCGAGTATCTAACTATACTTTTTCACATTTCGAACTCACTTACCTGAGCGCGATTCTGACCCGCCCAACGCGCGCGCCGGATAAGCCATCTACCTGGCCTTGTTCGGTGCAGCAGCTGTTCCCCTATTGTAAATCATTACACCTAGATATATTCTCATCAAAATATATACCTTTGCTTCTCAATATTACCTTCCCTTTATAATGTTGCTTCTGTATTTCGAAGAAAGTTGTGAAGAAACCAAAAGTCGTTATTACAAAAGTGAATACTGATGATCTAAGTATCAAATTAATGAAGGAGTTATCTAAAAATTGAATGCGATTGAAAGGAATTCCAATTCAGTAGAAGGCATGCGAAACGAGATCTGGGCCGGCTATTACCACAAAATCTCAACAGACTCCAAACCACAGCATACGTACTGTTCAGCCAACTGGTGCAAATATAAGAAGGCCGAAGCAAACAACGCTTTATAAAATTATAAACATCGTGCTGCTCTTGTTAGTGACGTACAAAAGGTGCTGAAACCGATCTACAAAGATCTAACAAAAACGAAATTGCTGGAGAGATGTTTGGGCAGAAACACTCAAAATAACAATGAGTGTTTCAACTCAACAGTTTGGGCTACGGCACCGAAGCATGTCTATAATGGAAAAAAAATCGTTAAAATTGCATGCCTCACTGCTGCCTGCATTTTTAATGAAGGATTCAGCCCACTTTTGAAAATAATGGAAATTATTGGCCTGAAAATCGGCCAAACCGCCATGCAGTTCGCCAGTATGCACGACCAACAGCGCATCGTTCCAGAAAACCGCCGCTCGACTGAGGCTTCTAAGGAGAGCAGAACTCAAAAAAAGCAGGCTAAATTAGATGAAAATACTCGCCTGGAATAAGTTGAAGGCATATTGTATGGCCCAGGCATCGCTGATTGAGCGTAAGATAATTTTTTCTACGATTTTTCACTTACAAAAACTTTAAACGCGTTTTTCTCAAAACAGCGTTTTCAAGTACCGTGGTCGTGAAAACTAAAAAAACTATTGAACCGATCCTTATGAAATATTGAACACATATTCTATATGTTTGTATCAACCGTCCTAACTGCAATCAACTTAAAATTTTAATTCTAACTATATTTTTATTGCAAAAAAAGACGAAAAAAAGCAATTTTTTTTTCTTTCGGATTTTAGCCGCCATTTTGTTGATTTTGCACGTACATAAAATATTCTAGTTAGATCGGTTTCTGGAGTCATACTGAACATACAACTAGTTGATTTTTTTGTTTCAGACCATCCCTCGGCAAGATTGTACGACCACGACAACGTTACCTACTTTTGGAGGTGTTGCCTTTGACCATACTTTACATGTATAAAAAATGTATAAAATAAATAAAAAAAAAATTTTTTTATGTACTTCAAGAGTGTATTTATTAAGCGTTTCAAATCTTACATCCATATCTTCAATAGCATTCTCAGAAAAATTTCACAAAAATCTAATGTCATCAAACTAAGGTCTAAAGTAGAATACTGCCTTAAAGTTTTAGAAAAGAGAATTTAAAATTAGTTAAAGAGATATTCATTAACAATGATTATCGAATAGACTTTATAGATAAAATTATTGCAGAGAGAGTGGATCAAATTTATAATAGCACTAGAGAATGTAATATGGAAAAGAGGGATAATAATAATAAATTACTTTAGAAACAATAGTAATATTAGAAAGCTATTCAATAATTGCACAGATAAGAGTGATAAATGTTTGAAAATAGGAGTGGTATACAAAATAAATTGTAAAGATTGTGACAAATATTATATTGGACCAACGGAAAGATACCTAAAACGTATGAACATCAATATAGCTTACGAAGCATGAATGGTACATCCGGGCCAAAAGAACATAGTTTAAACTTATTGCATTTTTTCGATTTTGAAAATGTAAATATTTTGGAACAAAGTATTAAAAATAAATCTAAAAGAGAAACTCTTGAACGTATTCATATTTTGAAGAATCCCAATAATGTAAATTTAATGTTAGAATCAAGTAAATTGGATAACACTTATCATTCCTTATTAATATGAAATTTGTATTTCGCTTTTAAGTTAAGAAAAAAGGGGTCCTATAAATTTTATACTTATAAATTTAGAGTGAGAATCGCGCATATAAAGTAGCATGCTGGGTTTTTCAATTTAGTTTAGTTCCTAAGGATGAACCATGGTTGACAATTCAGTTGATTTTTTGTTATTACCCATCTGAACCATCTCATAACATCTCAAATTTATAATAAAATTACTATTTAATTACATCAAGTTAAAAAGTTACTTATATATAACTGTTCGATGAATTCAGTGGTAAAAATAAATCTAGTTTGATCTTACAGGGATTAGATACCATCTCGTCTCCAGTTGATTTATTGCTTGGACTGTTCAAAATAATTAATTTAGTTATGTTGAAAAAAAAACCATTTGCTTCTTAACTAAAATTAATATTATATCACTTTTAATATTTTTTGACTTATCAAATAAATTATTAAAATCTCATATCTTAATATTATTTTATATAAAATAACAAAAGTATTTGTAAATCTGGAAACTTTTTTCTAATTTCTCTTATAAATGTATATTGTTATTTAATAGTAAACAAATACAAATAAGAAATAACTAAATTCAATAAAAACATTGTGATAATTGTATTTTGATCATACTTTTAATATATTTGCATACTTTTTGTTATAATTTATGTACTAATTGCTTTAAAACTTATATTTTAAAAAATATAATAGAAAACTGTGATGCAAAACATATTTCTACAAATATGTACAATATGAAAAAATTTACTATTTATTCTTTTATATAGTATTTATTATTGTATACAGTATAGAAAATCTATAAAACTTATATCATTAACTACAGTTATGTTTGTAAAACAAAAAAAAATTAAATAATTTATTTTAGATGATGAAAAAATTCATTATTTATATATCCCTTAAGTTTTTTTCAAATATGCAAGAAAAATTATTAAAGCTATTATAGCTATTACAGCTCTTCATTGACTCGTCTCATGCATAAATCACCTTTAGGATAACTGATTATAAGACAAAATAATGGCTGATAATTTTTTACAAAATCTGGATAATACATATATTTGTTTCGCTAAAACTATTTTCAAAATTTGTACAAAAATTTATATGGTAATTAATTATATTAATTTTGAAATATAAATTTATATTAATTTTATTCTATAAGCTGTTTATGGGCATATATTAATAAGATAAATATATACATAAAACAATAAATAAATTTATACAGTAATATCTCATATATTGAGTCTTAAAATATTTACAGTGATACCAATCTATTTAATAATTTTTTATATATGATTTTTCTTAGTAAGTATTGTTATTTTATAATGCTATATTATACCTTTTATGCTTTATCAAACTTTTCTAAATTTTTTTCTTTGTATTCAACATCTTTTACGATATTCTCTTGTTCAAATTTAGGAATAAAATGCAAAACAAATGCATAATGTTTCTTTGTCCACTTGCACTCTTTCGAAATATCAGATAAATCTTCTTCAATACTTTTAGCTATTTCTTCCTTTAAATAATTAAAATATATAAAATTACAAATAATTTAATATATCAAGCATTCAGATATTTTGTAAATTTAAATAATACTTAAAAAATTATAACCAGATTATACTTTATAATGTAAAATTTAATCATAAATAAAAAAAAACAAATAAAAAAAATTTATTGAAATATTTATAAAATTTGATGTATCAACATATTATGTGAAATTACTGCTTTCAAGGGATTCCCATCATTTGAAACAGATATTTGTACTTCTCGATTCTTTTGAAGATGCTTCATGACTTGTCTTATTTTTGTGTCTAAGTCATGTTTACTAATTTTGGTAGTTACGTTAAACAATTTTTTATCTTTAGACTTATTTTTCTTTTTCTTTTCAGCTTTATATTTAGATTCTTCAATAAGAAATTCGGATTTTGTCATCAATTTGTAGAGTGGCTTTTTCATCTTCGTATCAAGGTCAACAACTTTTACAAGATTTAGATTCCTTTTTATAGCTAATTTTTCAGCTTCCTCATATTTCATTAATAATATTTCGTCATTAGATATCATCAATAGGATTGGTTTGTTTTCATTAATTTTTCCAACTTTTTTAGATGATTGAAGTGATTTAGTAGATTCACCTGTAATTTTCGACCCATCTTCTGCATGAAAATATTTATAATTAATGGTATTTAAAGGCTTAGGAAATTGATAATTTTTAATTCTGTTTATAGCTAAAAAATTGAATGAAGACTTCGACCCTGTAAAATGATTAACCATTTGAAATCTCCCAAACACATAGCGTAGTATCATTATTTATTACAATTAAACGAGATCAAAAGAATAATTGTGTGCTCCTTTCCGCCCTTAGTGATCTCGACATCAGCTGATATCGCATGCCCGAGTCACGGTCGTATCAGAAATAATAAGGGGAGATCGCCGATGCCCATGTTGGACATTGTAGTAAAATTTTGACACTGAGCGCTATGGCGGTGAACAACAGTACTCTGTTCGTGTGATATTCTAGATGTTGGTTTTCGAGCTCGTGCGATCGACGGGGTGATGGCGTTGAGCACGGGGGGGGGCGGCAAAACAATAGATGCAATAAAAGGTATTCACTGCTGTCGAAATTTTTTAAGTGTGTATAGATTTGCTTTTATCTGTGTGTGTGTGTGTGCGCGCGCGCGTAAGTGTGTATGTGTATGTATATATATATATATATATATATATATATATATATATATATATACATATTTTCTTAAAATTTTAAATTCGCTGCGTGGCGATGATAGTGGTGCGGAATCAGGCTACGAAAAGGTATACACACTTAAAGAATTTCTTCGTTGACACTAGTGAATTCCTTTAATACACTCCACTGCCAAATTTTTAAGAAAATATATATATGCGTATTTTCTTCAAATTTTAAGTTTAAAACTTGATAATAAGACTACGTTAACGTTAATAATAAGACTAATTTTATATAAAAAATTCTGTAAATTATTTATGTAATAACATTCATTATATTTTTGTATAATAAATTTTATTTCATTGCTATTTATATTATATTATGTAATTTACTAAAGAATATCATTTACATTATTTTGCATTTTATTAGTATATTAATTAACATTATTTACTTTTGAATCAAAAAATATTTTCTTACGGTATTGGGGATAGGGGGGAGATTAAGCTTTTTAAGAACGATTCAGAATGCACGTTTGAAGAATTGTAGAGCCCGGAAAAGGGCCGTCTGTCCTCCCGCCAACTATCGTGGGTGATACCGGGGGAGGGGGGTCCGGTATGAGGAAATGAACGGGAGCGGCCGGAGTCTCCGGGCTGCTCGCCACCGACTCGCGCTTCGGCTTCAATGAGGGGCAGCTTCCTCTATTATCCCAATGCCGGGCGTAACCACCACCGTGCTCCGCACCATCCTCTCTAGTTGCTCGTTCTTCGAGCTGGCCTCCAAAAGCTCCGGGAGTCCCAGGTGCAGGGTCCAGAGATCACCCGGGATGGACCCACGATGAGCCCGCCGGTTTCGTTGACGCGGAGCCTCTCCTTCCACCGACTTGCCCTGCGACAGGGCCGTTTTCCCGAAGCAGTTGAGCATGAATTGGACACCGTCATGATTCCTTGTTGGTTGCGAAAAGAATGAATGTGGCTTCCCTATTGCCAGCTCTTTTAAGGCCTTGGCGGCCCCCGCTCTGACCCCAAAGGCTGATTTCGGCCAGAGCATTACTCTTATTCGTAGCTAGTGAGCACTGTGCCCGTAATTCCTTTCAGATAAGTCCCTCATCCGGAGGTATATATAGTAGTTTCTGAAATAAATTTGCAACATATAAGTTACTCAGCAGAAGCGGTCAGAAATTCAGACTTCTCGTCGTTTTGAAAAGAATGGACAATATCATTCAAATCTCAGCAGAGCTATAATATATATATATATATATATATATATATATATATATATATATATACATATATATATTGTAACGCGCTATTTGCGTCGGTTATTTTGAATGCGTGTCTTACCTGGATTTAAGCGGAGCTCATCCTCCTGAAATTATGAAAGGGAGGATACACAAAACTAGGCGTTTCTTTACTCGAGTAATAATACGACATTTATTATAAACATATAAAATAGTAATACACGCGGACCGGCGAGGGTTCAGTTGGGCGCCAGCTGAGATACGGGTCTCAGCGCGAGCTATACGTAGCTCGCTTTTTACTCCCGTCGGTCGCACAGCACTGTTTAATCGCGAGCTCCGCGTCAGGAAGATCGCCTGGGCCGGCTCATCAGGGCGGTAGATTCCACGCAGTATGGAGCAATTCGCGGCTCGAGAATGGAACCGAGGTGGAGCACTTACCTTGCGCTCTCCACTCGCCTCTCACTCCTCGGCGATGGCTCGTACGCCGTGGTAGGCGTCTCGGGACGGCAATTCCCGAGCTGACGTAGTAACTATCGGCTTGCCTCTCGCCCGGGACTTGCGGTTGTCCTCGGGCATGGGATTCGGAGGTCACCCTCACCGCTTTCTTGCCGTCGCTGGCTTTTTGCGGCCCCGTTGCGTGGCTGCCTTGAGTCGGAAAATAGCTCCGAAAACGAAGAGCTGTTGCTCGCTCGGGAGCCAATCGAGAAGAGAGAGGAAAATTCCTCTCGACCCGACATCGGCCGCGGCCCTCCCCAAGCGGCGTAGCGGGGAAGACTATGTCTCTCCCCACCCAGCTCCGCTCGGGATAGCTCGCGACTCGCGGGTAATGTGGGCCAGTAAATAAGAAGCCACAACAATATTGTAACAATATTTGACAACAGCCTTGTAACGCATTTCCCGAGTTACAATATATATATGCTAAGCCTCTATACAAGGGTAACAAACGAGACCGTAATCATTTTGTTACTTATCTCATTATGCCCATGTGTAGGTATGGCTCATTGTCGCTTGGCGACCCAAAACCGTGCAACGTCACAGTACGGGCTCCACTTATCAAAAATTATAATAAAGTTACGTCCCTGAAAAGTCGGTAGTACAGCACATTCTGTTTAGTTCTGTAAATCACCACAATTAATTTCCCTAGTAGTCGCTGCAATCGAGTTCCGTCAGAGGTATCAAGCACTCTTGAAACTGGATTAAAACAAGCTTTGCTAATTTACCACGGCGCGACGATCGGATAAAAAAAATGCGAGGTAAAGCTTGACAGCGTGTTGCATGCACAACGGCCCCAGCGAAGCGATAAACTCTTTAAAATCTCAGCAATTATCATATAAAAAGTTTTTGTGCTAAAAAAATATTATGCTAATGTTAAATATGAAATTAATTATAACAGGTATTGATGATCTAGAAAATAACATTGAATTAGAATTATCTAAACCATAAGGTTCTCAGAAATCAATATTCGGAAAAAGAAAGTTCTAATTTTGACGTATATAGAACATGGCACGGGATAAAGATACGCAAACTCATAATTTTTAATTGCTTTAATATATATAAGTAAAATATGTAAGTAATATATGTAAGTAAATGTTTATTATTCATCTTATACAATATTTTTAAGAAATTTATTTTTTAAATATTATATTTATTCATGGTAGGTTACCTTTTGAAACGAATTTTGATAAATGAGTGTAACAGGAGTATTGGCAGGATTTACTTCTCATATAGGCAAAGCTGTTAATGATATAAAAGCGGCAAGCAAGAGTTGTAAGAGAATGGAAGATAGAACCAAACAAGGAAAGCAATTAATCTTGGAAAAAGTAATGGTCTTTACTTAAAACCGTATAAAAGTAATGGAGCAGGAAGTCTCTACCTAAAACGGTATAAAAGTAAAGGGTTAAAAAAAGTTTCTCTGTAGATTTACTAGATCGACATTGATTTAATAAAATACGCTCATGTGTTAAAAATGACTGCTTTTCGAGGCGTATTTATGTGCAATGTACTGCCAACTACATGTAACAACCAAAACTGGCAAAAATATCGATTGTAGGGAACTTTGAATGATAAAAATCGGATGGTTTGGGCTCGAGTTACATATAAAATCATATAAAATAATTATGAAGGTATTTCATAAGCCCTAGAAGATCATTTTATCCGATTTTTATCCATCAAATTTCCTTGCAATTAGTATTTATGCCAATTTTGAATGTGATTATTAAATATCTATTTCTCAATCTTTACAACATTTCGACAATTTAGTTCCAATTTTGTTTTTGTAAAATGCGTGTATGCACTCGCGGTCAGTTCGTGCGCGCCGGCGTGCAGCCACTACTTTCCCCACCCTCTTATTCGACTAGTTTTCAACCTAAAATTGATATTCCCAGCACAGTGTCAAGTAAGGACATACCTTTCTATATTAGAAGTTTTCGCATTATTTGTATTTAAAAAATGCACATTGTAAAGGAATTGCTTCTTTTACCGGAATTAAGATTTAATTTATACTATATACATAAAAAATTTCAGAAATATAAATTTTTAAAATTAAAAATTGTACTTATGTCGACTGTTCTGAATTAAATTAATAAATATTTTTATCAGTATTACAGTCTTTATAATATAATATATTAGCTAAAATAATGACAGTCTGACTTTCATTGTAAGACCGATAAAAATATTTATTAATTTAATATAAGGTGGGATAATTAATATAATTGGAATAATCTAAAAATAACCAATGTAAAGAAAAATGGTAGATATAATATATGTAAAATTGTATTTATCCATCAAAAAAATGTCAACATTTATGACTTGATTTATAATGTATAACGATAGATAAATATTTGATTTAATTAATAAAACAAATTGCAGTAAATTATGTAGTTTACATGTTCTAATTTTGGTATAATTTTTAATCAATGTAAAAGAACAATAATAAATTCAATCCATAAAAAAGAAATAAAACAATTATTTATTTCTTTTCATTAATTTGTTAAATAATGAATAATTCAGTTTTGATGAATGGTTATACAACGTGATTTCTATTCAAAATTATAGAAAAATCATTCAAAGATGTGGTAATTATTTTAATTAAGAAAACATTTTATTTTACCCTTTTCAGCAAAGGTAATTTTATAATAATAGATTATCCAGTTTATTTTAAAATTTTTGTTTTCTATAATCAGACAAGAGATGATAAATCTAGGTTAAAACATAAATATAATTAATAGATAACACAAGAAACAACAAAATATATTATTAAGCTACTACGGAACAAGCTATTGCGCAAAATTACGCTGCAGTTATGTAAATAAATATAATTAAAATAAAAAAGAAAAAGAAGATAACAGAGAGAGAAAAGAATGTAAAAGTGAAAAAAAGAAAAGAAACTACATCTATGCTGGTTTTTTCCCTCTCGTTTGTCTATTCGTTTTTCTATTATTATTTATGACAAAAATTTTCTTTTCTTTTTTTTAAATAACATATTAGTATAGCTAGTTTTTCCGTTTCTCCATGAAGCAATTTTTCTAGTGTTACACTTCATTAGAATCAAATGTAATACGCGACAACTATATCTATACGTCTCTATGTATGTATTTAATTATAAGCCTATTGTAATGTAACGTCTGGGCATATTCGCCCTTTCGTGCACATCAGCTTTATTCGAAGTGCACACGTACATTTTTAAATATACGTATAAGTGCCTTCGATGTACCCTCGCTTGTTTCGAACCTGGAGTTTCCTCCACTAGCTCGGGAATATTAAACAATTGAATAACAAAATAGCTTGTTATATGCCGACGCATAGGCTCCTTAGAGTCTTGCGTGCGCGCTTCCGTAGAACACGGTAAGCATTCCCGAACGGCCTCTCTCCGCCGCGGCGATTCCGGGCGAATCAGTGCTTGCGACCACCGGCGGAGCCTTACGGCGCCACCGGAGTCGCAAGCACAGTTGATATAAAAGAGAGGGCTTTCGGGATGGAGAGACAGAAAGCCAGCGGGACGCGACGGCCCATCCTCGGACAATAAACTAACTCCACTGTTATCCGACGTCTTGTTATTTCCCCTCCCAGACTCCATCCCACCGTAGGAGCGAAGCTCCCCCGCGCCGCACAGGCTCCAACAGGAGAGCGGAGCAGCGCCGCCGCACGGGTGGTGGCACCGAGGGAGAGACAGAGAAAGAGAGGGAGATGCAGCGCCACCGCTCTAATAACAGTAGAGCAGGCCGCCACCACCGCGCGCCCCCGCACGGCTCGAGAGAGCGGTGACCGAGCGGCCGCCGCCGCAACAACGAGCGCCGCCGCAGCTGATCAAGAGCAAGGCCGGCGGAGGTCAGTACAGCTTGGGCCTTTGGCCCAAGCTGACCTTACCCCTTCTCCCCCTTCCCGGTGGTCACTACTTCATTGGTCCTTTCAGGACCGTCTCATGCGTAGGAGACAAGGTGAGCCACCCACTCCTCTTCCCCCCTTCCCCCCCTCCGGAGGGTGGTGTCCACGCCCCGAAGGCCCTTCTCAGGCCCGTCCAGTCGTAGGGGACAGGGCGACCACCCACCTCCCCCCTGTTCCTCCCGCCTCACCTGCGGATCCCAGGGCCCACCGTCGAGGGGACGGCAAGCGGCACCGTCCCCTCCTCCCCCCTCGCCTGATCCTCTAGGACTCTCGTCCGATCCGGAAACCCGGATCAGACGGACGCTGTTCACGGTGTGGACTCCGGGTAGGGCAACCCTCCGAAAGGAGTTACGGGCATGGCGCCCAGTAGCTCCGACTAAGAGCGGTGACCAAGACCTCCGAAGACCCACCGGCGTGTCGAGAGACGCGCCTGGAGGATCGTCGGAGGACGAGACCTTCGAGGGGTGGCACTCTCCGGAGTCCGTATCCTTGCCCCTTCCCCCTCCCTACGAACCGGCGGTCGTATCCGGTTTAAGGGATCGGGGTCGGGGCCGCTCCGGCCTTAAAAGGGCCGACCATGGGGTCACTGGGAACACTTCTTCCGAAACCAGGAAGGAAGGATGACTCCAGAACGCTCCTGCGCTGACCCAGAACTGCGGGCGAGACGGACACGACGCAGACCACGACGGAGGAACGAACGATAGCGCGCCAAGAGGAACGCACGACGCCGTCGGAATAGGCGAACAGCGCCGGAGGAAGGGAGGGAAAATTTCTGGGAGATCGATTTAGATCTGCCAGATCTAGATCTCTCGGAAGCCACCTCGGAGGACGAGGGACCGTCGAAAGCCTTACGGAGCGCGGTGGTAATCCCAACCGCTCCAGAGGCCCTCGACGTGCGGAACGAGATCGGCATCCACCGTCCCACTCGGCCGTCGCTCGTCGTTCCCCCTCCTCGGCCTCCCCTGGCGGAACTTCCCGGGATCCCGGCCACCTTCCGACTCCCCGACCGGAGTCTCTCTTCCATCCGGCGGCGTCTGAAGGGCAAGGGCCTCCCTGCGGTCTCGCGCATCGGCTTGGTGAAAGAAGGGATACAACACCGTAGCCGAAGCGCAAGCCGGAGACGGGCTGTACGCACGCTCCGTCCGCCTCCGTTTGTGTCTCCGTACCGGACCCCTCCCCGGTACCACCCGCGTTGACACAACGAGAGGCGGCGATTAAAACGGCCCTTTTCAGGGCCACCAAACCAATTCACACGAAGCCAAATTATTCCGTTAACCGATACCTCCAGTCCCATTCCCTCGTCATGTAACAAGCTATTCGCGTTTATTTTATGTCAGAATGCTTCCTACGCTCGGTTAGATAGACCGGAGTCCAAGGGCTTCACTTGAATACGAATTCCTCTTCTTTCAAAAGGAAAGCCGTATTCGCCTCGGTCTACCGATATCTATTTCCCTATATGAGAACATATATGTGTTTATTTGTGTATATAAAAAAAAGAGAGGGGCATGTATAGTCCTACCATGTAGGAGGACCAGTCACTTCCCCGGATTGAATGGAAAGAACGAGACAGAGGAGAGAGAAAATGAAAATAATAGTTGAATTATAATTATTTTTATTTCTTACTTTATATTCTGCTGTTGAACACACACACACACACACAGAGAGAGAGAGAGAGAGAGAGAGAGAGGAGAGAGAGAGAGAGAGAGAGAGAGAGAGAGAGATGCTGATATCACGTTTCGGAGTTTCTTTGAGATTACTGGCTTCCTGACTGACTGCTCCTTGACTGAGGGTGCTACTGACTGCTCTGATTTTGCTTCTGGACTGAGACTACTTCTGATACTGATACTGGACTGAGACTGTTTCTGATACTGATACTGGACTGATACTGCTTCTGATACTGATACTGGACTGACTTTTTGTGGAAAAATCGGGGCTTTATATAGCCGATTTTTCTATAACCATTCGCAATCCCTCTCTCTGCTCCTCGTTTTTATGGCTTATTTTATTTGTTATTTATTTTTCTTATTTCAACCTTAATATTAGTGTAATTTTATAATTTTTATTACAAACATTTGTTACAATTTTTATGCTAACTATTTATTTTATTTACAATATGGTTTAACTGTTAAAAGTACTGATTTTACCACAAATTAAAGATTAAACATTGTACACTAGCGCATCGCTAATGTACATATTGCGCTACCTAAAAGTCCTTCGTCGGAAAAACCTATGATTCTGACGCATGAGCAAGTCAACGCCTTACTTCGGCAGGTATTACGAAGTTGTTTTCCTCGCACAAATAAGATGATGACATTCTGCATGAGATTTAGTCATTTTATTCTATCATCTTATACTTTATGTTTTACTTTATTCTACAAAACTAACTTATTTATATATATATATATATATATATATATATATATATGTATAGTATACTTTAATGTTTATATCTATGTTATATACCTTTTTTAATATATTTTTATTTGATTATTAAAATTAATAATATTTTATTGTAATTATTAGCTCGATGTTACAGTAACAAGTATGGTATCTATTTCTATAATGTGTATTTTTGATTTTTTTATTTAACATTTTGTTTTTCATGATTCTGTCTATGTAAATAATTTTTCATGTATAAAAGCATTTATTTAAAAAAAAAACGACTTCAGAAAATGTTCAGTTGTTTTCCACCGGATCACTACTACATAGCACAGCATATACATATACATACCAGGGTATTTTGTTTATCATTTTGATGAAAAATGATAAACAAAAAGATCCGGCAACGTCGCATTTCGAAAACGAGCAAACTTGACCATGCTAAGCATGATCAAGAATGAACCGTTTATTAGGCTATTTTATGACATCTATTAAAAGGATGCAGTTTTTGTCGGTGTTATGAAGACTCTTTTCAAAATCCTACATCAATTAGCTAGAAAAACTTTAGCACACGTTCAGTTCTTGTGTTATTTTCATTGATATATTTTCTTATTTTTTCACCCGCGATTTTTTCACCGTTTAATTCTTGAAACTCTCAGGTAATTTTTTTGGTTTGTGTGTTTGTATGTATACTTACCAACTATTACAGTTCCTTTTTATTTTTAATTGTTTTTAATGAATAAAAATGATAATGAAATTCGTAAATAAACAAAGAACTGTACAAGAAAAGGAAAGAACAAAAACTTGCCAGAATGAAACACAACATGCGCAGTTAGAATTACATGCGAACAACGTTGTATAAAAAAAGAATTAATTTTTTGCCAATCTTAATTTGTAAAAAAGGTAATTATAATGTATTTTAGATCACTAAAAATATATTTATATAAAAAATTTCAAAGTTGTTGAAAAAAATGTAATGCCCGGTTATAGTATGTATCTGCGTGTGCGTAGTAGGAGTAGTAGTGTATTAGTTACAACTGTAATAAAATTACAAAGAATGCATTTTAATTTCAAATAATTTAATATAGATACATTGTTTGTAATGGAATTGCCTTTTGAACCTTATTTAAGTTAAAAATTATGATGGATTTTTTTGTGTAACTGTTGTTTTTACTCATAAAACCCCAGCGACCGAAATTGTATCGAAAAAGTTTCCTTCTACAAAAAAATGCTACCTAAAGGCTGTATACATTATTCGGCGTTTCTACGTAGTGAGCCCTCTCGCTGGGCAATTTGTCGAAAATAATCAAAACTATACTTTTCAATCACTTGATTAAAAAGCTGTTCGATCGATTTTCATTTTTTTAATGTAAATATGTTGCTATTAACCTAGATTATAATATATTATTTTTTCAAACAAATATGTCGAACGACGCCTACGATGGATCTATCACTAGAGCAAAGGACTAGTAAATTGGTGATCCGAGTTCAAATCCCGGTCTCGGCCGATTGACACAAGGACCGTTGTAATAATTTAGATGTGCTTTGTTTATAAACACATCGTAGACCTCCGTTGCTGACAACACCTCAATGAAGTGGTTATATTAATTATAAAACTATTCATATGAAAATATCTTAATCAAACAGTTCATTAAAAATGTATATTATATATAAAATATATATAATATTTTTTTCATCAACTATTAAGATTAAGATTTGACACAAGCACCGCTGTAATAATTTACATGTGCTTTGTTTACAAACACATCGTAGACCTCCGTCGTTAATTAGCACCGATATATGGAAGCATAAATAGAGCGACGTTAAATAACATAAAAAAAAGATTAAGATTAAGATATTTTCATATGAATATTTTTATAATTAATATATCCACTTTATTAAGGTAATTCTTTTTCTTATATAGAAAAAGTAAATTCTTTGCATCCAATATAATAAAATCATTTAATTGCCTCTATCAGATACCATTTGTATATACTGTTTAGTTACCTATACGGTATTTTAACAATATCTAAAATGCATATTTATAGCGATCATTAAAATAATTGTCTCACATCCATAAGTCGACTTTTAAAACAGGTTTATGTAACGTCAAGGCAAATTACATGTACCGAAGGGGAATCGAATAGTCATTTGTATGACGTCATTTATGCAACTTATTGATTAATCGTGAAGTAGACTTTCAAATGTCTATTAGAAGTCTTTATGATATACTGCAATGTACATTTAAGGTGGAAATAAGATGTCTGTCGTATATCTTTAAGGCGTCTTTTAAGATCTCGTTTATGTGCTCTTTGTCTGTTGTTAACTATAGTTATCGAAGTTAATTATAGTTATCTACGTATTAGTTATTACGTGCTAATTGGGTGGGAAAAGCTTATCGAAACTTAGCCGGATGATAGTTCAGATTTGTCTGATAGATGTCGCTGTCTTGGAAATCTCTTGATGGTTCTGTGTGCAATTGAAAAAAAATGCAAAAGCCAAAACGAGTAAGGAGAAGATAAGAAATAGAAGTAGGGGAGCAGAGATTTATCTTTCTCCTCTCTCCACGCTCACTGCATACCCTCACTCTTTTCTTCAATTATATGCATTTGAACGAACAATCTCACAGGGTGTCGCCGTCTTACGGCCAACTGTGTCACGAAGTCCTGCCGTGTAATTTGATACGATTTTACCGAAGCTTCCACCAGCTTCCACTCCTTCTTGCTATCTCCATACTGACTATATACTCATATCGGCCAAATTTGTTAGTTCGGGTCTCTGTTACTGGTAGCCTATTTATATTGAATTTGCCAATATATACATATATTACGATAGTGTAATCTGTTTAGTATTCGTATCTTCTATGGTTGAAGGATTGTAAGAAGTTATTAAATAAATAAAAAAAAGTAGATTTAGGTAAAAGTATATACTAGTTTGCTTATATTGTGTATTTAATATAATTCAAAAGACAAAAACACATATAAAATGTCGGAAAGAAAAGTCTTAAATGTAAGTATTAATATTATATTATGCAAATTTGAAGTAAATTTTAATTCTAAATTTTATTTTTTACTATTAATTACCTGCTATAGAAATATTACCCACCGGATTTTGATCCATCTAAAATTCCGCGTATGAAATTGGCTCGAAATCGTCAATACACAGTTCGCTTAATGGCTCCATTCAACATGAGATGTAAAACTTGTGGAGAGTATATTTACAAAGGTAAAAAATTTAATGCCCGCAAAGAAGATGTAGAAGGTGATACTTATTTAGGTATACGTGTATATAGGTTTTATATAAAGTGCACAAGATGTTTACAAGAAATTTCTTTTAAAACTGATCCAAAAAATGCTGATTATGAAATTGAAGCCGGGGCAACAAGGAATTTTATGGCTTTGAAATTGGCAGAAGAAAAAGCCAAAAGAGAAGAAGATGAAGAAAAAGAAGAAGAAGCCACAAATCCAATGAAACTGCTTGAAAAAAGAACACAACAGTCAAAACAAGAATTAGAACTCTTAGAGTCATTAGAAGAATTGAAAGATTTGAATCGTAGGCAACAAATAATAAACTATGATCAAATGCTTGAACAATATGATACCAGTGCTGCAAGGCAAAGAACAGAAAAAGAACAAGAAGAATTTGATGAGCAACTTGTTAAAGAAATGTTTAAAAATAAAAAAAAAATAATTGGTAAAATAGTTGAACAAGAAGTTATCGAATTGGACAGTAATGACATAATAGAACCACCAAAAAAAATTCAAAAGGTTTCAATTTCTCCATCCACTTCAACAGCAAATTCCAATAAAATAAATTATAGTATTGCAGATAAAAGAAAAAATCTTGGTATCAAGATTAAATCTGAAAATTCTACAATATCTGTGAATAATGAATCGAATAATATACAAAATAGTGAACTAAGTAAGTCTTCGAATAATATAAATAATTGCTTAACTAGCAAGAATAATGTACAGATTGATAAAAGTGTTAATAATAGTTCAAAATCTGAAAGTACTATTGGAACTGATAAATCAAGTGGACTTTTGCTATTAGGTGCATATTCAGGAAGCAGTGATGAAAGTAGTTGATTATTGTAAAAATTTTATTTTCATAATAACAAACTATAGTGAATCCTTTTATTTATTAAACTGTTACATAAAATAAATTAATTCTTATAAATATTTTGTCTGTAAAACTTATAGAAAATTTCTTTTTTGTTTATATAAAAAGGATATGTATAAAATATTTATATAAAATAAAATATTTATTTGTAAATAACATTTACATAAAATTTTTCTAGTATTCATTTTACTGTTACAAACTTGTTTTTGAAACCTAGTAAGTTCTTCTTGTTCAATGATTTTAATTACTGAACTAACTATAGTTTTGTAAAAATATAATGGAGCAACGAAGATCCATTATAGGAAGGTGAACCCTCTATTCCTGAAACAGGAAAGTAATATTTGCAAATGCTAGATAAATTTAAAAGCGAGTATATAAAAGCTAAATAAGATTTCACATTTAGTATTTTATCTAATAAATTTTCATAAAATTTATAATAATAAACAGAAATTACACGTCACAGATTCTATTTTATATTTATATTATTTGTCTAGTATTATTTAATTATTCTGGTGAGTATATAATTTTAAAAAAGTATTAATACATTATTAATTTACTTTGAATGTTCAAAAATGTAACTTTTTTAGATATAAATTTTATTAAATATATTTTATTTTCATTATTTCTCTGCATGAATTTTTCCAAAATCTTATTTTTATAATTTATTATAAAAATACAAAAGTTAGTATTAAATTTTATGAGTTTTGTAGTAAATTAATTTCGATATTAAAGATAGTAAAGAGTGATTAAAAAATATTGATACACCTATATAATTGCTGCATATTTCAAAGCTTATGGCTAGAATTGATAATATTTTGGATTAACGTACCGTTGAGCTTGTTGGCTTTCCTTAAGGGAAAACTCCAGTTTAGCTATTCGATTTTCCAATCGAGTGCGTTGCGCTTGTGAATATTCATCTTGCTTTTCCATTTGATTTACGAGTTTTTCCAATTTCTTTATTTGAAATTCTTTGTTTTTCAATTCTTCGAAATTTACTTGGAAATGCTCATTAACTTTGCAACTGTACGTGTCCTATAAAAAAAAAAAGAAGAAAGTTGGTTCTCGTTTGTTAGATTAAAATTGTTTTAGAGACAAAGAGGAGATTAATGACTTGATCGGATATATCCACCGGGTTTTCTTTATCATTAAGATGAAGTAGTTGCTGCATTTCTCTTTTGATTTGAAGTCGATTGCCTTCCTCACTAATATATTTTTTATAAATTTCAACTGACAATTGCAGCTGATTGCAGGTCTTTTCTAGCTCGGCGTTCCGAGTATTTACTTCGTTGAGATTGCTCCGTAGATCCGTGATCTGCTGTTGCAGGTGCATAACAGGTAAACCAAAAGATGTCCTACCACCGTCCTTAATGCAGTTCTGCAGCTTGCTCAAATCTTTGAGCTTATTTTCGAGATGCTCGTATTTCTGTTGCCTGTATTAATCGATCTCGTAATTATTTTTTTGACAAATCCATATCGAGGAAAGCAAGAAGGAATCTTACGTTTTTTTGTGAGTTTTTTGCAGTTGAGCATATTGGTTGTTTAACGCCTCAAACTCATCCGATTTTTTGAGAAATTCAGCTTTTAGATTTTCCTTTGAGCAATCAGATTCTGGATTCTAAAATATTGCATAAAATATGTTCAAACTAAAAGTATTTGACCGTGTTTAAATTCATTGAGCAAATTTTATTAATCGTTTACCTCATCATTGGCTAACAGAATTTTTTCTCTTTCTGCGTACAATTTCTCAATGATTTTCTCCTTTTCTGTTAATTGTTTTTCGGCTTCCTTCAGATCGTGAAATAATTGGATTTCATATTCAGAATGATCATCATCTTCAAAAAGTTATGTATAAATAATGACTTCAGAAGTCTATATATATAGAGATATAGTGATAATTTTGATTGTATTATTCGCTTAGGATTTTTACCTGTAATGGTAACTTCTTTTTTCTTGTCTTGAATGTCAAGAAGTTGTTGGCATTTGTCTTCTAATTTTATATATTTTGCTTTTTGTTCCGCCAATTCTTTTTCAATTTCTTGACTTTAAGTAAATATATATGTTATGTAAATAAAAAAAATATTTCTTAATACTTTTTAATCTTACTTATTATAATGTTGATGACTTAATTCTAATTCGAGATCTTTAATTTTATTTTCATATTTGACAGTGGCAGTCCTCATTTCATTTTCTTTATAATTGAATTCATTTCTTAGTTCACTCATTCTGAAAGAGATTTATTGTGATACGTAAAAACTTTATTACCTTTAATAAAATCGATTCTTTTCATAAAGTTGTACTTTAATAAAATTTAATTTCGTATATTCTTATATAATTAAGAAAAGAACTTAATGAGAATCTAGATTTTCAATATTATGTATGGTTGGAATCTTAAAAGTCACTTTATATAATTGAGAATGAAATAACAATCAAAGAAAAAGCGAGCAACTTTGTCTCCACGGATTCCTTTTGTTTGTCCAATTTCTGAAGTATCGCCTCATTATTCTTATGTATTTTGGCCAGATCCCTGGCCTTTTGCTCGATAATTTGATCCTTTTGTTTCAGCTGCGTCTCCAGTTGCTTCACATGCTCCTCGAGCTTCTTACATTTCGTATTGGCGGTCGTCAGCGCGGAGTCTTGCTCTCGCATTCTTGAACGGGTCTTTAATAATTTATCCCGTTCATTGCGTAGTTCTTTCATAAGCTCCTCTGAGTTTTCGCCGGTACCTATTTTACATGGGAGTCACAACGATTTAAATGATCCAGATATGAATATGCCAAACATCGAAATCAAGAGGATAAAATCGATAATATTGTTTTCGACCTGATTCCTCGACGGCTTTAGCATGCTGTCGCTCTTGGCGATACAACTGCAATTCGCGTAATAGGCAGCTAAAGCGATGTTCAAGATCGTGCATCAGCTGTATTTTTCCCTGCTCCATCGAATCCAATCGATGCTGAAAATCCGTGTTCTCCAACTTGTACGTCTCGAGCTGCAACGTTAACTCCGCCTTGTACCTGTACGATATCAGATATATGTAAGCGAGGCTCGCGATAAATCCGAATACGATAAGTTATTTCAATTATAGCATAAAAAATCGATAATATATAAGTGTAAAGAAATCAAGCGAATCTTTAGATTTTAATTTTTTATATTTAATGTAAGAATGATTTTTCTTTGCATTAAACAAATGAATTAGTGTATAGAAGTAAAAAAAAAATGTTGAGTAACCAACTTTGCCGGATCATCATCGAATTTTGCGACATAGCTCAAGGCTTCCGAGCATCTTTTGACCGCCTCGTCACTCAATTTGTAGACACTGTCAAGCAGCTCCTTGAGATTTACTTGTAACTGGGCCGTAGCATCGGCGTACTCCTGCTGCTGGCCCTGCTCTTCCACCCCGCCGATGTCCAAGCCGAATTCGCATTTCTTGCTGCGGGCCGACAGTATTAGGGGCAGCGGCAGCAGTTCCTCCACTTTACCAGGATCCTTGCCACCAGAGGCTAATATCTTTTCGCGCAGATTGAATAATTCCAAGTACGTGGCTTCAGTCGATTTCTGTGTACATATATTATATGTGTGTAGCCGAAAACACGAAAGTATGTTGATAGTCAATGCTTTTGTACGAGAGACAACTGGATCTTCTTACTGACCTGCTTGTCTTGAATATCTTTCTTCAGTGTGAGATACCGTTTTTTCCTGTTATTAAACTGATTTTCCAGTATGCGCCGTTGATTTCCCGTTACTGGAGTCGAAATGGTGGACTTCGAGTGCAAAGTGATGGGTTGTTTATCTATACTTTTCAATGCAAGGTGGAGAGGAATTGCATACTTCTCGCTCGTCTTTTCCGATGCTACATTTTCTATGCTGTCGGATCCCTGATTTATATTATTAAAAAATCACGCAAAAATATGCAGGTTTTTTTTAATTTATTTAGTTCCAAATGTCAATTTTTTCCAAATTAAACAATTATTTAAAAATATTCATGTTTATTGCATATAATTCAAAGAGTGTAATTTTTCATTTTAAGAAGATTTAAGATACTTTTGTTCCAACAAAAATCTTTACTTTATATCATTTTTTACTTTATGTAATTTATTTATGCTAAATATTGTGAGAATTATCGGGAATCTCTATTCATTTTTTAAATAACTGTAATCTATTTGATTGAAAAAGAAGATATATATATTTGATTTCACAAGTGTATAAATATAGGGAAAAGATATTTATGCCTTTCTGCACAGCTAAACACACGTAAAATTTGTACTTACTGACATTTGACTAGTTTCTTTATTTCCTTGCTTTGGTATTTTGCTTTTACTTATTGGTGACATGAAGGTTTTTTTTAACGTTTTTACCGTTTTATCGATCAACATCGAGTCACCTTTCATTTTACCTAAAATTAATATCAAAGCATTATCAAGTAACTATTGAAGAAATACATAAATCATAAATTATGCATATTTTTATTATTTCGGAGAAAATGTTAAGAAAATAATATACAGGGAAATATCTATTTATATGTATCTATGTATGTATGTATGTACGTACGTACGTATGTATGTACGTACGTATGTATGCATGTATGTATGTATGTATGTATGTATGAATATATGTATGAATATATGTATTATATATATATATATATATATATATATATATATATATATATATATACATATTCTGAACTCACTACTCATTTCGTCTAAGCTCGTTTTTACTTTCGGAGTCGACATTGTGCATCTGGCGGTATACTAAATTCTTAATAATATCATTATAATAAAAAATTTTGAGCGTTACGCAATACGTTTTCGTCGTTTGGGCCAAATACAGGCTAATTTTTTAAGCGGAAACCTCGCGATTCTTCTTCAAGCGAAACATATGACAGGTTGCTACGGGAAGAACTTCATGTTAAATCAAAGCGCTCACTTCGCAAAATAAATCATGATATTGTAGGCAGTAATGAGATGTATCACGTGCAAAATTTGAACAAAATTTTTCGAGTATATAACGATATTTTATATTTTATACAAATAATACTGTAAAATAAATCATTTATGATCCTTATGTTCATTATTTGAAAGTGTATTTCATTCCATAAATTCAGTAATTTTTTGACATCTAGATGAAGTTTTCTCTAAATCTTGATTCTAGTTGTCATCGTAAATCTCCAAAAATTACTGAATCTATGGAATGAAATACATTTTCCCATAATGAACATAAGGAATATATATATATATATATATATATATATATATATATATATATATATATATATATAAACTTGAAAAGTATAAACTATCACACGATATAATATTAATGTTTGTACAAAGTATATCGAATCGAACAAAATTGTATTTCAGTTTTTGTCAACTCCAAAGTGTCATAACATCACTGGATAAAAATATTTCAAACATTATTGAAAACCCTATTATACAGAATTAAAATAGGATAGATACTCAAAACAATAAATGATTTCATCTATATATTACACACAAACAAATTTTTCAATAAATTTTGATAAATTAAATGTATAAAAACTTGTGGAACTACAATAACTGAAAAAATAAATTCTCAAAAGTTAATTCTGAAAAATACATAAGTAATAAAAAGTATTTTCATAAACATTAGTTAAGTTTAATTTTCAAGATTTTAAAATTCGTCAAAGAAACTTAGATTTTTTTTTAGATTTTTTAATGATATTCTTTGAAATTTTATAAGATGATTCTAAAAAACTGTTTTAAAAGAATGAAAGTAATTGGTACTAATGAGTTCTGAAAAGATTTTATAAACCTTGCACCAAAGCGTACCGACTATAATTTTTGCCATGATTTTTAAATTTCTATCATAAATTAATAAATATTTTTACTGGTCATACAGTCTTATTAAATTGAATAAAATAAATCTATATAAAATATTATAATTATAATTTCACTCAGATTGACCTTGTTATGATACCTCCATTGACTAATCTATAATGATTTTTATTTCAGATTTTGATTTCAGATTAGTCTACGGGGGTGATCATAAACAGTCTGGCGGTCATTATAATTATTATATTTTATAAACATTTGTTATTATACTTTTAATGATTTATGTATGTTTATTTTATTTAATTTAATAGAACTATAAGACCAATTAACATATTTATTAGTTTATTTAAAAACAGTCATCATCAGTGCACTAAACGTTTTATTAAAAATTTCTATCATGTTTAATTTATCGTATTATAGTTGTAAATGTTTTATAATTATTATGAATGGAAATAAAATCACTACGAATTTTTAGTTTTTTTTCTCGCTTTTTATATATATCCTCCCATTCCCCTTACCATCCAATCAAAAATCGTTCTGTGGCTACTGTATATGTGCGCGCATGTGGATGCATTCGTTCGTGCGCGCGCGCGTGCATATACGTGTGTAAGTATTCAAAGCGTTTGATGTTTGGATTTCAAAGTGCTTCAGTCGACCGGAAGCTATATAGTCACATATGTGCAGACGTTTTTAAAAGTTTCGAACGGGAACTAAAATTAGTTACACCGCAATCGTGATGGGCATCTTAACGCAGGAGGAGATTTATTTCTTCTCTTTTAGAAATTACAGTTAATTTTTTTACAAATAGAATTATTATAATTAACGCTAAATTAGAAAAGTAATGCATTTGTTATTTACCTTCCAGTGTTACACATACTACCGTTTAGATATTGGTATCTTGAATTGTTGGCTTTATATTATTGTAATAAATAAATTGCATCAAATTATTATAATCTACTAATATTTGTATGATATTAATTAATCAATAACCAGCTTTAGTGTTAACATAGATTTTTGAGCAGAATAGTATGCTTTCGTTTAATAATGTTCAAAATATACTATTATTAGAAAGAAGAAAATGGTATTTTACGCAGTTGCACGTATTTTAACCTCATAGGTTCCATAATAACTTCTATCGTAAATGGAAAATAGATTTTATGAATTTGCGTTGCAAAATTTGTTCTTTACCAATTAGTAGATATAAAATTGTGACTATTTGTGATACTGACAATATTATAAAAAATATTTGTAAACTAATAAAAGTTTTAATAAAATCATTGCATTTACGTGTTTTTATTTACTGTTTTTTTTCTTTTTTTTTTTTAAGTTCTAAATATATAATACAAAATATGTGTCATTTAGTCGTTCTGCAATTTGACCATGCATTAGGCAATATGCTTGTTTGATAAACGATACAATGATGTACAGTGGTCAATTGAAAAAAGAATTAAAGTCCTTATCAGATAAAAATTAAATTATTTAAAACAAATATTAAATAAGCGAAGATTCTTCTTTATACTTTTTTGATACGTGTTAAAATGAATGAAAGATGGAAAAGGTACCAAAAATATATTAAAATTTTTTTTAAAAGCGATTTATATATTAATTAAAAAATTTACATTTATATTTTATAAAGCAATCATTTTCAAAAGAATGCAAGACTTATAGAAAAATAATTAAAATTTTTTCAATTATATTGGATGTATTATAGTATACATTAATGGTACAAAAATCATATTGTTAAACTTTGCTAGAACTTTGCCAAATTCCGAAATATCCAAATTGGACACAATTAGCAATTTTTGACAAAGTTTTGTAAGCTTTGATAGTATTTTAATAGAAATTGATTTTCACTAGGCAGCATACTCTTTTAGGGATGGACATTTCGAAAAAATAGATCTAAGATCATAATTTCAATTTTATAGATTAGATTCTAAGTTTACAAATGAATTATTTTTTTAAACTAAATAAATAACAAGCATTTAACAATAAATAAAAATAGCTTTTTAAAATAAATTTTATTTATTTAAAAATATATAAAAATGGATATTTTTCAATTGTATAATGTTATTAATGTTTAATATTTTTCAGATAATTTTCATGAGTAATAAATATAACCTACAACAATGTGGAAATTTTCTGTAATACAATGTATTTGTTTAGTATTTTTTGTTGTAAATGGTTTAAGTGATAATTGTGAAATTCCTTGGATAAAAAGTGGACATGAAGTAGTTGAATCTCAATATGTTCTTGAACTTTCAATTTTTAATACAACAGGAGATTTACATACTTATTTTCCAAATACAAATTATGATGGTACGTATTAACTTATATTCATTTTATAATTTATTATGAAGAAGTCTTGAATTACAAGAGATGAAGAGGCAAACGGTTACAATAAAAAATTTCAGTTTGATTAAAATTCATTTAAAATTCTTTTTAACATAACGCGAATTTTACCCCTAAGGTAATTTTGGGATAAAAATTACTGTAATATTTACCACAATCGTCATACTTTGTGATGTTCTTAGATAATTTCATACAAATTTTCCTTAAACTTTACTCAACTTGCTATAAGATCCTTTATTCTAATAATATGATAAATTTTACGATCAAGAATAATTAAATTAATGAAAATTTGTAATGTCTCATGATTGTGATCAATTTTATGTTAATTTTTTTCCTGTAGATTGCGTAAATATAGAATGCATACCTTGATAGCTAGCAGATAACTCACACTTGCAGAAATCCTCGCATACACTCGCTCGTAGAATACTTTTCAATCAAATTGTAAAATTTCCATTTATTGATAGATATATTTTTGAACAAAGATATTAAAATTTAAAAAATAATACTAAATATATAATACAATATTATTCTTTTTTAATCTTACTTATGTACTCGAAAATGTACTAGTCGGATGTAATCGTTCACTACTACATAAATTTACTATTAGTATAAATTTAACGGAATCGCGCTATTTCAATCATATTTTGTATATATATTGTTTTAAAAGAACTTCTTTAAATTCATTATCTTGCATCTGAGTTAAAAATTTCATTATTTGTGAAAAATAATTAATTAATTAGAAGGTATTAAAAGGTATATTATTATTTTTTTTATTCAATTTATATTATAATAATAAGTCTTAATGTCTACTACAAATAATATACACCTGATGAGTAAAAAGATTTACATCTCAGTGTGTTTAACGGAAAATTTTTAATTTACATCGTAATACGTCTAAAATGCGTCATTTATGTTAAAAATCGAAGTGACTTCCAAATAACTCTGTTGTTTTAGTTACCATAAAATCGAAGTTACGAAACCATACTTTCACACAATTTTATTTTACGATATGGAACATTAATAAAACTATGAGTTATGGATCATTGGAATTGCGTGAAAAAGATTTATCGATGTTCCATAATGGACCATATTGTATTAACAGAATTATCGATGGACCAGTATCGCTCGCAAAACTGAAACTGACAATTGGTTGGCAAAGTCCCTCGGTGAACAGTGGTTGCATTGAATTCAGGTAAAAAATTCTTACTGTTCCAAAAGTTAATTCTTATAATAATTAGCAAATGAATATTCTGTTATACATGAATAATAAAAAAATAAAAGTATTTTTTATAATAGTGAACAAGATAAACAATATATATATATATATATAATTTACAGAGCAGCTATTAAAGAAACAGAATTGCGATATCATACTACAAATATAACAGTTTGCCAAGATCCAAGAGTTGATTTAGACGATCAAGGTGAAATTTTAAAGAATTGTTGTGCTTGTAACGAAGGAAAATATGAATTAACATTTGAGGGTCTTTGGTCGAGATATACGCATCCCAAAGTAAATGCATTTCATTTAATTTTAATGTTCTATAAAAATGAAAAATTTATTATTATCTAAACCTCACAGAATTTTCCACGAAGGGAGTGGTTAGCTGTTTTTCCTACAATAATCGGAGCTTCGCACAAATACGATTATGAATTTTGGCATGTTTATGTTAATGCTAGTAATGGATTAAAAAAATTTGCAGAAACTGGCCATACAGTGGATTTGGAGTTAGAACTTAAAGCTAACGTAAGTTTCTGTTCGACATACTGTTCATACATACAATTTTAACAATTCGATTCGATCGAACGACTGAATAATATTGGAATATTTTGATTAGCTGGAGTAGTTCAAACATCAAAAAGTTCCGTATATTCCTATAATACATAACATATATCTTGATGGTGCATTTTATATAGATTTAGGATAAAGTTTGAATTAATTCGATTAACTATAATAATATATTAGTGCTCACTTTTTTGAGCACTCTATTTAATGAAAATGAAATGAATTAGAGCTAAACTTGTCAAATTTTTCAATTTTTTTATGATTAACTTAATATTTTCGACTTGCGGAATTGAAAACCGCTGAACGTTGGACATCTTACATCAAGTGAATATTAAAGTGATTTTAGTGACTTCTAAGAGGATATTTTATTGATGTTTTTGACTATTTATGAAAGTCCATTTTTGTTCTATATTTAAACTGATAATAATATACAATTTTAATATGTAATACGCGTGTATTTTGTTTATTGTTTAAGTAGAAAAACAGTATTGGGACTTTAATCAAATTTCGAGGCACTAACTTTCAAAATAAAACTCGAAAATCTTTTGCTGAAGTAAGAGTGGATAAAAATAAACATCTTGTTTCTCTTGTGGCAAGAATAGGTAATTATATTTACTAATTTTTTAGGTAAATAATGATTTAAAATATTAATTCTTTTTAATTGTAGAACCGTCGCCTGATTGGTTCATTGGTATTTCTTCATTAGAACTCTGTCAGCTTGACTGTACATGGATCGAACACAAAACCATCAATTTATATGCATACGATGCAGGTATTAGAAATGGTATATTGTACGAGGCAAGTATTTATTTTAGAAAATTTCTGCTGATTTATTGCATTTATAGAATTTACAGTGTTATTCAATTATTTTTTCTGATATTTGTATTACGCATTGTGTTAAAATGGAACTTTTATTGGTTTTATGTTACAAGTTTTATATAAAGGTTGAATCCATTTTTAATTAACCCTACAGTCATATAGTTATGACTAACTATCATTAATAGGGTACTCATTCTTATAAAAAATGGCGTTAAAGAATTCAATGTTTTATTATATAAGTCTAATGCCCAGTGCCATAGATGAATTGTAATATACTTAAGAAGAAATGGGGCTTCCTACAGTTTTCAAAATCTATCTCGCAAAAAATAATTATTTGTAGATTTTTCTGAGTGAGATTTAAGTAGAAGCAGTTTCAACTTTGAATTTATTGTCTTATTAAACTAGAGATTTGTGTTCCTGGACAAATATTACACAGGAATCCGCATGTCCTTTTACTCAATATAATTGATTAAATTAAGCAAAGAATGTCATAGAAAATCATTTAAAATAATATAAGGAGGTAGCACACGTTGATCTACTTATTTTGATAGAATTTGATTTCTGATTCTTCTTTTTTTTTTATAAAAATAGAAGAAATTATTTAATAAAGTCTTTAATAATCAATCTCTTTCCAAAATACAACTTTACAATGGTTATTAAATAATGACCATTCAATAAATCAATATTTTTTACAGGATCTTGATGAATTAACGGAACCTCCAGATGTTATACAACATTTAAATACGACTTGGCCTTTGCCTCAGAATAATATAGAATCTCCATTTTACGATGTAAGCAATAATACTCACGATGTTAGACCTCTTGCAAGAATTCATTTTACACGATTGAGAGGTTCAGAAAAAAAATGTCAAACTTTCGAAACAGCCGGTAGGTATTACTACAATTTATTTGTAGTTGATTTTTTATCGATTGTTCGAAGTATAAATATATGTAAAATCATAAAGCTTTCCAGACTTATTATACTAATAGATCATAATAAGAATACATATATTACAATTTTTCAAAATAAAAAATAATATTAAGTATTCATGGTAAAGGATATAGGGTTTCAAAGAAGGTTTCAAAAGGGTTTCAAAGAAATATATTTTACGCACACCAAGAATTATTCAATTATAGATTTCCAATAAAAAAAATGTAAAATATCTTAAAAATACTTTTTTTGAATTATTGTTTTCGATCTTCTGAAAATATGGATTTCATTTCAACTTAATTTTTTTGATAAATAGAATGTGTTACTCACTGGAGCAGTTGGAGCAACTGTTCTGTTCAATGTGGTAACGGCATAAAACAAAGAATTAGATTTTTTGTACCACCATACAACGAAGACAATTGCACAGCATCGTTAATTGATTCCACTATTTGTCGTATGAATTTAAATTGGTAAATATATTTTTTTGATTTGTTTTATTAAACATTTAAATAACAATTTTTATAAATAACATTTTTAGTCCAAGAGAAATTACAAACGACGATTGTGCTTTAACAGAATGGAGTGGATGGACAAAATGCGAACGAATCTGCGGTAAAGAAGTTAAAATGAGAACTCGTTCATTTAAATGGAGTAACAATGGTGAAGAATGCATTCAAAAATATGGTGAGATAGTTCTGCAACAAAAAATGGATTGCGGTAATCCTCCGTGTCCACATAACGAGTGGGTTTGTACAAAATTTAATTTGATTTTGGTTTGTATAAAAAAAGAATGAATGAGAATTTTGAAAATATATAGTTCTGAAAGAATTCCCTTAATCTACCAGAAAAAATTCCATTAATTTGCCAGAATTCTTTCACCTGAAAGCTTTCTGGAAATATACAAGAATAATATTCAAAAGGAAACATAAATGGATTTTGAAAAATATCTATCCACGTAATCCTTGCCAAGTTTTCTTTTCTAATAATTATTTTTTCCTTTTAAAAAGCTTTCAGTGAACCTAGTCTCAAACAATAGCTTTCTTCTGATATGAAAAAGTGAATATATAGATCTTTTAGACTAGGTATCTTTTATTCTATGTTACTGATCGTTGTTTGAAATGTTCTTATCGTTTCTCGAACTCCTTTAATAAATCTTTCAAAATCGTTTCGTCCTGTGTGGGATATTTTTTCAATGGCAGAAAGTCACTGAAAACGCCAAAAATTTATAACTCTTTTTATCTGTTGCAAAACAAACAACAAAAGCAATATTATATGGTTAAATGTCTGAACATGTTCGAGATAAGTCTACCAACATAAGACAAGAAGAAAATCGACGGTAAATTTACAAACACACACACACGCGCGCGCGCGCGCGTATATATATATATATATATATATATATATATATATATATATGATATTTTTATTCTAGTTCAAATCAGATGAAAAAAGTAATTCAAATTTATATATATATATATATATATATATATATATATATATATATATGATAAATGTTATCTATTACTATAGTCTATGTAAATACTACGTATACTATAGTATTGTTTCTAAGGTACATCTTCTGAAAATTTAAATAAAAATTACTATAAATGTAATAATTTATTTACTATAGGGATGCAATGACGCTTTATACAATCCTTGGTCAGACTGGACACCTTGTTCCTTGACAGAAGGAATTGGACATAAAATTCGGTACAGGACAATTAAGGTATGTTTTAACAATAACATCAGACTTTTAATATTGGAGGTATAAAAATATTTTACGAGAGTGTCTCATACTTAGTTTATAAAGAGAATAAAAGTATAGAGATTGAGTATGATTTCAAAAATTTTAATAAATAAAGAAATCTAGTTAAGATGGAATATTTTAATTTTTAATCAAAATTATAATTATAAAGTATATTTTCTTTTTATAATTCAATCAATTCTATCCAATGAAATAAATATAAAATAAAGAGTGTAATAATATATATTTACAGTTTATATTATTACAACCTTAATTTTAAACTGCTTAAAGTGGTTAAGTCATTGAAAATTATGAAAAAAAAATTTTGACATTTTTTAGGAAGCAGTCATTAACACTGATCAAGGTAATCATTCCGATTATGGAAACAGTATGTGTTATTATGATTCATTTGTTTGTAACGGACCTGATATACTAAGACCTGAAAATACAATGCTGCTGATGAATGAAAAGGAAACCTTGAATCAAAACATCGACCTAGTCAACGATAACCATTCTAAAATTGAAAAGCCAGGTAAAATATTAAAGTTAAACCAAATCTTTTTTATTTATAGTTTATTACAAAATTTTTAATTTTGTATGATTTTTTTATAAACTTTTAAATGAGAATAAGTAGAAAACAAAAACTACTGTAACAAAAACAATATCAATAATCGTGTTTTATAATGATTAAGAGATCAATGCAAATAAAGATTATGCCACTTTATCAGATTTAAAAAAATTACTTTTTTATTGAATAAGACTTTAATTTTGGAAAAATATTATACAATTATTCGCTTTGATTTAATACAAATTTAAAATTCTCTATATAGATTAGTTCACACAGCTTCCGATTTAAATTAAAATTTTTTTTTAACTTTAAATTTATAAAAAAAAGTAATATTCAATAAATGTACGAATATAAGAGCCCGAATTAAGTTGGATCTTTTATTTATATTCACTGATCAATCTCAATTGACTAAGCCACTTAACTTCTATCATGCATTAAGTATTTTGGCGTATATGCTAGTTGAGCTATAAAAGATACTGAGATTTATTTGAGTATTGTATGTATTAAAACCACTTAAAAGAAAATTTACTGAATATTTGAGGTGGTTTATTGTACCAGCCGTATTATTATTTTGATTAATGCTACGCTTCTTACTCATGCAATTGATATGATTTAAATAAAGAAAGTATCATAACATTTTATTATTTTATTCCTGGAAACAGAAGGAATACAATTTCATAGTATTAATTACAGTAGTTTTTATACGATGTATCATAACTTTTTATTGAAATAGCTATTTTCGTTTTTTTAAAAATTATTAAAATATTTTATTTAGGTATCTGCTTTGAAACGGTTGATAGAGCAGAATGTCAAGATGGTAGTGAAGATTCACTAAGATATTATTATGATCAAGATCAAGACAAGTGTAAGGTATTTCGATATTATGGCTGTGGTGGAAATAATAATAATTTTAAAGATGAGAAAAAGTGCAATGAAACATGTGTAACATACGGTGAATATCAGCTAAATTAATAAGCATGTTATTATCTTTTCTTGAATGCATTTATGATCTTCTAAATTTGAAAAGAGATCATATATTCATAGAATAAAATTCAAACACGCGAATATCTAGTAAAAAAAATTACGTGCATTTACTATAGCTGGGTACGTAAACGGTTCTCTTGACGGAGATAGAAGATCATAAGTATTTTTTGAAGGTGATATAAATGGCATGAGATCATTCATTATAACCATTAATAAATCTTTCAGGTAAAAAAATTGATTGTTTAGTCTCTACCTGGAGTGATTGGACCCCTTGTAGAAGTTGTAATGATATTAGAATGAGAGAAAAAACTATTTTGGTAAGTCTGATAAATAGCTAGTGATAAAAGCGAATTTTAGAATCAAGTTATTATATTTAAGGCGCAATATCATTATTATTAGTTGATAATTAAAATTTGATTTAAAGAAAATGGTTCGTTTGAGTAAAATTTTTATTGCAGCACACGATTCAATTACGTAAACTTCTTTTTATGAAGAATGACTAATTAATATTGGTAAAATATATTTTTTTAATAATGATTAAACTGAACATGAAATTTATATAATATTATTAAAATAATTGATTGTAAATAGCAAAATAAAGTTTTTAGTATTTATACTAATTTTCTAATTCGAATCATCAATTCTTTTTCTATTTATGCTTCTTTTTAACTTAAATAATAAATACTTTTTTAATAATATACTATTCCATTTGATTTAGATCGAGCCAAAAAATGGAGGAAGAGCATGCCCTTCATACTCGAGTAGAGTTCGCAGAGAGGAATGCAAAAAAGTTAAGAAAAATTGCAATCACCAATAGTATTTTAAAACCAGAGAAAAGTATAAAACGTTCAATAAAGTTTTTTTAAAATTTTTTTAAAGTTTTTTTCTTTTTAAAGACATTATCTCTAAATGCTCCCTTACTATAGCTATATTATTCAACTTTGTATTTCAGATGTAACATCTTAAATTAATTCTCACTTTTCTTAAATTTTCTTCATATTCTATACATGTATTTTCTACTGAGTTTGTAATTTTCAGTTATTACTTACCATACAATATCTTTATATGAATAACAATTTATATATTAAAGTATATTTGGACGAAGAAAAAAGATTGTAAGGATACGGGGAATAAATGGTTATGTATTAAAATAAAACACAAAATATCGCGAGTAAATAATATAAACAAGACTTGCTTAGGCGTAAGAACCCTCACGAATTTGAGGGAAAAGCCCGAGCAAGCTGAAAATTAATACTTTATTGATTACTATTATATAAATGAGCTTACACAACAAATCAATCTTTCGCTACTTAAACTAACGCAATGGTTTATCATAGAGAGCTCTCTTACCTATCGTAATGCGTCAGGGAACAGCCCTGACGAACCTTGTCAATCGCAATTTGTAGACAAATTAATCCGACCAAGCCCTTTCTCAGGGAGGCCGTTGACGGTGACGGTGAAATTAAGCGGATGGCAATGCCCAGTACGTCACGGAGCCCTGACGTCTCAGGCACAGGTACAGCCCTCGCTCCACAAGTACTTAAAAACAGGTTTGATGCTGTCGCGGCCGTTTCTTTGGCGCAGATTCGCTATTCGACGACCGCGCACTCGGGTGTCGTTCACCAATCACCGTGGATACACTATCAATTAATATCTAAACGCGAAGTAAAGCTAAGATGTGTGCACCGAAAGCAGCAAGATATTTCGTACAATGTTTATCTATTTTATATAATTCACGACGGACCGATTATTGAGAGACGTCTGTCTGCGAAGAGGAACGACTAAAGACTGGTTGTATATTTCAAAGTATAAGCGCTGAAGCTCGCATATAGAAACTGAAACTCGCATATAGAAAAGTTATATAAAAAAGATTGAATATCAAAGGTCCATAAATATTTGTTGCTTAAGATTTAGAAATACTCCATCGACACCGGGCACAACGAAACATCTGTGTTGCAGGCCACACGCGGACAGCTGCAATGCAGACTTTAATAAAACTGCGTCCGTCCGGATATGCAGTACAATAAATGCAATAAACTTGTGTCTTTTATTTACGTGCCGAAATAGAGTTTCAGGAAATTTTGCCTTCATATTAACTATATAAACAGTAACACAATATATATATATATATATATATATATATATATATATATACGCACGCACACATACACACATACATATACATACACATATATACCCAACGGCTGGACGAGCTGCACATTCGCCGAACCAGCATTTGCACACTGTTATTCTTAACGGCTAAAAACCAAATTACGAACGACGCTGTGCAAGATGTGTGCATTTGGAGATTACACAATATATACAAACAGAGTTTAATTAACGATAAATGTAATAACATTGGGCATGATACTCATGTTATAATTTTTAGCAAAATTTTCTTTTTTTAAATATACCTACAAATTTTGATTCCACATAATAAATGGATACTTTTCTTAGAACACACCTTCGAAAAGTCGGGATACAAAACTAAATGCATAATACGAAAATTAAGTGAAAAGAAAGAGACGAATATCTGTATATTTGTTTGTAAAAGAAAACAGAAAATATAAAACATAATTCAAATTCATAAAATACATACAATAACAAATAAATATTAAAAATTAAAAACCTCGTTAATTCGTCATACAGATCATCAAGTATAATAAATACTATTATATATTAATGTAATTCGCAATTAATTTTATAAAAGGTTATAACAAGGACCAATAATATAAATTTAACTAAGCAAAAAATATAGGAAAAATAATAGATTACAAATATATCAAAATTTATTTCTTTCCCTCTCTATTTCTCTCTCTCCTCTCTCTCTCTCTCTCTCTCTCTCTCTCTCTCTCTCTCTGTCTCTCTACTTTCTAAACATCAAAAGTATTACATATACATATTAGAAAATGAGTTAAAAATTCCATTCTCTAGTTAATTCATTTATTCAATGATCCCTTCAATACAGCCATAAAATTAACTATGTGTTTATGGAACAATACAAAAAGGAATGATAAAAACGAGAAGAAAATCAAGCATATCTATTAATAGAATTTCATTGCTAATTTGAGTCTACTGAAAGACAATAAATTACGAATTTTAACAAGCGAAGGATTCTAAAAGTAAGCGTCTCTGATATGGAATAAACTTTAAGTTTCTTTATTACTTCTTCTTAAATCTCTAAAAAAATAGTTAGAGAAGAAACAAGTAGTCTACAACAATATTACACTTATTAAATAATGTTTAGATACTTTAAAAAACGCATAGATAATACGCAACTCTATTAAATTAGTTGTATAGTGTAGTCTACTTGAGGTCCTATATAACATTGAAATTAGTAACATAATGTAAAAGCATACTCGATCTCTAGAATCAATGGTGAGCTGATGGTTAGTTAATTAATTGCAACAATTCTACAAAGACGAAATGTACTAATCTTCGTTTTATCCGTATTGAATTTTAGAGTCACCCATTCCGACATTTCTCTATCAGCTAATTACTTTCTTTAATTGCAACTACACCTTCCTTAAATCACGTGAATTTTAAGTATTAATTTGGACGTTATCGGTATATAGTATGTACCAAACGTGTAATTAATCTTGAACATCAGATGAATCATCAATGCAAACAAAAAATAAAAGGGAACACATATTGTAAAGCCATATGTTAATGATAAAAACACATTAGAACAATAATATTGAATTTTAGAGTCACCCATTCCGACATTTCTCTATCAGCTAATCACTTTCTTTAATTGCAACTACACCTTCCTTAAATCACGTGAATTTTAAGTATTAATTTGGACGTTATCGGTATATAATATGTACCAAACGTGTAATTAATCTTGAACATCAGATGAATCATCAATGCAAACAAAAAATAAAAGGGAACACATATTGTAAAGCCATATGTTAATGATAAAAACACATTAGAACAATAATTTTTTCACAAACGTTTATTTATTTTCACTGCATTCACTATATTCACTATAGCGGTGTTTTTTAATCGAATCACTGTTTTGCTTATTGCTATTTATATAGTTGTGTCGAGATATTCCTCAAATTAACGAAGAATCAAACAATGATTGATTGACTCTTACAAGGAGGCACTAGGTACGCTCCGTGAGCTATCCTTTAATAATTTGACCACTTTTATTGTCCAAATTTTCAATCGGGATGTATTCGATTATCCCAGTGAATTTTAATACTTCGCATGTGAACAAGGAGATTTATGATTTATATAGTTCCCTTTTTTTCAAGTACATATATATTTAATTAATATTTATTTTCCAAGAAAGTAGTATTAATTTTATATACAAGAAAGTAGAAAATATAATTTCTTTCGTAATAACATTAATGTTTATAGCATTTCCTGTAGTTTACCAGCTTCAGAGCAAAGAATTCCCGGAGTTGAGTCGATTGGTTTAGATAAGATGAAACGCTTCTTGTACCGTTGACTTACGAATCCTAATCTGGACTCACATTCTCAATTAAAAATATTTACACCGTTATATTTAAGGACCGATTCGATTATTTCCATAAACTAGTAACAATAAGTTTTTATAAACACACAGATGTTCTAAAATTATAACAATTTACATAGGCTATTCCATGCGAAACGTGTAACATCCATTTATTCTAATGCAGAACATTTCATATTTTGAGCAACCGGTAGATTTTTTTCTTGTCAGGAAGTAAAATAATACCTACAGAATAATTCCTTACTAAAATAAAACTGGATAATTATGGTCATATAATTTTTCTTTAAACCTGATGATTAATTATATGTATTAATTTCGATCAATTACATTCATCAAGGCAGTTCAATTATTGTTTCGATTAACTTCATTCAAATATGGAATGGAATTATCGATAATCCTTGTGCACAGAATCAAGAAATGTAGGACATTTTAAATACTTCAACAGATGTCCAGAAACGATTTTCTCCAAAACATTTGAGGAACAGTATTGTAATAATGCTAATCGAAAATTGTTTATAAATACTAGTATTT
Organism: Sycobia sp. Sy_11; assembly: GCA_018907035.1. Taxonomy (NCBI): domain Eukaryota; kingdom Metazoa; phylum Arthropoda; class Insecta; order Hymenoptera; family Epichrysomallidae; genus Sycobia; species Sycobia sp. Sy_11. Next base: position 109,483 of record JACCIC010000033.1, on the reverse strand, counting down.
TACATTACTTTAGTGGAAGGGCACAAATCTTTCTTCAAAGGTTCAAAAAGAGTCCAGATAACAAGGAGAATTTAAATAAATTTATTAGTAAGTCACTGATGCCAATAACTCCATTTGCCTGTCACGATAAATATAAGAATGTAATTATTGTTGAATTAATGTAATCATGGATAGACACCTCTATTCAAAATTAAACCCTGTTATCAGGCAGGATATATATATATATATATATATATATATATATATATATATATATATAGAAAAACATAAAAAATTCTTATTATTTACACAATTTTTTAAAAATCTTTGTTTAGTACATTAAAAACTTATTGTTATTGTTCATCGAATAATACAAAAGTATTTAAGTAGTATTTAAGTATTTAAATATTTTAAAATTTTTCTTTAATATTCACTGATTAGTTTTTAAGTATTTTTATTACGATAAATCTATTTCTAATTCCAAATTTGATTTTAATAATAGTTTTTATTATTTTTAATGATTAGTAAAATCATGCTAAAGAAAATAGAATAAATATTTAATATGGAGAACTTAATTGATAGTTTCGTATCCAACCCCATATAGGTAGCTATAAAGATGTAAACATCTAAACGTATATATAAGTTTTTTGCATATGTGCAGTACGTGGCTTATTTAGATGCAGCGCGGCGCCTGCGCAATTTTCTCGCTCGCTATAAATTCCAATACGTTTCTGAACGTTTCAGTTCATACCTTGCAGCCAGGGAGAGACGGGTGATTTACTCAGTTACTCCGGAACCGGCTGCATATGAATACGCGGGTGCATCGTCTTATCATTTCTCCTTTATACTTTTTCAAGTGAAACTTTTTGCATTAGATTTGTAATAAACATCATAAGTGAAACTGTCCACAATTGATCATAAATATAAGTACTTTTATTTACATACAGTAAATGTACTCCATTGCTCATCTTTAAAGTAGATGTAAGTTTTGAGTTTATTTTTACACTTTCCGTGAGACTTTACATTATAATAATATAGTTTTTAAGACTAAATAAATCAAAATGATTATAAAACAGCATTGTCTGTTTTATGTTATTTGAAATATTAATTATAAAATATTCAAACCTACTCATGAACTGACTACTGAGCTTAAGATCAAAATATTTAAGTTTAACTTTGACATTAAATTTTTTTATAAATAGTTGATCCAAAGACAATAAATATTTGTATGATAAATATTAAAATTATGATGATAAATGCTTTAGTTGAGCAATTTTCCAATTTAACACGCGTAAAAAAATGTTCAACAAGACATTATGCAATTTATTGTTCATGGAAACAAAGTAACTCGATATTTCTACGTAGAATTTTGAATTCAGTTGTCAAATTAACTTGTTAACTGATGCATTAATTGTCTTAATCTAATTAAAAATTATGTACTTAATAACTTCTAGGCAAAAAATAAATAAATTAATCGTAGTATTTTAGATGTCATATTGATGAAAACTGATGCGTCATATTTTAATTGATAAATTGAAGATGTTTTAAATTCGAAATTCTAACTAAAATATTCAGTAGAAGATTTAAGAATTTAAATAAAATTATTATTCAAAATTAAAATTGACTACTAAAGTATATAAATTATTTAAATCTTTTTGAGAAAAATAACATTAGTGTGAACATTAATTTGTAGATAAATTTTCATTTTTGTTTGTTCTTAGTTAAAATTAATAATACAAAGTATTAGGTTGGCGCAGAATCAAAGATTCTCTTCTCATATTTTATGTCGAAAATATTGAAACTGGAAAAGAAAAAACTATGACATAAAAATACGAAAAATACGTACGATGTTTTATATTCACCGAGCTACCACTTGTATATGACTAAATATGTTATATTCCAAATTTCTCAAGTAGTTTAATTTTCACTTACAACTGACATTAATAGATTTATATTCATTACATGGTTTGGATTTTTTAAATTACATAAACTACCAACTAATTACGTTGGAATTGCATCAAATAAAATATAACATTTTGAAATATTTAAATATCCTAGAATTTATATGTAATGTTGTTAATTATTCAAAAATCAATTATTATAAATTGAGAGTTAATTAATTATTAGAAGTTTATATTATTTTTTACTTATTAATCCAATTTAAGTTGCGGATAGAATTTTCTGGATGAAACAGTGGCAATAAGAATCATTTTAATTACGTATAATAAGAGGTAATTTAGTATAATTTAAATGCTACGGGACCAAGAGCATTATTACGTTTTTTCTAAGCTAAATCAAATCATTGACTGAGAAAAAGAGCAAGGGTAAAATTACTGAAGTTTATATATAATGTACGAGTATCATTTAACTTTTGCTTATAATATAGCAAGTATGATTTTCATTTGCCAATAAATAAGAACGATTCAAAATTTGGATATAAATTTTGTTAGAATAGTAGCTCATTCTTATGATGTAATTCTTTCTGGCGATAAGCGTTAAAGTAAGCTATTAAGGCATAAACATTGAGTATTCTTTGATATAAAATGTCTAGCTATATAAAAAAAGTCAATTTAACGCGATCGGAAGGCATGCCGTACTCATTTTACATGTGACGTAGAAGAATATTGTATATAATTAGGCACATGTAGATACTTTGAAAAATATCTCAGATGTGGTTTTGTTAAACGCGTAACGTTGTCTACTTTCACTATTTGAGAATTTTTTTTATTTTATACTAAAATCTAATATCTTCTCTTTTTATAAAACAGTTTTTTATCATGACAGCAGGAGATAATTATTATTATAATGCGATTTCGTTGTGAATCAGAAAGTGCACGGCGACTTTTTGACACATTCATGTAGTCTAACTAGCCAGCCACAGTTTTTAGTAAAAACAATGTAAATAGCATAGCTTACTACTTCTAAGGGTTATAAGAATGAATGTGAAAATTGCTTATTCCACTTTTACTAGTTATAACTGTAAATCTCATTTCAGTGACTACAATTTTCATAATCTCTTGTTACACTTGCTTATTGTAAAATCCTTTCATTCTCATGAAACTAGAGTGGTTTTAATTAAATTTACAATTCCATTAATTTTTGAAATAATTTATCAAAATTTCGCGACGTTCAATTCATTGATAATGATGTATGCCAAAAATTGACTCTCAAATCTGTTATTTTAAGATTCTGTCTTTAGAATTGTCGTACAATATGAGGTTTTATTTTAAAATTTATATAGTTCTTTAGGATTATTAATAATTTGTACAGAGTGATCCAAAAGTATAAAAATGATAAACAACTTTTGAAAAATGCATTTCGGGAAGAAAGTTGTTTGGAACCAAATTTTTGGGATTTTACTTGGATAATTTAATGCTGACTTTAAATTTAACTTTAAGCATGGTCTTGGTGACATGGTCATAGTTTAAATAAAAAAATTTAAATACATCTACGTCTCAAAATGTATTTTTTTGTAAGTATTGATTGAAGAGTAATTAAATTATTATGTTAGTAAGTAGGGATAGGCTATAAAAGTAGCGTATAAAGCTGATGAAAATCAATATTCAAAGTAATGTCGGTTCTTAAAAAGTAAACTTGATCTTGATGTCACAATACAAATCATAGTCAAAGTCAAATTTAAGATCAATATTGAATGATCAGAGTAAAAACTTAAGTTTTGTTATAAACTATTCTCTTTCAAAAAAATTTCTTTAAAAGAGTACTTTTGCATTTTGTATTACTCTCAGTATAAAAAGTTTTCTCATAATAAATGTTTGATACTTTTTTATTTAGTCTTTTCCTTCATTTTAATGAATGTCTTCTTCTATTTTTGATATAATATCATGTTATATGCCTTTAAATATAAAAACATTATTGTACTAATCGTAATCATTAATAATTTCATTCCCTAGCTAGAAAGATCAAAATTTTAGTTTTCAAAATTTCTAGTGAATCGATACTCTTAAAGTAATTTTTAAGTATCTTTATGGTGTGTAGTAACCTGGTGAATCCAGGCATAGTGAAACTAAGTGTATCGAAAACCAGAGAAAGGAGTTCATGCAACATTTGTCAATATGAAAGCTATCCGAAGATATGTAATTTTCTGAACTTATGTATCCATATTGTAACGAGTATTTCATGATCTGAAAATTTTATTGTGCATAATGAAGAAATTTCTGAGAAAATTATGAATTTTTATTATGTAAAGACACATAAAGAAGCATTTAATAAGACTAAAAAAATAGAGATCCTTTTGTATATATTATCAATAAAGATATTCTATTTTGAAACCAAATATAATCATAAAATTTAAAGCTTCTGAGTTTGAATTTGAAAATGGAATATTACGTTCCTGATTTTCCGTGTGATCCTGTGTGAAACAGTATAAAACATACATACCAGTGCAGATGTATTTGTTAAATTATGCTACTAAGACATGCTATCATTAATCCCTACCTATTTTACTTGTTTTAATTGCATTTACTTGTTTCCTTCATATATTTTAGTGAACAGATAGCAAATATATGGGGAACTACGCAATTTATAGGTACACTGATAAGACAAAAGTTATAGAGTAGAGAAAAGTCCGTTTATGAAAACCTTTACTTTGACCCTAAGCTCCAAGTTCAATATTATTCGAAGGGAATTGATTTTTTCAATACTAACTTCTTCTTTCAATCTCGGAAATGGAAATAGCGTGAAATTTTACGTGGAAATATACTTACATTTTGACCCTGTGATCAAAATTCAATGTTTGTTAAAGTACTTTAATCAGACTATTCGTATTTTAAAATTGAATATTGCTTTGAAATAAGCCTGACCTAATCATATGGTTAAATTGAAATTAGTTCAATTAATTTTTTTATTTTAAATAACATTCTATATTTAGAGTCCTGCTCCATAAACTAATTTCGAATACAGAATATTTTTTTCAATATAAAGTAGATACATAAAGTATAAAGAAAAGAGGGAAGAAGATATCTTCAAAAACTACATTTCTCTTCCTTGTTGTGATGTTTATTTCTTTGTATTTTTGATATTAAGTTCATAAAAATAACAATGCCCAAAAAATAAAAGATGTTCAAGTTCTCAATTTTTCTTGATAATGAGAATTGTTACGTACATATTGTAATTGGTTTACGGCAACGTTTACAAATAATGCAGAGACTATACACTCTTTTATTAATACATCCTTGTTCATTACCTTTGAGTGCTATTCAGAAAGTGAAAGATGATAGTTAAATTAAAAATCTGACTTGCTATACTGCTAGTTATGATTTTGTTCGACCTCGGTGTAAACAATCAACAGTATGCAGTTTTAAAAAACTGATACTACCATAAAGGCTATAACACACCTTCCCCCATTCTCTTTTTTACTCCCAGCTCATTCATTTGAAGGCTTCTTCCGGGTGTATAAGATTTCAACCCTGACCATCAGTGGGGCTTGAATTTACCAATACGGTAAAAAAAACATTTCATTATTTAGTATTTAAGAAAACTGATATAATCTTCTCTGAAATTCATGTATGTATTGACAATATTTTTTATATAACATGAATTTCGCAAATGTTTAATAATATTGTATATTGAATACTCTGTAAACGTCTCCTATTAGCTGCTCCTCCTTATTCTTCACTATTTATCGTCAGTTAAAAAAAATTCAGCCTATTCATTTATTTTCGTGCTCTTTTTTCGTCGAAACTCTAAACTATAAAGCTATAGTGTCTATATATATTGTAGGACTACCGATATCTAGGTTTATAAAGTATATCTCTTCCGCATAAGTAGTTAATATTTGTAACTCATTTCTTTATTGCAACTATATCTGCACCTATTTCTGCTTTTTGTCACAAATGATGCATACAAAAATGTTTGTATAGGCAATATCTAAGAGTATATGGTTATTTTCGGCATTTTGTAAAAATGAGAGACGCATAATATTATCGTTCCATCTTCTTATATAATTTAAAATTCAAAGCTTATAAATGATGTTGATGGTAAATTTTTTAATTTGAAAACAGTAGATCATCTAGTATTTTTGTTACTTGAAAACTTATTACATTTTATATTTGGTTTTATTTGCTTACTATTGGTACATTTTATTAATTAATATATTTATAATAATATGAAGAATGAAACAGCAAAAACAATTTGCCATGAAATAAAACATATTTGCTTATACAAAAATATTTTTTATTGAAGCTTCTTTATGGTAATTTTATTTATAATAATAATTATATTTAGTAATTTATAATACTGTTTTGTTTTACATTTATTTTAATTTTGATCACCGATATTTCTTTTGTATGAATGTTTGAAACATATAGTATTTTTATTATAATACAATCATAGAATGCCATTAATGTTAATTGTTACAAATATACAATATATTATAAATATATGCTCTAAATTATGCAGATAGATTTGATACTTGTTTTTTTTCCTTTTCTACAATTTCATTTTATTCATACAATACTATATTGTGAGGTAATATTGATTTTTTACCATCTACCTTAGGCAGCTACGTCAGATATGTCTTTGTATTCAACAGCTTCAATACAACTTCTGTAATAATGTATAAAGAGTATATAATGAATTCTACGTGCTCAGTAGATTAAATTGAAAGTTAAATTCGCAAGTTCTATAAAATTATAAAAATTTTAATACTATTTGTGGAGTTAAATTAATTTGCATGACTTAATATCGTTATAACCTTATGTTAGAGATATTATTCTGTGGTTGTGATTCACAAGGAATTAGATAAATTTTTATTGAATCAAAGCTATTCTGTTTATAAAATATAATTAAAAAGTATGTACATTATAAAGAATTGAATACTAACTTGTTGAAGTTATTAATAAAGTATTAGTATTACAATTAGATTTATTGATAATGCTGTAATTACTGTTGATGAAGTAAGTATAAAACTTTATTGAGATATTGTATTTTTTATGTCTTCTTTGACTTACACTGCGCATTATATTGGTTGGTTATTTCACGCACTAATTTTGGATGAATACTTTATTTTTTGTATATAAACTTCAATTGATTATTTATTTATTTATTAATTACATTTTTAATAGACTAGATAATGTTGTTACTGAGAGGTATACATATGTGTATAGAGTTCAATTCCCACGACCTAGAAATTTTGGTAGATACTGTTTTGTAAATTTCTGTCAAATAGGCGATGGGAATCGAATTCTAGCCATTGAACCTTGATCAGCAAGTCACGTTCGATGTTCAATGCTAGTGAACAAAGGAAGCCTATTTCTTTTCGGATATCGGTTAATTTAAATATTTTTACTTCAACTTTGATTCATTTTTGAAATTCGGTATCTAGAAAAGAGTTCCTGTTTACAAAATCAATTGTACCGTAAAATATTTCTGAGAACCATATATAAATTTTTACAAGGGCGCTTGTATCAGTCGTGTAAGACTGGGGCTTAACCTCGGTTTACCGAATTATTATGTCCTTCGCTCTAACGATTGATATCGTAGACCTTGTTTTTCATAATTAATTTATAATTATAATTAATTTTTTTCTTTACAGAAAAATGTGTTTAAATTTTATAAAATGGAAAATGTTATTTCTATTAGTTTTTGTAACAATTGCACAAGCGGCAATGCATTGCGAGCAAACATGGGATGATGTAAAAGCTCCACATTACGTTTCCGATACATACGGTATTCATTTATTGAAAATTAACACCACGGATGAATTCAGAAGTTTTATGCCAAATACTAAATATCAAGGTAAACATATAATATATTTTATATATTTATTATATCATTAAAAAATTACAATATACTATATAAGCATGTAATAAATATGTATTTTTTTATCTTCAAATCATAATTCAAAACAATATGATCTGAAACCAGACGATTCAAAATTATAAGCTTTTGTGTACAAGCACACAAATGAATTACGAGCATAAAAATTATTATGCAGTTCAGGATGTAAATTACGAATAAGTAGAAGACAAAAATATATTTAGAATATATGTATAAAAATATGTTTTTTTTTATAACAATAGAGTCTATAATAACAAATAAGAATAATTCTTACCAATTAAAATCAAAATTAATTTTGTTAGTAAATGGCAATCTTCCTTTTCATTTAATCAAGAATTTTCACGCATGCAAGGCCTAAATGTTCTAACGGCTTTGTAAGCAGTCTCTGAAGAGGGCCGAAGGTATTTAAAAAAAAGTCTGTCTCGTTGTAATATAGATGTGAGCCTACGATCTCGTTTTTTTTTTATTTTTACAAGACAATACCACATTTTCACCATGAGTTCAAAAGATCTATACTTTAGAAACATCCCTCTTTATTATGCACATTAATTTTACATTGAGATCTTTATCGCCCTTATAGGCTCGATATAATTCTATATTTTTAAGTTCTACGATCGACGCTGTGTTTATCAGAAACGAGATATTGTACACGAACGACTTCTTCGTTTGAAGGTAACGAAAGATATTTATCCACCGATGAGGACTCGAGTGGAGATAACCGTAGAGGCACATCGGTTGAGGATTCTAAACTGTAAATAACATCAATATAATACGATTGCCACCCCGTTTGTGCACTTTATGGTATCATTCATGTACCATTTCTTTTCTAATCTTAGAGATACTCTCTGAGTCAAATTGTTCTCCTAAAATCTGAGCATCAAGATTTTGATTTTGACTGTAAGATTTTCGATGACGTCGAGTAGATTAGGCTGGCAAAGTTCCTCTGTGGTCGGGAAATGGAACTTTCTATCACTATGAATCCCATTCAACGGAGGTTACGGACGATGAAGTAAACCAAGACATTGTGCCATCTAATTCTCATGTTATATGTGCGACTGCACATTTGCAAGATATAATTGTTAGTTTTTGCAAGTGTGCAGCCCGCGCTGCACTGTTTACCATGGTTCCTATTCCTAGATGTGCGGGATGAGGAGGGTAGGCTACCAATCCTGATTTTTTGACAGTGTATACAGTTACGTCTTGGTAGGAGGTTGAGTCGACCGAGTGTCGAGTCCATGTTTTTGAATGAAGATCTCTATAACTTATAGCTTAGAATCCTTAAAGCACTGAACATATAAATTATATTTTCCCTATTCCGATGTCGACTATGTAGAGATTGGCGAAATAATAAAATATATTTTTTTTGTACCGTGTTCTATTTTTAATGTAGATATTTTTTTATTTTTAAATTTTTATCTCAAAACAGTGCCGCATTTACTTTATCTAAAGGTCCAATAAAAGATATAATAAAAATATAAAAAGATGTAATTATTGTCTAAAATAATAATTTATTAAACATTATTTTATTTCTAATTAATTCTTACAATACAAAAATCAGAAGTTATTAAGTCACCATTGTCTATATAGAAAGTAAATTAATTGTATTTGCATAACACAAGAAATAGTTCTTACAGAAAATAAGGAAGTATACAATATGTAGTTAATTTTAAAGATTATTATCATCATTCATATTTTATTACTTTTATTAAATAATTGAACAATATTATCTTTATTTCGAAAAATTCAAATTTATATCTGTAGTATCTACAAATTTTGTTTTTTCCATTTGTAGCAATAATGTTTAATCATATATGTTTTCATTTGAGTTAAATTTTTTAACGACATTAATGGTAAACCCTTTCAATAATTACATATTAATTTTTATAGAATATATATTTATAGATATAATTTTATAGAATATATAATAATTAATATATTTACTAATTTTACTCATTTGTACTTTCTGCCCCCTCTCTTCTCTCTCTCTTTCTCCCTCCCTCCCTCCCTCTCTCTCTCTCTCTCTCTCTCTCTCTCTCTCTCTCTCTCTCTCTCTCTCTCTCTATCTCACTCAATCTTTGTTTCTCTCTACTGAAACTGCATATGCATTCTCATACTATATGCATACTACAAGTGAGTGAAGACCCGTAATGCGAAGATCGAAGCCATAAATTTAATCAACTGCTGGTTGAACGTAGAAAAAAATAGGAAGAAAATAAAGCACTGTATATGCAGAGGGTACAAACAAAATTATTATAAGATAGTTCATATGACTATTTAAAGAGGTATTTAAATATCTAATCCATGCCATTCAAAAATATATTAAATTATGGTATATAATATTTGAATATTTAGTGAGATTTGATAAAGAAAGCAACTGAATCTAATATATCGATTAGATTTATATATTTAATCTAAAAAGTTATTGAAGAAATTACCAATATTTTTTTCGTGATATTTTACAAAACAGTATTGTCCAATTTATCATTCGAAATATGACTGGAAATAGTATGATACAGCAATAGTATCTACAACAAGAATTATTTATTTATTTTTTACATGAAAAATATATTTACAGTTGTGACACAATCGTGATACTTTCAAGTTTTTTATGGTTTATCAATTTAAAGTCACTACTATTATAATCAAATTTTGCTTACATTTGAATTTCAATAGTCTTAGAGCTTTTTGTTACTGATTTTATTAATTGTTTAATTAAATTTAGTATTTTAATAAACACATAAGTCAATGTTTCTTTATTATTGAATACATATATGTAAACTTACAATTTAGGATAAGTTAATATTTAAATACCACAATTTAACTAGTTTAAATACTACAACTTACAACTAGTTTAACATTCATAATTAACATTTTTAGAAAATATAAGTACTGAAAAATTTTTATTCGTTCATTACAGTATTTCATATTCATTTTGTAATTATTATCCTTCACCTGGCGTGGTAGAATCCCGGATCACATGTCAATCACGAGGATTATCTTCATCCCCACAGTGTTACTTCGCTTTCTTCACAAATGAATTACTTTATGACCTGTGCGATTAACCTAGTTCCACTTAGACATTAACCATCTAGACTACAAGATGCTCATTAGCACCTTCAAGTCTCTCTCGTTCTCTCTCTCTCTCTCTCTCTCTCTCTCTCTCTCTCTCTCTCTCCCTCTTTCTTCGAAAAAAAATGAAAACATGGTTTGGCCGCAAAGATTCTGCATCAGTTCTAATAATCCTAGAGCGATGTATACAAAATTTCCATATCGAGCAAGTTGTTTCGCTTAGCTAAATGAAACTGTGAACTGATAAAGACAATATCTGCCATGATAGAGGCTGATTTTTTTTATTTCAATAATCAAAATTACCTACAAAACAATTGTATTCTATTGCATAACCTAGTTCAGGATTGATTATATATTTTTAACATTAATTGATTCAAAGAAAATATATACAAAGATACAAATATTTTATTTACAATCAAGAGTTAGGACTCAGTCTAGTAACAAACTTACTTGCACGATGTGCTAACAAAACTGATCGTATGCTATTAAAGTCATTCGCTCATGTTTACGATCACGTGCCTATATTTAAATGTCTTTGCGTTGTCGGTCTTCTATCTCAATAATTACTGCTCTGGTATTAATTAGAAACTTAAGACAGAAGTATCAATTCGGGTCTCAATAAACTGACGCAATCTACAGTAAGGGTTCAATGTATACCTGTACTGGACTATTGCTGGGAAGTTTATGAAGGAAAAAATCACACAGAATTTGTATTTACAAATAGAAGTTTTAATAAAACAAGCAGTATTATAAAACGATAATCGACTTAATGTACAGACGAGATACGAATGAATTCTCGTGCTCAGGCAGCGCCTTACATCTACTCGTCGTCGCCCATATGGCGGGTCAAATATTAGTCGATCGCAGCCTAAAACACTTCGTGCAGCCGGACGATCGGAAAACCCGAGGTGGTAATCTGAGATCGTCTATACTTCTGTCAAAATTCTCGAGATTTTCTCGAATCTAAAATACATTCACCTTATTTGTGAATCTGTAGAATAGATTCTACAAAGAAAATTTCCGAATTTTCCACCAAAGTAACGGTTTAATTGCTTTTATTGAAGCATAACCAATTCAACCTCTTTCATAAATCCTCAAGATTTTCTTCTAGCCAGTATTCGATCACCTTATTTGTAAACCATATAAAGACCAGTTTTTAGGAAAATCTTCGGATTTACCCGTCATTGTACGGATCAAGTGTATACCTTAGTCGTATACAATTTTGTGACATTTAACGAAGGTTGGCTCGTGATCGTTACTTCAACTAATTAATTCATTTTTAATTTAAATTCATTTCGAAATATATATTATTCGATATTCTTTCAAACTTCGGTCGAAAATTTCATTTAAAACCATTCGCTATCTCGTATGTACTTACATATCTCATGATAAACAGTTTTTACAAGTTTAAATATTATACCGCTTTGTCCGAAGAGTTCGAATATACATCTACTCCTGAAAACTAACCTAGGGATGTCATATTATTTTAAACTATGATTTATATTATTTATTTCAGTTAAAAAAAAACATTTCTTATATTATAATCTATCGATATAGAATTACATAAAGTAATATTAAACCAATTTACAACTGGTTTGAACGCAAGATTATCCAAATTTTTTAAAACTATTACGCATAATTCATATGTGAAACTAAATACTTCGATAAATTTCAACTCATAAATTTTAACTCACATCTTATAATCTACCTTAGTTTCTTAAAATTGTATACGGATATATTATTAAACTATAAATCGAATATCTTACTTCTAATAATATATTAACATGCGCAATAAAAAACCCTTTTTTTATAAAACTAATTACAGTGATAAATAAATTTTAAAATATAATGTAAGTTTAATTTTAACTTACAAAACTATGAAAATGTATTAACGAGCTTAAATATACATTCTTATAACTTACTGCGATTCTGTCCGTAACAATACCAATGTATACCATTGATAACAGTGTATATCCAATGTATGTATAGATATGAAAAATATGTGTCAAGATGGTTCTGCTACAAATGAATCATATTATTCATGAACTAGTAATTTGTATACATTTTGTTGTCCACTGTATGTAATTCTCAAAATCCATAAAGTGATATTGCAATAGTTAATAGGTGTAACGTCAATGAAATATACCTAGAATATCGACAGACCGATGACGTCATAAATTACATGTCCTTAATTTAAACGAATCTTTCATTTTATAGACGATAAAAATTATTTTAAAAAATGTAAACATAATATAAAAATGAAAAATGTATTATTTTACCATATAAGCTATTATATGAAAACAAAAGTAAAATATTCAAATCGCTATAGAGAACATTATTAGCGATGTTTCAATTTAAATTAATTTTGTATGAAAATTCTTAAATCAATTTAATACGAAAAACATTTATTTTTCAATGATAACAACAATTAATATTTGATATTTTTCCAGTTTTGATAAAAGCAAGTGAAGAAGACCGATTACTTACACGATTTTATATTACCGTAGATAATGAAAATAAAACACTTTCTCATGGAACTCTTGAATTATATGATAGAGAAATATCTGAATTTTCTCAAGTTTGCCCAGATTCAGTTGTGCAAGTATCGCAGGTTTTAAAAGATGAAATTTCGGTTTATTGGACAAGTCCTGAAGAAGGTAATGGCTGTGTCATTTTCAGGTAAAATCTTTTCTTACAAATATGTTTTAATTCCGTATTTTATTTTATCTATTGATCGAGATTTTCAAGCACATCATATTTATCATATATAATTAACAATCCCGCGTCGGCTTTATTTATGCAACTAGTATTTAATATTATTTCTAAAAATATTCTTGTCTCAACATATAAAATATTTTATTGCATGATTCATATTTCTCGAGCTTTTAAGCTCAAAATATTTCCTAACATAAATATTTCAATTCCTTCATTTTAAAAATTTGATTCAAGATATTAAACCATTACGATTGTCAGTAAAAGGATTTTTATTGAACATAGAACACCATTTTCACAATTTTACATTAGCGAAGAAGAAAAGTACAAAAGTAAGCTTGATCACATGACTTCGATTATATGATAGACTGACTGTAAAGATAAGTCATTATAGCAATTAAATTTAATAAATTTTTTCAGATTATTGAGTTTATCTGAAAACATGAATGATTAAATGGCGTTACAAAATGTGATCAATTTAAAAAGTAAATATTATATTAAAAATACTTTTATCACGTTATTTCAATTAGGAATGTAATAAAGCTAAAATTTCATCTTTTGCACCGACCAAGTTTCCTACGTTTCTATAGCTTTCTTTAAAGCATAATACACTGAGTAACTATAATCAAAATCGTTTTAATATAATAGTTTCTTTTTGTGTGTTTGTTTTTGAAGAATTTCTTCAATGACCTATTTCAAAAAGTTTTAATTTATGCCACGTAAATTTAGAACTTGTCGGGTTGATCAACTGTATAAATTACAATCATATTTTCGCTTATACTTCTCAAAAACTAATGTTTGTTAAATAAAAATCTTTGCACTCTTTTCTTGATTTTTCAAGAAACATTATGAATACAAGAGTTCCTACACTTAAAGAAAATATTAAAAAAAATGTTTGTGGCGTTATTGAACGATTTACCGATCATAGATCTTTAAACATCTCGAATCAAATTGAAAAATTGAGTATTTTGAATAATTATTAAAACGTTAATTTTAGCTTAAATGTTCGGAAACGATTAATTACGTGATTCGAGATTATAAATTTTATTAACACAATACTTTTATAAGTCATGTAAAATCCTAATTAGATATTATTCTTAATTGCGGATTCACCAATTACTTTTTATTTTTTCAATGTAAGTATAAAAATTAAATTCAAATTTTTTATTTATACATATAAAAATAATCAAATTAAAAATAAAAAAAGAAAAAAATCATCTCTTTTTATCTTTTAAAGTTAGAATTGTAGAAAACTCAAAAATTGCTTAACATAATCGCATTTCTGTATCACATTTATTAAATTATAAAATAATTGTTTATTGCATATTTATGAATACTTCATAGTTTGTTTATAATTTCATCCTACTATAATTCATTTAAAAAAATTTCATTGGGACTAAATTTAATCTTTTTCTATCTGTTGATAGGTGTATATTATATATCAAGTGTATATTACAGTAAAGCCTGAAAATTAATGTGTAACAAAGTAGCTGTGTCACTGTTCAATTTTATTAGAGAAGAATTAGAGTTAAAATTAATATTTAAGTATTTTAATTGAAGCATAATAAGCGACGTTAATAAAACAAAAAAAAAAAAAAAAAAAAAGGATTACATTAATATATTACTGATAACCATTATTCAGAAAATTCGAATTAATCATTTTTGAAAATGTAAACTTATTGATAAAACTATAAGAATAAGTAAAAGTAGATTTCTT
The DNA here is from genome assembly GCA_018907035.1 of Sycobia sp. Sy_11. Lineage (NCBI taxonomy): Eukaryota > Metazoa > Arthropoda > Insecta > Hymenoptera > Epichrysomallidae > Sycobia > Sycobia sp. Sy_11. Next base: position 94,209 of record JACCIC010000033.1, on the reverse strand, counting down.
CCTTTTCTCCTCTGCCTTGGAAGTGGATTCTTATAAATTAAAAAAATGATATTTAATTACCTTTGCAACTGAAATTTATTGATTAGAACGTAAAAATACATTTTATGTCTTAATTAGAGTAAAATATAAAGTAAAATATAATAATTAGTTTTTAGAATTTTTAAGAAGATTTTAGACATTTTTTAATCTTTGGAATAATAAATCAAATTCATAACATTGGAAAATCAGAAATGAATGATGAATTTATATTAAAAATGAGATTTTACCCATTCTTACTGGTTAATCTAAAATTCATCCTTAAAAATCCATAGGAGATAATAAGTTTACTGATTCAACGAAGGTTGAGAAACACCGACTAGTATTGCTTTAGATGTTCCCTCTCCAAAATAAGTTTACTAAATAAGCAAAAGAATGGTATGTCATGTAAACTTCAAACGCTCTAAAATAAATATTTTGTATGATTAATTGACATTGAATTCAATGTATAACGCGCGTAGTCAAGACTACGTTTGTCTATGCAGGTGCTTAAATTCTAATAGCTATAGGTTTATCGAGATTTTCGTTATTCATAGTACGAAGACATGGATACTTTTGGAGTTCAATGAGACACCTATAGAGAAATTAGAAGCTACAAATCTAAATATTAATTCTAATTAAGACGAATAAATAAGTTATAAACTATAAAATAAAACTCTCATTCAATATTTGAATTATTGAATTAATATTAATTTATAGAGTATCAATAATGGAATCTCCTTCAATGTGGTTTATGGATGGTAGCTTAGAGCAAAAGTTTTGTCAAGATCCAAAAGCCACTGTAGATGATCCTGGACCAGTTTTATCAGAATGCTGTGCTTGTGATGAAGCCAAATATGAACTTGGTTTCGAAGGATTGTGGTCGAGATATACTCATCCGAAAGTAATGTGTTTAATATAAAGATTTTCTAAGTTTTTGATTAATAAATTATATAACATTTGGACATATCACTTTTATGTATTTTTGAGCAATGGAAATATTAAATTAAAATATTTGTAATTATAATTTTTTCTAGAATTAACCTAGACGATTTATTTCAGTACTTTCCTAGCAAACCATGGAATGCTCGATTTTCTGATATAGTAGGAGCTTCTCATACTTCAGATTACCGCTTTTGGGAATATGATAGTTATGCAAGTAATGGTTTGAAAGAGTTAGCAGAAAATGGAGTAACTAGTGTTTTGGAGTCGGAACTCAAAAACAAAGTACGGTCTGAAACTTAGAAAATAAATGGACATGATAAATTTAAATCAGTAATTCCATTTAAAATTTAGAGTGAACATATGCGAACAATCATCAAAGCACGAGGGATAAACTTTCCAAATATAACCAGTAAGACGTTCGCTGTATTTAGAGTGGATCAACTGCACCATCTTGTATCACTGGCTACTATGATAGGTATCTTTTCATTTTCATTCTAATATATTATCTAAATTTTTATTTTTATGATCTTTTTCTACAATACTTTCTCTAAAACTCAATAGAGAAATTAGATGGCTTAAAGTTTTCATAAAATTTTAACCCATAGTATTAACAATATTGATTTACATCTTTGACATCAGAATTTTATCTAATTTTTATCCCAAAAAATTTTAATCGACAAATAAGAAATTCGACTTTAGTGGATAGAGTGAACAATTACAACAAAAAAACGCTCAGCAATATGTGTTCAACATTGATATTTCTACTTTATATTGCATTTTTTTGCATCAATAGTTTTGGGTTTTACACGCTTTTTATTTGTTTCGGAATTCAAAGTGTTACCTGCATGTTTTTGAAACGATTCGCATCATTTTGGCTCTCGAATGATAAGTGAACAAGTAATTAATACTTCTATGTACTGAATTTAGACATTGCCGTAATTTCTATATAAATTTAATTTGTGGTAATCTGTTTTACTTTTTGTTATGAAACAAAAACAGATTTCTTGAATTGTTGTTTTTTTAGAGATGGCACAGAGTATTTTTCAGAAAAACTCTGTGAATTTCTCAATTTCAAGAAAATTATACATGTTTATTAAATTATTACAAAATAAAGTTCACCATGAAGTTTAAATAAATTTGATCGGAGCTTTACAAGGATATTTTATAGACGAAAATAAAATAAATAAATGACACGATTAACAAAAATATTGCAATGATTTAATCTTTATAAATAATAATAATCTAAAAAAGAAATAGAGCACTCATATTCTCCAGCAATATAAAACCGGACTTGACATCTTGCTAATCTAACTACTATTAGAATATAACTATTAATCATTGTAATTGTATTATTAACCATTTAATTGATAATTAGCTGTTTATAACAAATATTACATCCATGTATATCGGTATTTGTAAAAATTCTTTTGGTACAGGTTGAAATACTTAGAACTCGTAATATATTCACTAATTCACCTTTTTGGTCGATATTACAAAGCTTGGTATCAGTTCATGAATATTTTTTTATATCCGTGTTTTAATAGAAAATCTCTTCAATCATTAAAATCATATTTTACAGCTTCAAAAGTGACATTAAGAATAACTCAAACAATTCATTTTAATTCAAACCAAATAATCCTTATGTACTTAACACTACAACTTAAATACTAATTGATAGATTATTTAAACAATAATCAAAATTTGAATGTTCTTCTTATATACTTATTATTTAGCTAGAAATATTATTTTTTAAGTTAGAATTTACTTTCGTCTATTTGATATCATTTGATGTAAGTAAGTTGGCTCCAGCAACATTTAAGTACTATGGACATAAAGAATTTCATAACATCTATAAAGTAGTCTGATCGAATAAAAAGTGAACTGGCCAAATACAATAAATATAGAAAAACAGCTCGTCTATTCAAGTCGTGTCGTTATACGACAGAGACGAAAAAACCGGGAACAGGACTGAAGTGGCCGCGGCGCTCTACTGGGTACGTGGACTGTGAGGCTCAAATACGTAACTAATATAACACATAAATACAAATCATTCACATATAAACATTTAATTAATTACATTTATTCAAAAGATATTCGATTTGCGAATTTATAAAAAACACAAAGAAATGCTAAAATTAATACATTCATAATTTCAAAGTTTTGCCATCTTTCTACTGATTAAATATTTCAAATTATTCATCAAAAATCAAAAAAAACCAATAAAAACCAATAAAATAGTGACTCAACATATAAATAATTAAAAATAAAGTTAAATCTTATTAATATGAGTATTTGGATGACTAAATTAATTTATTAGTTGTTATGGAACAGATTGTTAACACATGGAACAATATTAAAAAATCTGTTATCGATGCTTTGAAGACTGACTAAACTGCATCTCAGACGATGTAGTTAGGTATCGGTCACCGCGACGGCTACTTAGTTGGGTGACCGTGCAGATGCTGAAGCTTTTAGATTAGATATGTTTCGCACTTTATAATGCGAGTAGGAAGTGTAAGACTTACAAATACGGTATCAGAATCTAGGAATTGTTTCACGAGTATCGGATGTGAGCAATTTGAAGACATTAACCATTCAGAAAGGGTTTTCCAAATCAGCATGTATCTCATGAGGTTTAACCACACGTTTTTTCTGCTTCAGTGGCAAAAAAAACCCTGGTAACATAAGAATTGAGTAAGAAGCAGAGATTGGTACCTAAGCAGAAGTAAGATTATAGGGGTAAATATATTAAAGAAAATATAATTAAAGGATTGGCAGATATACGCTAAGTCACATCAGGATGCGTGGATATTCGATACTTTCGAAAATGTCTCATCTTCAACTGACCAATCATGGATTTTCAATGTCGAAATCACCTTTCTTGAAGCATTGAATTTATTCTATTTGAGATCATTTTTCAAATAGCTCTAGAAAAGCAGAATTTTTTGTAAATGATTAGAATTTTGGATAAAAGCTGATATTTTGAAGGTAAAACAATTTTATGTTGTTAAAAAAAACCTGGAACAAGGTAAAAAATTTGGAACTTGGTATTAATAATAAGTACAAAAGTGAGAGTCTTAAAAGTATTCACATTTCAAGGAATCGAATAACAGTGCCCACCTAATCTAAAATAATATAATAATATATTTTCCTATAATGAATAGTTCATTAGAATAATTTTTTTTGTTTAAATATACAAACATATTTTAACTTTGCACTTTCTACATCCATAAACGAATAATTATGACTTATGGGATTTCAATATATTTGAAGTCAGTTCTATGCATGGATTTACGATCTTATTTATGCGCATATTTATGTATATGCACGATTGATTAAAGTATATTATGTAAGTTAAATTAGGATTAACACAAATTGTATCTCCTAAAATTATAGACTGAACTATCATGCACATCAACTCACTGCCATGTAAATATATCCAATTCATTGATTAGTATCTTAATGACGGTGAAGGTAGGTTCTATTTATTAATGATATATAACATAGCTAAAATATCAGTTACATATCTAATATAAAATTGCAGAAACTATAGAAATAAATAGAAAATTAGATAAAGATCCTCACACTTGTATACTCTGTATACAATGTTAGTTAGAAGTTTTAAAACGTATGACTAACGAAAATATCGAATTTCTTTCATTTAAAGTCGGTCTCGAATAAAATTATATTATAAATGAGTAGTACAAAAGAGATTTCTGTTTAGATCCGTCACCCGATTGGTTTGTCGGAGTATCGGGATTGGAGCTGTGCTTGTCAAATTGTTCATGGATAGCGCAAAAAGAACTCAATTTGTATCCAATTGATGCAGGGACAGATGACGGTCTCTCTTATGAGGTAATAAAGTTTACTGCAATTATATTTGAATTCTATTACAATCTCTAATCCATATAACTGAACTAAAAGAACGGGATAGATAATTATTACAGATTGCTTGCTTTAATAAGCTGACATGTCTATTACAATTTAAACAAAAACAAAAGTTATTTCTGATATTTTTATAAATATTTTCAAATACTAAAACTTTTTTAATCACTCAACAAAACTGATTTTTTGAAGATTATGTGAGATCAAAATAATGCTTTAAATTAATAAATATTTTTCATTGGTCTTATAGTCCAATCAAATCAATCGAAAACAATACATAACAACATCAATACACATCAACATTAATATTAATACATCAATACACAAAAATAATAAAAACAAAAATTAAATTTAAAAATTATAAAAATTATAATGACAGTCAGACTGTCCTTATTTACAACCACCCCCGTAGACTAATCTGAAAATAAAATATTAGCTGAAAAAATTTTTGTTAGTAAAGTGCAGTCTGACTGTCCCCAACACTCTTACCTAATTGAAGATCCAGTCCAACGTTTCGAGCTCGCTACGGCTCCACATCAGGGAGAGTCCCTGAAGAAACAAAAATTTTTTCAGCTAATATTTTATTTTCAGATTAGTCTACGGGGGTGATTGTAAATAAGGACAGTCTCACTGTCATTATAATTTTTATAATTTATAATTGTTAATTTCTATTTTTGTTTTTATTATTTTTGTATATTGATGTATTAATGTTAATGTAGATGTGTATCGATGTTGTTACGTATTGTTTTCGATTGATTTGATTGGACTGTAAGACCAATGAAAAAATATTTATTAATTCGTATATAAGCAGTCGACAAAAGTACAATTAAATTATTTCAAAATAATGTTTGACATATAAATTTAATCTAAGAAATATTTTTATCTTATAAATAGAAATAATATATTTATATCTTAATAGAAATAATATAATAAATAATATAATAAATAATCTAAAATAATATAATTCTAATGATATGGTCAGACTGTCCTGGTTTATAAGCATTCTCATAGAATCTAAAATATAAAAATTATTATTATACTATCGTTTTTAGCAAAGGATAATTTGACTACTCCCTCCATTAAATTTACTAAATCTATGTATTTTGTTTATACAACATTTCAAGCTGTTTCAGCTCTTTATCAGTGACTTTTTTCTTCTTTTTTTATTATTTCGTAGTAGTTTTTTCATTTCAAATGCTACGAGAATAATTATAAACAAGTCGGATTCTCATTATAATTATAATTATATTATTGTATAAAGGCTGTAAGACCGATAAAAATATTTGTTAGTGTATTTTATATTCCTCGACATAAGTACAATTGTAATTTATAAATTTGAAAATGAGTAGAATGATTCGGATTTCTAAATGTTCAAAAGGGCAGTTATTCTTATATTTTATTATAGGTCAACGTTTTGAGCTATTCTGTTGTTAGATGATATTAAATTGACTTCTTTAGATATTCACAATAATTTCGAAATTTATATTTAGCAAATAAAAATGATTGTTTTTATATCTTCTAAAGTTTCGGTTAAGCAAGATGTTAAATAAAGTTATATGTTTGAATTTTTTATTAAAATAAAGATACTTTTTTAAATTATTTAATATAAATTTAAAACTTATATTCACATTTAAAAAAGATAAGTACATTAAATGATGAGAAATTTGATAATTTTGATAATAATTATAATTTATTATTTCTGTAAATATTTTAAGATTGATTTTATCTTAAAGTTTTACATTTAAACTCTCATACATTTTATAAATTGCTGGGTTTTTACATATTATCAAACAGTTCAAATGAAAACATTACTAATTTGTAATTATTACAACAGTCCGTCAACTCAGAATCGAACCCACATCAAGTTATCAGGCGAATTACTACCAGCTGGCCAGAGGATGAACGTTCGCCCTTTTATGACGAAGCAGCTATCGACATGATTCCATTCGCAAAACTTTATATTACGCGACAGCGTATTTATGAAAAAAATTGTAAAAACGTTCCAGAAATCGAAAATACTGAAGGTGATGAGGAAGCCAATCGTCCAATCAGGCGTAGCAAGTATTATTTACTTTTAATTTGCAATACGGCAATATATAATCAGCTTTTCTAACCATATTTTTTGAGCATAAAAGTTGAGAAACCATTAAAGTTAAACGTAACCTTTTGGTTATAAAGAGTAAAGGTAAATATATTCATTCAGTTAGATAATTTAATATTTTTTTGTTTAATATTTTATTTACATTAGCTGCTTTTTATAATAGTTGAATAGTTCAGGGTATACATCTTGAACTTCTGATAATTGTCAAGAACATAATTTAAATATTATTCTTTCAGTTCGAATTATATTCGTTTTTCTTTTGTGATGAATGTCTTATTTATTCTATACGTATTCCACTTATTATTTCTATAATTTCTTAGCCAGATTTCAGTATAGGACAGCTATAAGCTAAAAAGAGAAATAATGTATTTGTATAGTAAAATAAATCATTTTATTAAATTTAGAAGCCTGTAATGTGACTGAATGGAGCGAATGGTCAAGTTGTTCAGTCACGTGCGGTCAAGGAATAAGAGTACGAGAACGAAAGTACAAGAACGAGAAAAGCGCAATCAAACACAATTGTGACTCGTATTTGATAGATGAAGTTCCCTGCTATCCAGATCGTAAGAATTTCGAATGGTAAGCATCTAAATTATGCTTGCCTTTAGGCTTTATAAATACTATAATAGATATTAAAGACTCTTTTTCAATAAGTGTCTTTCCAGTGCTCTTATGTTAAATTTAGCAACCATAGAAAAAAATCCTCAAACAAAACAATATTCGTATATTCACAAATATTTTTATATGCTGAATCCAGATTCGATCTGAAAATTTTGGATCATCTCTCTGGTTTCTACGGTCTTATCTTAAGCATGCTGTTTTTATTATTTTTATTTTATTTATTATTTTATTTTTATTTTATTATTAATTTTATTTTAATTTTTAATTTAATTTTTTAATTTTTAATATAATTTATTGTAACAATAAGTTGTATTTCAGATTCTTCGGGGGTGAATATAAACATGGACAGTCTGACTGTCATTATTTTAGCTAATATATTATTATTATAAAGACTGTAAGACCGATAAAAATATTTATTAATTTAAGCATACGAAAAACTAAGTTTATCATTCAAGATAATATAATAAGGCGGATAATTAATTTTTTTCTAATAAGCATTACGGAATGTTTTCTAAAAATATAACGAAAAATCTAACACTATTACCTTGTAAAATTATTTAAATTAGTAAATTTTTTCCATACTTACCGTAATCAAGAAAGTTTTCAAGTACCTATCGTCATTACAAAATCATTAAAATTTAAAAATTTGTTACGTATTTTTATTTTTACTTAATGTATATCGTCTTGGTATCTTCAACAGAACAAATTTATAACTAAAGCTGAGTTTTCAAACTTAAGATAAATTTGTAATATAGAATGTTCAATCTAATCAAGGAAATAAATATTTTTTAATTTAATATGTAAAAATTTAAGTTCAACAAAGGAATATATTCTAATTCATTCTCTTTTTCTTAAAGTCAATTCAGAATATAAGATTTAAAAGTTGTACTGAATATGTAAAAAAATCTAAAAATATTTCCAATTTAATCACATATTTATAAAGATATATTTAGGTCATACTTAAAAGGACACTAAGAAACATAAAACTGTATTTTATTTAATCAATTTTTTACAACCACACAGTCCCCCGGATGCAGTGGATGAGGAGAAATGCCCGTTGACGAAGTGGTCTGATTGGACACCCTGCACTAAAAGCTGTGGACCGGAGAGCCGTGTACGTGATCGTAATTTCCGAATAAAGAAACGGCGCAAGGAGTGCAGGTATCACTACCCTCACATAGTACTTCAACAGACCATGGACTGTGACAATCCTGTGTGTGAGACCAGCGAAGCTACTGGCGGTGAAGGCACATCCGCAGATGAGGAAACGGTAAGCGAAAATGGGGAGAACGCCGAAACGAGTGATTCGACAACCGATACAGACAACTCCGCAGTAATCGAGCAGAGTGAGGAAACTGAGGATTCGGTGGGGGAAAGTGAAATTTCAGTGGAAAACTCACAAAAAGAGGATTTGGTAGGGGCAGAGAATAGACACGAGGTGACGGAGAAAAAGAGACGGCGAAAGGTACGGAAAGTAAACTGATCATACAGTTCATTAGCAAATTTTCGTAATGGGCAGAAACTTAATTTTACATTACACTAACAAAATTAGATATAATCTAATATTATTCGTTTATTTTCACAATCATTTGTATAACTAATAAAGAATAGAAGACTACAGTAAAAACCTGCTTTGCGAAGCCCAGCTGGAAAACTACCTCAGTAAAAACCCATCGCCTTCGCCGTTTCTTCTCATTAAACATGAACCAATACATTTTCTCCCATCCATCGAATTCGCAACTTCATATAAGTATATAATCCTTATTGAAGACTAAGTACTAATATATTATTTATTTGTATATATGATTAAATCCAATTTGTAAAATTTTGTAAATTGTATTAAGGGGGAAAAACTAGTTAAGAAACTGAGTAAGTAAATACTTTGAAATGAATTACATATCCTCGTATAATATTCTAAAAATAAATTATTTAAATAGTATTTTTCAGTTCTATGTAAAATAAAATTATGTAAAATTCAGAGAGCTTATCAAAATATAATGGAACCGGTCAGTCCAAATTAAAGTTCGCTGGAAAAATTATTCATTAATCGAATAGGGTAAAACCTCTCGTTTCCACTATGGTTGATGGCTAACAACACCGAGGCCTTTTCTATTCACAATTTAAGTAAAAATAAAGTCTTAAATATTGTATAGTTACAATAAAATATGTATATGGTTGTCTAAGAAAGGGATACTAGAGCCTTATCAACGAGTGCAAATTGGTAGTCTTGGATAAAACTTCCTCCTTCGTGTAAAAGGAACATTTTGTGTTACAAACCGTAGCGGAAACATAGGGTTTGACTCTATTTCATCGATAAATAATTTTTTCATTGATATCTCATTTGGCCTGATCGCTTCAATTATATTTAGAATTACCTATCTTTGTGAAATTTTATATATAAAAATATGATGCACATAAATACTAATCTTCTATATTATTATATGTTGAGTAAATATAAATATTATTTTCAATATATATATACAATACATTTTAAAAATACAATACACGAGTGATTTCCAAAAGAGCTACCCAAATGTGTAAAAATATAATTTTTTAAACACTTTTAATGAAAATATATGTAACCAAAATTGATTGATTTTAATGACTTAATATATTTTGTAGAAGCTAAAATATAAGAAACGCCTTTTTCTATCAATCTAAGGAGTAAATAAAGCCACTAATTAGTTAATAATTTGTATTAAATATATTGTATTAAAATTGTATTAAAAAATTATACCTGACGATTCTATGAGAAAAATCTTAAACATATGCTTTGTAACATTTTCTTGTCCAATTTTTCATATTACAACTAAACCAATTGCTAATAGTGTATCCATTAGACAGAAACCTGTTTCATTAGTCATCATTTAGAACATTTCAATGAAAAATATAGGGTTGAACAAGAATATGGTACTAAGATTTCTTTCCTGATTCTTTTTCTGTAGAATTGATTAGCTTAAATATTTTTGTGAAATTAAAATTTTTCTCATAATTCACTTCAATAATTTTTCAATAAATAATTGAATTGAAAAATTATAAATATCCTTATTTTATTTGTTGCTACTGCATTTAAATGGGACTGTATACTTTTATACTTCTATGCTGTGTTAATGATGAAACTTAAGAATAGGTTTTGGTGTTTCTAGATTAATTTATAGAATTATTTGAAAGATTTTCAATTATGTAAATAAATTACCCTGATTCGTCAAAAAGAAATATTATGATTTTCGAAGTTTTTTTCAATAAAATTACTGCCTTAGAACAGCTTCAGAAGCTTTAGACCTCCGAATACTTGCAATCTTGCAGCGGCTTGCTCGTGTAATTTTAGCGTGTTCTTCATCTCTCTCTCTCTCTCTCTCTCTCTCTCTCTCTCTCTCTCTCTCTCTCTCTCTGTCTCCGTTCCTTCTTTCGGCTCGCCGCTAAATATAAATTCGCGGTATTTGTTCTCTCTGTCCCGGAGTCATGTACACAAGGCCTACTATAGTTCCATCCCACTGAGGGAAGAATTCTATTCAATTCAATACGTTAACTGTAGAACTTGGAAGACTGAATTTACCCATTCATTCTACTTTCCAAAGTAGCATTTCCTTTGCAGAGACTTTGTTGCTGATCCCATTCTTTCCATTAAGAAAAGATATCACCTTTAAATTACAAAACAAAAAAAGGATTTAAAATATGTTATAAATATTATATATATAAAATGTATGTACAAGTATACATTATTACATGTAATTTGAGACCTATTTAAATCCACATAATTTGAAGCTATAATAGAAAGTACATACGCAATCCAGATTCACTTACTGTAGGATTTCAATGAAACGAATGGATATAATGAGTTCAAATTTGAAGATATTTTTGTTCAACATATTGATTTTGGTGTTAATCGAGGGAAATATATTTAAACAAATCCAAAACAAGAACATAAAATTATGAAGGTTGAAATATTAATCAATATTAACTAAAAAATCAGTAATATATTCATAACTCGTTTTCTAAATATTTAAAATAAATTGCCTTTATTCATGCCATTAAAAGTATATTTAACAATAAAATCTCTAAATTTGAGCTTATTTGATCTATCGATTTCCTTGAATTGGATTTGACACATATTTCTTATCATATATTCGAATCATGTGGATTGAAATACGTCTTCAACCCCTCAAATTACAGGTAATAATGTCTACTGATTATAAAAAAGATAAGTTTTATAAATAATATTTCTAATATATTTCAAATGCTTATTTTTATTTTGTAATAGGTGACGTATCCCTTTAAGCACAGTAACCACACCTTTTCATCGTTGTCGCTTTTCGTTGGTTTCTTTTTTCTATTTTCACATAAGGTAAACATTTTTAATAGAAGACGAGAGTATACAATACTCAGTGAATCAATCGTGAAGTGCGTTGTACTATTCGCAAGCGCACACCAACATGATTTCAATAAGACGTTACTGACTGATAAGATAATGCACTATCCACCTTACCATAGCAACCACTCGCATGCTGCCTTCTCTACTCTTATACCATAGGGATATTAGGAATAGAGCGAGGAAGTGGCTGGAAAACATCTAGCCGTTTGAATGTTTGAACCGACAGTGTTCAAGTCCAGTTGAAATTCTTGCCAATGACCGAAGAGACTGTGGTAGGACTAAATCTTCTACCCTTATCTGGTCGGAACATGAGCATTGATACGTAGGCTAGTATAGGAGTTTATAGAAATCTGGTAAAAATATAGAAATAATATCCCCATCCTCGTTTTATCAATCCTCGATACAGTCCAAGGAAACGATAAAGCAGCTACATGTTTTCTAGCCACTTCTGCACTCTATCCCTAATATTGTTATGGAGGAGTTTGTCAACAAATGTACAATATACGTTTCGTTTGCCGGATAGCTACATCGTCACCGATTGCTATGTACTAGCAATTAAGCTTTCCGGCAGACGAAACACATGTTGTACATTCTCCTCCATAAAATATTAGGAATAGAGCGCTGAAGTAGCTAGAAAACGTGTAGCTGCTTTATAGTCTTCGATACGGTCCTGCTACACATACCATGCGACTGTGTACGAGGATAAGACTAGCATGCTCTACCCCTAATATCTCTATACTATAGAGTTTTGGTGGTTTTGGCTTCTTGCATGTAGTTAAACAAGTTGAACTTCAAACCTCAATCGCTAACATCGGGCTACAATAGCGAAGGTTTAAATGACGTTACAACTCGTCACGAGCAGTCGCATGATCAAATTCACTTCATCTGAAGGCAGATTCATTTTATTTATCTTTTTTTTTCTCAATCAAGTTAAATATGCTATACATACCTAGTGGATGCGAATAGAACTAATAAGCAAATATGGCGGCAATGAATGTGCAAAAAACATTGTGTGCATTAACAAAATTTTGGAGTTCATAATAGATAGAGTAAAAATTACTGAATGAGTCAAAAGTAAAGCATAAAAAATGTTGTAGTAGAGGGAAGTGTTCAAAAGATGCATAATGCTACAATTTTAATAGGAGTGTTATTGTAAGTTTTTATTTTATCTCTGAACTTGAAGTTGTTAAAATGCCAAGATTCTATTTATTTTATTATATGAAAATAGTAAACAATTATAAAGAATGGATTTTAAATTCAAATCAATATGAAAACAGTCATACCATTCTTTTTTTATTACATTTAGGTCTTTAATTCAAATAAACAGTAAATAATTTTATCACTTTCTTGTTTTAAAAATACTATATAATACATTTCAATCCTTAGGTTGAAAAAATACTAATATGATAATGAATTCTATTTTGATGTTTCACGAATGAAAAATTCCTAAATAGTTTTGATCAAAACACGTACATATATATATTTTAAAACTTTTTTTCAAAATCTTAGACTAATTTTGATGAGAATATTTTAAAAAGAAGATAAAAATCATGAGTTTTGATTTATTTCATTTTTTTAAATCCTTATGTTAAAAGTTATGATACAGAATGTTGTATTTAAATTATTATGAGTTAAAATTATCAGTATTGGTGCGTTTGGGTTACTTTTCCTTGTAATTAATTATTTCTTTGATGAATATTGAAAATGTATTTATTTATATCAAATAAATACATTTTAAATAAAGTATTTTATTGAACATTTTTAATGTTTTTCTTCCATTATATGCTTTTTGTTTATGATGTTGGTACAAATAGAACTAAAAATAAATAAAAAATAAATCATATACTATATTACCATTGAAAACAGTTAACAAACAATATATTAGAAACGTTACTTATAAAATTATAATAATTTAGTTTTTTTAAGCGAACTAGTTGCATATACTCGTATTCTTTTTAGCTTGTCCATAATTTTATCAATCGACTTATAATAATTCATTGCTTATGATAAATATAAAGCATATATATGTTATCATGTTTACTGAAATAATAGCTTAAATAATTGTACAGAAATGTGTCGACGACCGATATACCCCCTGGTCTATTTGGACTCCATGTTCTGTGACATGCGAAACAGGCACGAGAAGCCGATCGCGACAAATCTTGCCCGAATGGACTGACTTACCCAATACAGACAGAGATATTGATTTATATGATTGTCAACATGAATTTACTACGTGTGTAGCTGAAACCAAATCTTGTGAGATTACCACGGAATTAATGGAAGGTATTTACCGCATTCTCTAAATTAAATTTCTAGTCAATATTTTTTACATTAATAGTTTATTCCTAAACACAGTAATTTGCTCTCAGCCTGCCGAAGCTGGCTATTGTGCAGATCAACATAACGATAACTCTTTACGTTATTTTTATGATAACATTACGGGAAAATGCACAGTATTTCACTATACTGGTTGCAATGGAAATATGAATAATTTTCGTACACTTCCAGAGTGTTTGGCAACTTGTAGTAAACTCGGTAGGTCTTATCAAGTAAAATTTAAAAAATATTCAAATAGAAATTTTTTATCTTATAAAAATAGGAATCACCATACTAAAGTAGGTACCGAAAAATGTCTATTCCTTTTACTCAAATACCTGTTAATATATTTTTTTTACTGATCTACTAGTATTAATATATTATCAGCGTTGATCATTGAAAAATTTATCAGACAACTGTAATTTTTACATATACATAAGCCATTTATAGATTTTTGAATGTTAGTTGCATGAGGTCAACTAATAGGAAACTTGCACTTTTTGTAATTCTATTTTGAAACGATAGTTTATAATAAAATAATTAAGACAGTTTTATTAATATAAGTAATAAGTTTTTAATTAATTTTCTTTGCACTCATTTGCTTTTGCATAAATTAAAACCTTTGAATATAATTTTTCGCGCTTTGACGTCATCGTCAAAAATGGAAGTACGTCAAAATTGTGTATATAAATATAAAAACTAAATAGTCTCATAGCAGAAACCTAGTAAAACGGTAGTAAACATTACATTTTTGACTAATGTTCTAGAGGTTCGATTGGTAGATCAATTCGTCAATAGTGTCACGGGTAAAATATCGATTGCAAAACTACTGATTACTCAAATAAAGTATTTAAAATTATAATAAAATGTAATCTATTTATATTATTATCTAAACTATCAACGATACGTTTCAAAATTTTCTATTGAATAAGTGCCAATTCCCTATTTAATTCCTATAATTTATCATTAAAACATAATACAATACTATACAATACAAATACATTAAATTTCAAGCAATTTTTAATTATCGAACTTCATACTCTCTGTCTGTCTCTCTCTGTCTGTCTCTCTCTCTCTCTCTCACTCACTCACTCGTATAAATCACAATTGTCCACTGTTATAAATACCGTGGTAATATTCTTAAAATAACGATTTCTTCTGTTAAAGTTAATTTCGTTGCACGTCTTTTTAAGTCCTCATTTTTCTTCTACTGCATTCTGGCAAAGTCTTGCTAAACTCGAACTCACTAAGTATAAGAAAAAGTAATCCATTCGCTTACTCTGTGTTCATAAATTAAACGCATATGTGGCATCACCTCTATATTGTTGCTATACTTTATGCGATAGGATTACCTTCTCATTTTCGAAGGTATTCTCACATCAAATCCAACATGCTATCTTTGCTTCAACTTCCACTTGTGTTGGTCCTGAGTTTATTAGTTTTATAATCAAAAAATTAATAGATTTCATCTTTTTTCTGACTGTCTTTGCTCATGAATGATTCTCTAAGTTATCGAACTTTCTTAACTTCTTGAAAAAATTATTATGTCATACTCATACCTAAAGGATCATCTACGAAATCTGTCACTGACAGTAGTCCAATTGAATTTTCCAAAGTCTTTGATTGTAGGGAGTATAGATACTTAACCATACTAGCCTTATTTGGTTCTTTTAAAGCATTATTTATTTTGTATCTTACCACTCACTACAATTAAAACTGCGTGCTATTGGCTGAACAGTGTAGAATTTATTGGCTTCATAGTTATTTCATGGATTAATAAGACGTGCTGATAGTATCTAATCTGAGTGAGCCTTTACTAAACTAATGTTCGACAAGACATTGTCCTCTGGCCATTGTTATCCCAAATCTTTATAAATGATCTACCCAATTGCTTATCTTACTTATCATTATATGATCTGCATCTGATCTACACGATAGTTGCATTTTTCTTTTCGAAATTGTTCTTCATCTTAAGAATACTAAAGCAATGCTCTTTGTCAGTTCACTTCACTCATCTTTTAATTGACATTATTATTAATATAACTATGATTTTTTATGTACATATAATCTTTAAGTTAAGTCTTTGATTAAGCTCTTCATTGTTCTAGATTATTCATATTCAGAAGAACATTAGAAAATTTATTTGTCGTACATGTAATTTGGCCTTACCTTAATTACGCTCGTATTTTATAACAAGTTACTAATGAAACCCACTATCGTGGATATAACATTTTTCAAACTGATTGCATTTTCTTTACTTTTGTTAATCTTTGTTGATTAGTTTAATATTATTTAATTGCCTTCCAACAGGTGTTAAATTAAACAATGCACGTTTTAGATATATACGAGAGAAAAGAAAAGCAAATTTATCATTGGCCATAGATGATTCTCTTTAACTTAACACACCTAATAATATAGAACTAAATTTATCACCAGTTATAAGACACTTTAAGACGCATTTTATATGTAGTATAAAAAAACTATATGCATAAAGATACTAATGTGAAAAAGTAACTACATATTTTTATTTGGTTCTTTCCTTTTGATTGTCCCATCAAAAAAAGCATTTACACATTGCGCCATAGTCTAGTCTCGTTTGCCTTATTGCTGTACGATTTATTCATTTACTCTTATTTCTTTCGTTGTAGTGCAATGGTATTTCCAGGATGGTATGACCATTGAATAAATATTACGTTCATGATAAATACATATGCTAATATATAACAGATAAAAACAAACCAAATATTATTGACATAGTGCAAAAACCAAAATGCTACCATGAAATGATTCTATGTAGATTCCACCCGGCAGACTTTGTATTGCTCCTATATTACGTTTCTCCGGAATATCCAAACTCTAACTCTGAAAAGCTGTAAACTTTTTGTACTTTCATTCAAGCTTCGTTTTCTCTATATTTTTTAGCTTAATGGTGTATTAAAAACGATAATTTGACACTAATTTTCTCATAAACGTAAAAATGTCTCAACCACCCTCTGTCCGCCGATCTCGGAGTAAAATTATTTTTAATAGTAATTAAAAAATCATAATTTACTGGTATTAATACACATTCTATACGCAACTATTCTCCTCAACTTTGATCGTGGTGATCATGCCATTGCCTTTTAAGTAAAACATATTAGTCAATCTTAATTGTAAAGTCAGGGACATTAATTTAAAAAATATTGCCTTGTAAAATGTGAATTACAAACCATTTCAAACAAAGAAATGCCATCAGATATGGGCGACACATTTACTCAAAATTGAATTTAGCCAAAATGAATCATAAAATTTGAAGGCCCAACGCTATCTCATTTCTAATATATTAAGTACTTTTTTACAAATTAGTAGTTCCCATTCATGAAATTGTGTACTATATGATACACTCATTTTCACAGCAACACTAAAAAAGTTATCTTAACAATACAGAAAAAAATAAAATCAAATATATTATTGACTTCAAACTGCAACTTAAACCCTCCGTAGAACCTAACAACATCTCCGTTTTCAGACATATATTCACGAATGATTCAGTGTTTTCAAATGATCAAATTTCAAGTTATAACTGAATTCCAGGAATATAATTATTAGATCTCATATATAAAATATTAATGATATTAAAAAATATGTTGTATTGTATTTATAAACATTTTTATTTATTTAAAATTTTTACAACTAGCAAACGGATAAACCCATACCTCCCAAGGACATTCCATTAGCAGACTTGGCTGTTAAGGTTAAATTTTCTTCACATTTCAATGCACAGGAAAGCGATGTCCTCTCTATCTCCCTGTCTATGGGCAGTTAATGACGTCAACATGTATAAATAGCCTACATATGCATATATGCTATATAAAAAATTAAATTACAAAATAAATAACTAAGTATTAGAAACTTTTAAATTGATGATTTCTGTAAGTTATCAAAAGTGTTTGTTCCTTTTGTGTAATAATAACAGAAAAAACTTCAGTTTCCAGATGTCCGTAGAAATTCGGCTATTGTTTCTGTTCATCCAATAACTTAATCCAACTTTTCTTTTCATTCCCGTTGATTTTACATTCCAGCAAACAAAAACAACTTGTTCATGGAACTTAATTTATTATTTGTACAACACAACGCTCTTAATAAATTGTCGGAAGCTTCAAATTAAAACTGTAATATTTTATGATACATATATTCTTAATTATTGTGTGCCGTATGCATGCTATTTATATATCATAACACTACTTCTTTAATCATCAACTAATAATAATCATTATGTTAGTGTTTGAAAATCTTTTAAAACAATCAATTTTCAATTAATTTTTTTTATGAAATATCCAAATAAATTTATGTAAAAAATAATATTTATAGTTATATTATTGATTCGATCATATTTTTATTATTTAATTATATTATTATTTTACATTCGAGATTGAATGCAAAAAGTTTCAGTCCACTATATAATTTACTAAAACCTTTCATAATTAAGAAATATTTGGTATATCCAATTAAAAAACGAACTGAACGTTTTCATGATTCATAATTGATCATTAAAATTTTTTGTACAAAATCTTACAATCAGATGCTTATCATAAAATAGATTTAAACATACCGAAGGTACCCTTTCCAGAAGACTGAATATTAATTTTCTCAATATTAATTTAGTGAAAAATTAACTAAAATTTATCTATTAACAAGTTTTCTTAAATTTTTTAAAATCCATTATTATAAATATTGCTTTAGCTGTGTGCAAGTTTCATCGAAACCCTACAAACCGATCCATAAGTCTCTTAATAAAAAAACTCTTAATCAATAAAAATTAATTTTGACGGTAGCCATTTGGAATATATTATATTATAGTTTTATAAGGAAAATATATACTAATATAGTTTTATTATTAAATATTTTAATGCTTACTAACTTACGAAGCACCAGAGGACAGTGGCAAATTTAGCAACTATAAAGTACAGTTAAGCAGAATTGTTACTTATAGTGCACCGCTCACTGGTAATAATGAACGAAATTTCAAGAATAAGCATGTGAAATGTGGTGAATCAACATTATTTATTTAAACGTGTTATATTTTTAGTTTTGTAAATGCTTATATTTAATTTGTATCGTGTAGAACAAATTTAATAATTTTATAAATATTTATTTATTGTTTCTTACTTTGAACAGTCATTGTATTAGTAATTGTTAATGAAACTTGCGATTTTTATATTATGACAGCTGATCAACAAGGATCCGAGTCTAAGATAAAAAAGAAAAAAAATCGAGGATTAAGAAAGTTAAACTCAATGCTCCTTGAAAAAGTTGATTGTAAAATATCAGAATGGAGCAGTTGGTCTCCGTGTTTCAGTTGTAAAGGATACAGGACAATGACTCGTGATATTCTGGTACGTTATATAATTTATTTAACAGTTTAAAAAAAAAATAAAACTATTCAATATTCTATATTTTTTCAGTTACAACCACAAAATGGAGGTAAATCATGTCCAACAAAATTAATTCGAAAACAAAAGTGTCACAAAGTTTTAGACGAATGTGGTAAATATTCATATCATGTTTTATGACGCACATTACATCTGAAATGAAAACAAATTATATTATTTTCACGTATTAAAGACTAATTAAACGACGATATGTATATGTAAAAAATTTGATATTTATATATAAATACAATTCTTTTATTTTCTTTTTCAGATTCGTAGACGAAAATGCACCATTTACTTTTTCAGAAAAACTCAATATATTTCATGGAAATTGTTTAAAATTTTTCACAAGTTTCTTTTTAATTTTAATTATTTATCTAGTAGAAAGTAAGTTTTTATTTTTAACGTATAAGTTAAAAGAAATTTCAATTTCAATTGATTACGTGATGTAATCCACGTTTCTTCAATCTTTTTCACTTCATTAGAAACTTATCGATAACGATCGAATTTAGAAGTTAATTTTTTTAATTACACGAGTGGCGATTGTCATGGATGCTTCCCCAGCGTCAAATCGGATGAAATATGGTTATAGAATCTACTTTCGCATGTAGACCGTATTTAAAAACCAGCACACTATCAGATGCAGAACAATAATACTTCATTTTCATCGTGCTACAGTTAATAAATCATATTTTATTTTTGTGTGTCTGTTACATTTGAAAGAATATCATGTGAATATTAAAAAAATAAGAAACATCTTCGTAAGATATTTATTCATTACTGTGTATATTTTAAACGCGCATTTTAAGATCAATTTTTCTTCCTTATTTTGTTAAACCAAGTCTATTCTATATATATATATATATATATATATATATATATATATATATATATATATATATATATATACATACAGTCCAATTCTTCGAATGTCCATAATAAATAATTGCATTAAATCTAGTTAAAATAAAATTACTCTAACTTTAAAAAATTTTAATATGAAATTTACTGACACTACATATTTTTATTTTATATTACCTGAATATTTTTCCATTTCTATGAAACTATATAAATTATATTTTTTAAATATAATATAAATACATTTTAATTATAATTTAACTGTAAACGTTAAATACTATTATAACCTATTATGTCAATGTATCCTATGTATACTATTATGTCCATGCCAGACAAAAAGTAGAGCTAAAAAACAATTTTCATAAACTAAAAGTTAATTATTTTTTATAAAAAAGCCCAAATCGAATAATGCTTAATATGTTTAAAATGTAATTTGCATCTGTTATTCATTTGCGCAATAATTTTTCTATTAACAAATTCTAAAATTAAAATTTGGTACCTCAGTTCACACTTACTACAAATTTTCACGTACTCATTATAATAACTCACAAAAACAAGATGTAAATTTTTTCAATTTGGAATTTTTATTAATGTTTTTATATATTTCTTTTAATTAACAATAGTTATTTTCGCCACAAGGTGGTAAAACTGTATTCAGACTGTTTTATTTATTTCACTGCATGTTTATGCTAGAATTCTCTATTGATTTTCTCCGGGTACATATCCGTAAAACTCTATTTAACATCCGGAAAACAGTCCGCAAAAAGATTTTCAAGGCTATAACACCAAAAATTTAGTTTATATTTATAAATATTATCTTCAATTTGAGTTAATTGTATGAAGTTAATTAGATCCATAAATATTAAAGTATCCCTGGTAGGAATCTAACAATTTTTAATAGGCTGCAAAGTAGTTACTAGGTAGTAAAAATAGAATCAATCATTGTGGCTAGAAACAAGGTAAATCTTAGAATGCAAAATGTGAACGTTGTCAATAAAATTAAGAAAAAAGTAGAAACTAGATTTAAAAACTAGTTAAAAACTAAGTAGAAACTAGGTAGAAACTAGGTTGTTTTTAACCTTGTTTCCGGTTAGTAAATGAGCAATTTATTTAACAATTAATATTTATATAATATTATAACATTATGTTGTTGATTTAATAAAAGAAAAATCATAAGATATGGAAATTAATAATTTAAAAAAATTACAAAGTAATAATAAAGTCTGCTTGTCGTTCGATTTTATAATCTTAAAAATTATATGTAACAAATTAGTTTTGGAAATATTTTTCTTTTATTATTTAATATCTAAAATTTCGCATGAAGCAATTAATTAAAAAATTCTATTCTTTAATGTCTTATACCGGCTTCAATTATTGGTTGTTAGTTAGTAATTCTATCCTATTTATTTATAAAATAAATAATATCATTTGAAATTTTTGAAATTTTCTAAAATAAAATTAATTTTTTAAATTAAAACTCATGCTGAGTTCATAATTATAACTCGTAACTTGATTTTATGGAGATTGTTCACACGGCACATCTCGATGCTTTGCCATACCCACAAGTGGTGAAACTGAAAAAGATAAAGTTTAGTCATAACCACACACGCGCGCGCGCGATATAACCAAAATATTAATTGCCCATTAACTAGGGAATAACTAGATGAAAAGGAATAAAAACAATCTATTTTCTATTTTTAAAAATAATTTCAGTTTCAATAGGTAAAATATACCTAGTTTAAAGGTAACTTTATTGGAAACGTAAAATATATTTACTCCAAACTAACTATTATAGGCCGTAAATACCGAAAAAATAGCTTAAAAAAATGTAACTATTAATCGGCCGGAATGACCGTAAAAAACGTTACATGTTTTCCTATTTACTACCAAACAAATATACCTTGTTACTAGGTATCTTCATTTGAAAATACCTTGTTTATACCTTAAAAATAGAATGTATTTCTATCAGAGATACATTACCGCAATACTACAATAAACTATATAAGATATTGTTATGATACCAAAATAAATAGCCAGTTCATCACTTGTAAATTTTTGTTTTTAATATTGCATTAACAATACTTTTTATCTGCACTTACGTGAGCAGTTCGATATCTATGTTCATCAATGAAAACAGTGTTTATCTGTGGATTCAGGTATGGTAGCATGAGGCAATATAATTTCTGGGCAATCTGATTTTTTCGATTTTTTAACCTCGAGGCTGATTAGCTGGTATCGCTATTTCTTAACCGAAATATAACTAAAAATACTTAACCTGTGTTTAAATTCCGTAATTGAACAAAATAGTATCTCAAGTCTCGCTCTAAGTTCATGAAAATAAATTAATGAAATGTTATTCTGGTATATGTCATTAATATTTCACTTTTAAACTTGAAACAAATCTGAAAAATGTATTTACAAACTTTGAAAGCTAAAATACCTGATTTTGCAACAGCAAAATAACTATTTGTGTTACGTACAATATAAAATAATAGAAAATAAATATTTCTGTAATAAAAAAGAAAGTTAAAATTAAATAAACATTTTATTCTAGATTGATAAATAAATTATATAAAAAAAATTTCTATGAAATAAATATGTATTTGTATTAAATTTATTTCACAATGTCAAAAATTTTGCTTAGATTTATTTCTAGACAATAAATATTGATTTCTGGTATCTGTGTAATATTACGAAACATTCGTTTAATTAATTATTTTGTTTCACTTTATGCTACTTTATTTATAACTTTATTAACTTTCCAACTTTATAGGCAGAAAACGGTGTCGCAACGGGTAGATTTTCCAAAAATACACATATTTTACACATTCCTCCATATCTCAAAAGATTTTTTGATTAAATTATTAAATACTGCTAAATATTTTTATCGGTCTTACAGTCTTTATACAATAATCTACTAGAATAATATAATGACACTCAAATTGTCCTTGTTTATAATCATTCCCGCAGAATTTCGGAGTCGATTTTCGAACCGCTCCGGTTCTGTTCACGCCTCATGCGCTAAGTATAATACGTAGTGTTAAGTGACACTATAGCGCCGAAAAACGTACTACATAGTTCGAATGTCTTGCTATGACTAATCGACTATAGCGCTCTTGCGAATCAGTTGCGTTTGAACCGTTGCGAGTGGGGGTTTTTATGCCTTAACGTAATTATATTAAATAAATTTGTCTTTTATAATAACAAAAATTATTATTTATTTTATTTCATTTTTTTTAGCATTTCAATTTTATAAATATATTATCTTATTTCCTTTGATTGTGTTTAGTTTTAGTTAGTTATCATTCAGGTTCACCTTCAACCACTAAACAAGGTGTCGGGTATTGCTCTATAATATAATGCAATTATATAGTTAGTTCACTACTGCCTGACTCCGTGATGGCAGTATTGTCGCTCTCGAACATACACGCGGAAAATCATTTAAGGTGATAAGATCTCGTGGACTAAGGTACTCGAGAAATGAATCTACGTCGTATTACGAAAGAATTTCTTTATTCTAAGTGATACACACTTGCGTATGTCTGCACTGGACTAGACGTTACGACTAGCCTGCCTTCGTACGGCGAGCGCTCACGCCGCTTACAGCTAAATTTCCCCCACTATTTCTAATGAGTGTGCTAGTTATACTAATATGTGAATAAGTTCCGACTTTCCTAGAATACACTTTTCGATGTTGAGTCGAAGACGGAACTTGTCTAAGCGGCTCAACACGGTGTCAAGGTCTGTGCTGTGCTTCTGTCGGGCAGGCGACAAGTATGTCGTCTACGAATACTAAAGCACAACGCAGGTAGTTAAGCGCGTTGTCGATGTAACGTTGGGATATTTGAGCCGCGTTTTTGAACCCGAAAGACATCATATTAAATTCATACAACCCGAAAAGGGTAATAACGGCGGTCTTTGCCTTATCCTCCTCTAGTACGGGGATTTGGTAAAACACCGTATGGAGGTCTAATTTGGAGAAAACGCATTTCCCATTTAGAAGCGTCGGAAAGTCCTGAGGATGGGGCAGGGGATATTTATCATTAATCGTTATGGAATTTAATCGCCTGCTGTCTCGCAAATCCGCCGTTTCTCGAGAGTTTAATCGATTGTAGTCTCGACAATCCATCTTTTTCCGAACGATGTGAATTTGGGACGCCTGTGGACTTTTAGAAGGACGGATAACGCCTTTGGCGAGCAGCTCCTCAAACTGCGCCTTCGCGGCGGTTAATTTCTTCGGACTCAGTCGTCGCGCACGCTGACTGAGCGGACGGCTCGTTGTTTTAATGTGGTAAATATACACCTCGATCGATAATTCCCCTTCTTGTTTGAGACCTACTACGCGCGCATATTTGTCAAGAATTGGCACGAAAGGGCTGGAGGGGTCGATCGCGTAAACCGCGTGGTTTTTCATTACACGCGTGTTGCATATAACGGTTTCATCGGTGTCTAAATACGATCACTGTTTAAGCTTAAGATCAGGAACGATATGGAGTTTTTGAGGAAATCACTTCCTAAAATTGGATACGAAACGTCCGCGATCACGAAGTTCCAACTTAATTTCTTTTCGAATTCTAGATCGATCGATATCTGTTTCGTTTCGGATGTGTTGATTATCGTACCGTTGGCCGCGAACAGTTTAGATGATGTCGAGCCTAATTCCGGTTTGATATGTTTCGATGGGATGAACGAGATGTCGGCTCACATGTCGATGAGAAAGACTAAGCCCGTCGTTGTGTCCTTAACAAGAAGGCGCTTAGAGAAAACTCACGCGACGTCGGCCTCTGTGGCGTCGCAGCGGTCTAGTTTTCCGATGGTTTAGCTTTATTTGCGGTAAAGTCCGCGTAGCATTTACATTTAGGAAGGCAGTTGCGAGCGGAGTTACCGTATTGATAATGGTAGTTACAAACAAAGTCCGGCGACTTTGCAGTCTGCTTCATCTGATTCTTCGAATTTGTCGGGGACTCTCTTTTGTCGAGGATCAGTTTGCCCGATAAGGAACTCTGCTCTAAGTATGCTCTGCTCGAATCGGTTTGTATTCCCTGAATGTTCGCGTCCGAGCGCTATAAATCTACAATTTACAAAATTAAAAATCTACAATTTACAAAATCTACAAAGCGACGAAGACGTTCAAAAGCTTGCGCGACGGCGTTCTCGTTGCTCTTCTCTGCTTGTGAATGACCGTACTCCGTATACACGTCGATGACTTTGTCCGTGTGTGGGGAGCTTGCTCATCATCGTCGTTGATGATGGTGCCTTGAATGTATTTGGGAAGACCCGTTCTCCATAACGAAAGGATCATCTCTTGAGGAATATGTGTTCCCGCTTCGTGAAGCATCTCTAGTAACTACGCGGAGGGTTTTCTGTTACCTAGCTCCGTTTCGCGAAAGATTTTATTTAACTTCTGTTTGAGTATTGTCGTGTGTTGAGACAACAGCTCTGTTTTTCACCCGTTATACATGTCATGTTGCGATAACGAGTGAAACATTGCCGGATTCGACCTGATCATTTCTCTCGATAAATGGTGGTGTGACATCTGGGCATATTCACCCTTTCGTGCACGTCAGCTTTATCCGAGCTACACACGTATATTTTTATATAATATAACTGTGCCTTCGATGTACCCTGGCTTGTTTTTGAGCCTGTAGTTTCCTCCACTACCTCGAGAATATCTTATTAAACAATTGAATAAGAAAAATAACAATTCTAATAGTTTAATTTGAAAATGCTTCCTACGCTCGGTTAGATCAACCAGAGTCCAAGGGCTTCACTTGAATATGGATTCCTTTTCTTTCAAAAGGAAAGCCGTATTCGCCGCGGCCTACCGATTTATTTCCCTCAATGAGAAAATGTATGTATATATATTTGCGTGCAATAAAAAAAAAGAGTGGCATATACAGTCCTACCATGTATTAGGACCAATCACTTCCCCGGATGAAATGGAAACAGAATGAGACAGAGGAGAGAGAAAATGAAAATACTAATTAAATTATAATTAAATTTTATTTCTTACTTTCAATATTCGGCTATTGAACAGAGAGATATAGAGAGAGAGATGCTGATACGACGTTCTGGAGATTCTTCAAGACTACTGCCTACTACTAGCTTCCTGACTGACTGCCTCTGATACTGATACTGATTTTTTTTGTGAAAAATTCGGGACTTTATATACCCGATTTTTCTATCACTATCCGCAATCTCTCTCTCTCTCTCTCTCTCTGCTCCTCTTTTTTATGGCTTATTATTTTACTTCATGGATTTTTCTTATTTCTAGACTTAATATTAATGTAATTTTATAATTTTTATTAGGAACGTTTGTTATAATTTTTATGCCAACTATTCATTTTATTTATAATATGGTTTAATTGTTATAAGTAGTGATTTTACCGCAAATTAAACATTAAAAATTGTAAACTAGTGTATCGCTAATGTACATATTGTGCTCCCTAAAAGACCTTCGTCGGAAAAACATACGCTTCTGACATATGAACTTGCGCAAGTCAAAAGCCTTATTTCGGCAGGTATTACGAAGTTGTTTTTCCCGCCCAAATAGGATGATGACATGTTGCATGATGGCATATTGCATGAGATTTGGTGATTTTAGTTTAGACTTATTTTTTCGATTTTACTTTATTCTACAAAAACTTAATATATATTTATTATTGTTCGTACTTATTTATATATATTTACTTTAATGTTTATATATTGGTTATATACTTTTATAGTATATATATTTTTATATATTTCTTAAAATTAATATTATTTTACTATAACTATTTAGCTCGATGTTACAGTGGATCACCACTGCCTGACTCAGTGATGGCAGTATTGTCACTCTCGAACATATACGCGGGCACTCATTTAAGGTTATAAGATCTCGTGAACTAAGGTACTCGAGAAATGAATCTACGTGGTATTACGAAACAATTTCTATATTCTACGAGATACACACGTGCGTTTGTCTGCACTGGACAGACGTTACGACTAGCCTGCCTTCGAGCGGCGATTGCTCACGCCGCTTATAGCTAAATTTCCCCCACTATTTCTATTGAGTGTGCTAGTTACACTAATATGTGGTGGATGCAATCCTCACAAAGGATACTGTGACTGTTATTATATTAGCTGCTATCAGCAATTAGTATAGCAGTTTAGTTATTGAAGATGAACCGGAGTGGTTTAAAGCATCGAACATCAAAGGTGGTGGGATAATCTAAAATATTTATGTTTATGTTTCATTTTTCCTTCTCTAGAGGCTGCATGAATGTGACGGGGTGAGAGGGCTTAAGCCGGGGGAGCAAGAAGGAGCGCTTAATGGATGTACTAGATCCTTTTTGGATCAGTACAACACTGATAGTTCCGCATCCTTCCCTGACTCACGAGTACTTGGATCGGGAATTCGGATCCCTATAAATGGGCTATCCTGAGAATGGTTGTGAGAGTTTGTATGGAAGTGAGGTCAGGGAAGTCCTCGGGTAAACAAGAAGCAGCCTGCGGCTGAGAAAATAGCGACTCTCGGTCTATTAATTCGCCCCTAATCCAAAGTGTTAGATACCGTGCTGAAGGATGAATGGCAAAAAGGTGATTGTGTCGCAAACGGTTCCTTCGGGAAACCAAGCCGAACCCCGTCGTATTGTAGGCCTTACCCGGTAGTGCGGCCCATGCCGGGTGGACTTTATATATCCTCAATACTCGTGGGAACAGAAATGGATAAATCTGTAAACATCGAGATGAAAATAGGGGAGCACGAGATGAAAGAAAGTCGGGCTTTGCTGCCGATAGAAACCATCTCGGAGGTACCGAGACCTGTTCAGGCTACTGGACAGGGTGAGTGCACATGAAGGAGCGGGCATGAATCGGAACCTGAATGGAGCACAGAGAAGAAAACTTTTAAAACAAAAAGCTATGGAGGAAGGTCTACCTGTTCCTAGATCGGGGGCGGGGAGAAAGCGGAGGCAGGCCGAGAAGAGACGGGTACTAACCGTACTGACTGCGTCGGCCTCGGCTACTCCAGCCACAGATTCAGGAAAAAGGGGACCCTCAACCAGCCTTGGGTCTAGAGAGCAGGGGCTTAAGAAACCGCTCAAAAAACGCAAGGAGGGCACGTACGCAGGGGCCGTATCTCACCTACCTAGGGTGATACCTACGTGTGGTGAATACCTCGGTGGGAAAATGCCTGCAGAAACCTACACGTTATTGAAAAAAGCGGTTGTTCGGAAAATCTGCGAAATCGAGGATAACGATTTTGCACCAAGAGTTAAAGAACCCTTTCCCAGAAGGGGAACCGTGGTCTTTATCTGCGAGAACAAGGACTCTGAGACCTGGCTGAGAAGGGAGGCTGAGAACCTGAAGCTGGGGGACTTGAACTTCAAAGTCAGAGTAGTATCTCCGGAGGAACTGAAGGTCACAAAAGTAATCACAAAGATTCCGGCGGAGATAGAATCTGTTCCGGAATTCCTAAAGTTGGTCCGAAGGCAGAACAAAGGAGTAGATCCATCTAGATGGGCGATCATGAACAAGTCTGACGATGGTAGTCTTGTTCTTGGTCTAGATGAACCATCGGTGGATGCCCTCCGAAGTAGAAACCTTAGACTCTCGGGGGTTGAGAAGGTTACCTTGAAGGTACTGCTCGGCAAAGTACCGTTGGGGAGGAGGAGAAATTTCTACGGAAAACGTAGCTAAGAAATAGCATTTTCAATGGCTATTTCGGGGATACGTTTTACCCAAATAAATTTGTACCATTCCAAAAGCGCCTCGGCGATTTTAACGAGAAGTCTGAGAAAGGTGCATACACACATAGCCCTAATACAGGAACCTTGGATTTGGAGGCAACGTTTTAGGGATATTAACGCGAAAGGGGAACTTTTTGTGGGGTCCAGAGATAGAAAGGCGAGAGCTTTTATCAAGGGAATTCATGGTTTTTTGGTGCATGAGCTGAGCTGCAGAGACTGCACCACTATTAGGATAGAAATCGAGAGCAAAGATTGACATGTGCGAAGCATCATAGTTTGCTAAGTCTACCTTGCACACGATGAGGATATACCTATCTCCAGTATGAAAAAGGCGGTTGAGTTCAGCAGACGCTCGAAACTGGACTTGATCATTGGCTGTGATGCTAATGCACATCATGTGACATGGGATAGCACCGACATCAACGCCAAATGGGAGGCCTTGCTGGAGTATTTCATCGGGAGTCATTTGGATATAGTCAACCGAGGAAATGAACCTACCTTTATAACAGCTAGTAGAAATGAGATCCTCGACCTCACGGTAGCATCTGTTAAAGCGAGAAGTATTATACATAGATGGAAGGTGGAAAAAGAACCATCGATGTCGGATCATAGGACCATAACATTCCACTTGGAATGTCTTAACACAAGAATGGAACCGAGGAGAAAACCAACAGATACAGATTGGGAACTATTTAAGGATGAAATTCGTGAAAGCATTGCTCATCTTAAAGGAGAATATGGCACTGAGTTTCAACTAGACTGGACACTAAGTAAAGTTCAGCAATTACCAGAGCCTACGAAAACAACTGTCCATTGAAGCCTACTAGAAAATCTAACGGCGCATGCTGGTGGAATGGGAAACTAGAGGCGCTGAGAAAAAGGGTACGCAAGGCCTTCAACAGGGCAAAGAAGAGGAAAAATTCTGAGGGTTGCCCCATGTATAAGAAAACAATGGGCGATTTCAAAAGAGAACTAAACATTGCTAAAAGAGAAGCATGAAGGAATTTCTGCTCAGGGACCGAGAACCTGTCTGATGTAGCCAAGTTGGCTAAAATCCTAACAAAGGATAATAACTATCGACTGCAAAATCTACGAGACGCAGCAGGTAGTTATGTAAATATAGAAGAGGGCACGCTTGAACTTCTTCTGAAAGTTAACTTTCCTGACTTCATCAAGGACTGCAAAAATGAAACACACCACACCATGACGGAACGGTTGATGGGTGCGAATTGGAAAACGGCTGCTCAAATTGTGACTCTGGAGAAGATAAAATGGGCGATTCACTCCTTTGAACCGTATAAGACACCAGGACCTGATGGCATCTTCCCTAAGATGTTACAGATCGAGTGTGAAAGTATATTGAAACTCATTACGTGAATTTTTAGAGGCAGTATCGCAACTGGGTATATACCAGAGACATGGAAGACATCTCGTGTTTCTTTCATTTCCAAACCTGCGAGAGGTAGTTACTCATCGGTGAAAGACTTCAGACCGATTTGTCTGACGTCATTCATGCTAAAAACGATAGAGAGGGTAGTAGATTCACATATAAGGCAAACAGTGTTGATCAATAGCCCAATCTCAAGTAGGCAACATGCCTACACGACGGGCAAGTCCACTGAGATATCTCTCAAGATAGCTGCAAGATGAAACATATCTCGAAAAACTTCGCCTCGCAGCCTGGCGGCCCGGCAATATTTCACACTTCGTGAATATTATAATCAACTCTATTTGAGAGAGATTATTTATTTTCAGCTTTCGAAAATGCCCATGTTATCCATCGAATAAAATGCATGTGCCGCAGAATACAGCTTTCAAAAACTTAAGTTTTCCGGGTACAGCACCGGGATCTCCAGCACATACATTATCTCACAGAAATCATGGCATTTTCCAGTCACAGCACTGTATTAATATGAAGTCTTCTGGAGATCACGTGTTTATCTACAATAACTTCGCCTAATAAACTACATTACATGATTAGAATTAAACAAGAAAATATTCGGCTGACTTTTTTACAATTAATGATTTTACATTTATCGTACAATGAAACTTGCAAATACTTTTATAAAATATAAATGATTATAATACTGCAAGCAGTATTGAAATAGTGAACAATCAAGATTTGAACGAAATAATGAAAATTAAATTGGATAAGAAAATAGTCATTTACGGCTGTAATAATAGTTATGTTTCTAAGGATTATACATGTATAACAATTATTCAGACAAATAAATCTATTTAAAAATTCTTTTTATTTAATTTGTTTTTTTTTTGTTACATTGCGTGTTTAATTAACATGTCAACAAAACAATTATATTACATTTATTTTATGTTTTAACCTTTAGACTGCCGGAAAATCAATATTTTGACGCAACAAAAAAACTTCTTCAATCTTTATTTTTAGATTAAAATATGCATAACCTTAATAGAATTTATTTTACAACCATTTAAGATAAATTTACCCCTTTACACCCCTTTTCACCCACCCGACATCCCTTAAAACTATCATTTTTACTTTGCACAAGCGGTTTTTTCTTTTTATCGATCTCACCATAATTGCAACGAAATATACTTTCAAAAAAGTTTTTGTTACTACAATCGAATACAATTTAATATAAATTTATTTCTCCCCACCCCTTTCAACCTCTTCTTTACCCTTATTTAGCCGTTCTATGCCTTGTAGTACCATTTGTATTATTTTTTTTTTTAAAAAATGCATTGCTTTGTTTGCAAATATCTAAAATTATCAACGTAATATATTTTATTATTTTGATAAAAATTTTAGTTACTGAATTAATTTTTTTCACTTCAACCCCCCCCCCCCGCCATCCCTCCCTCCCTCCCATATTTATGATGCTTTCATCTTAGGTTTTTTTGGAAAAATATGTTGCTTTGTTTGCATGTGGCTTATAAATAGATTTATTTTCATAAAATACTTTTTATGAAAAATTAACATAGTGAATCAGAAATAAATTTATAAATTATTCTCTTGCATAAGAAAACTGGGAGATTGAACTCCAAATTTATTGAATTTAGATATTTTTTATTGAAAATACGGAAGTTTTTTCGTTTTATTTCTTATTATACAAACTGCATAATACAATGAATGTAGAAAACAATGTTTGGAGTAGTGGAGAATCAGAGCCTGAAGAAGATGTTAGAGATAGAGGCATTGCGAGTGATATTGATTCAAATGATACCCCAAATGATGACTACGAAGCACCTGACATATACTTTGATCCTTATTTTTATCCGTCGATAAAAGATTTTCCTGACAAAGCTCAACTACGTCCTGAAGTGTCAATAAATAAAATAACAACATTAGAATGTTTTAAATATATTTTAGATCCATTTCTTGTAAACCTTATTGCAGAACAAACAAACCTATTTCAAGAGCAAAATCCTGAGCCAACTCGAAAAAACATGAAACTATGGACTGATTTAACTGAAGATGAATTATGGATATTTATTGCTTTGTCAATAAATATGGGCCATGTTGTGAAAGGACAATTGAATCACTATTGGAGCCAGGATCCATTGTTGTGTACTCCAATATTTGGCGAAACTATGCCCCGAAACCGATATCTTCAAATTTTAAGATATCTTCATTTTTCTAATAATTTAGAGGTTTCTAACCACTCTTTGAAAAAAATTAAACCAGTGATTGATTATTTGAAAAATAAATTTTCTAGCACAATTATTCCAGGTAAAAAACTTGGTATAGACGAAAGCTTAGTCTTGTGGAAAGGAAGCCTTAAGTTCAATCAGTTGTTACCTTTGAAAAGAAAACAATTTGGACTGAAGTTATTTGAATTAGTAGATTGTGAGACAGGTTTTCTTTTAGATTTTATTGTATACA
This sequence comes from Sycobia sp. Sy_11, assembly GCA_018907035.1. Classification (NCBI taxonomy): domain Eukaryota; kingdom Metazoa; phylum Arthropoda; class Insecta; order Hymenoptera; family Epichrysomallidae; genus Sycobia; species Sycobia sp. Sy_11. The sequence continues at coordinate 61,094 of JACCIC010000033.1, read as the reverse complement.
CTGGTGCAGACACTGATTATGATAAATTTGATTTAGGCGTTTCTGGTGACATTGTTACACATCTTATGCAACCTTATTGTAAAGTACGACGTCAATTATTCACTGATAATTGGCATACTTCACCACAACTTGCGGAATATCTCCACGATAAAGAAACTGGCCTTTGTGGAACTGTGAAAAAGAATCGAAAAGGAATACCTACTCTTGACTCGAAGTTGAATCGTGGTGAAACACAAGTTGCTCACACCGATAGTTGGATGGTGATCAAATGGATGGATAAAAAAGAAGTTTATGTTTTGACAAGTATTCACGAATTTGAGTACTGTGCCACTGGTAAAAAACATTATAAAACTAATGAAGATATTATGAATCCAAGTTGTATTCATGACTATAACAAAAATATGGGTAAAGTTGATGATATCGACAGACAGTTGTCTATTACAGAGACAATCCGAAAATGTATGAAATGGTATAGAAAACTATTTTTTCATCTTCTTGACTTGATGTTGACGAATTCTCATAAATTATACGAGATGCTGACTACAACTGAAATTTCATTCCTCGACTTTCGATTGAGCGTAGTGAGAGAAATTCTAAAACTAGACATTGAAAAAGTTCCAACCCTATCTCTTGCACCTGGAATTCGACTAAACGGTCGCCATTTTCTTAGAAAAATTAAATCTGAAAAGAGTGATAAACCATTACCACGTCAATGTTCTTTATGTCATATGCTCAACAAAAAGTCCGGATCTACATATGAGTGTTCAATATTTTCTAAAGCTCTATGTATTGAACCTTGTTTTCAAATTTATCACACTAAAGAATCTTTACCATAAGTTAGAATTCTTACACCAAAGTATTTAAAATCTGTATAATATTACCAAAAAAACATAAAAAAAAACAAAAAAAAGAATAAAAAATAAAAAAAAAGTACAAAAAATAAAAAAAAAAAACAAAAAAGCGGTCCCAAGCCCGCGCTCAAAAGAGGAGGGTGTTTCGTAATCGTTGACGCGAGACAAAAGGGCTAGTTTGTGATGAGTATCCTATTTTAGGGATGGTTTTTGGACTTATTATAATTTAATCATTGGATTCAGAGTCAAAAAATACTCCGGAAATGTATAGTTGCATTAAAAAATAAATGAAACTTGAAAACCGTGTCTAAAGGGGTGAAATACCTTCAAAACAACCCCTAAAATTTTACTAACAACCCTTTAAAATACTTTAAATAGTTAACTAAATTGATAAATCTAACTTATATAATATTATGATGAAGAAAGAAGTATTTTTTAACATTAACACTTTGTGTATGATCAATCGTTGATATAAAATACCTTATAGACCAGTTTTCTGAGGGCGATATGCTCTTTCAAATCCCGGCAGTCTAAAGGTTCATATGCTATGGGATTATAAAATATAGTACAATATTGGAATAAATATTTTAAGTATAAACACTAATATTTAATTAAAAATACTAGTTTACCAGATTTATAGTTTGTACCATATAAACGCAAACTACGATTTTTTCTTTGCTATAATGGTGCTCTCGTAGATGCGGTGGACGTTTTTTCCTATAGGTGGACCTATTTTCCAATAGGAAATGTTATTTTATAAGAGTCTAAAAAATCTTCATTGCGAAAATCTATCATGGGTCTGTTCCGAAAGTAGTCTAGTAAGTTACCAGTACGATTACCAGTAAGGAGATACAGCAACAATACTGGCTTTCATTCTCGTGTACTCCCCTTGCTTCCCTTATAAATGTCATGAACGGTTTTAGAACTGCAAGTTTTTCACCGTTAACGTAATCAGACCAAATAAACTGTTGAAATAAATAAGCTTTTATCGTGTAAAGCGTTTCCACTCCTTCTCTCTACCCTCCCTCCATAATCTAGGTCTTCATTATATTACGTTCATATGAAAACGCGGTACAGAAAATCCTCAACGGTATCACTTGAGGCAAGGCTGAACTAAATTTTTCGATGGAGCTCACTAGAAGGTATCATCCATATAACTCACATGTATATATCTATGCATAATATATATATATATATATATATATATATATATATATATATATATATAGTGATATTATGTCATGGTTATGGAGGGTAGAGACAGATATAATAAGGAGAAATTGCCGATGTCATATACAAAAGTCTCGATGATTTTCGAGCGCCGGAACATGTGCCTTCCATAGGGCCAATTACTACACTAACGCGCTAACGCGACGTCACAGCTACGTTAGCATAAAGCTACAGCTACGTTGGTATGCGCATTTGCCTACGTTACGAGCTGTGACATAGGCAATAAATAAATAATATATATATATATATATATATATATATATATATATATATATAGATGTAGTGGTATGATCTGTCCAATGCGACGTTGCTGTTTTCGTTTGAATCATATTCCAAATAATATTTAATATGCGCACGAGCATCAGAGAACAATTCAGACCCAAACTCTAATACCAGCTTTATAATGCAAACCAATTTTTCATTCTGCAAAAAATCAAGACTCTCCTTTCTTCCATTGTGGAAATTTCAATTTGAGTCTTATGATTTTGTGTAAAAATGGATATTCCATAAGTAGTTTAAAAACTTTATTTTTGATATTTAATGCTTATAGAATATTATAGTAAATAACGCATATGAACAGAAAATGAAAACCCATTAATTGTGTCAAATATTAAAAATATAAATAATAATAAGTTATTAGTTTACACAGAAAATGACTCTATGCCTTAGCCCAATCTTTGTGTTAAATCGGAATTATACGAATTATTTCAAATGTCAATAAGTAAAATTACAGAGTAGATTAAAATAAATATAAACGAGAAATATGCTACCACTATATCTATATATATTTATTGCCTACGTCATAGCTGGTAATGTAGGTAAATGTGCACATTAATTTATGCTGACGTAGCTGTGACGTCGCCTTGGCGCGCTAGTATAGCAGTTGGTCCTAAGGAGGGCGCACGTTTACGACGCTCGAACATTTTCGAGCCTCTCGTATTTATAGACTTATATATTAGATTGCGCATTTAAACGGACGCTCTGAAGCCCATAGGAGAAACGTATATTTTTGCTAATTTATAAATAGTTTTTTTGGTCTTAAAGTTCAATAAAATCAATTGAAAACAATACGTAACAATATGAATAAATATCTACATTAACATTAATACATCAATACAGAAAAATAATAAAAATAATAAAAATAAAATTAAAAATTATAATGACAGTCAGACTGTCCTTGTATACATTCACCCCCGTAGAATAATATGAAAATAAAATATTAGCTGAAAAAATATTTTTGTTAGTAAAGTGCAATTTGACTGTTCCCAACACCCTAACCTAATTGAAGATCCAGTTCAACGTTTCGAGCTCGCTACGGCTCCTCATCAGGACACATGATTAGTCTACGGGGATGACTGTATACAAGGACAGTCTGGTCGACATTATAATTTTTAATTTTAATTTTTGTTTTTATTATTTTTGTGTATTGATATATTAATATTAATGTTGATGTGTATTGATGTTGTTACGTATTGTTTTCGATTGATTCGATTGGACTGTAAGACCAAAACAAATATTTATTAATTTGTATATAAGTAGTCGACAAAAGTACAATTAAAGTATATTTTTGCTGCTTATATTTCTACTGCTACTGTTCTATTCTATTTTCCTTTGCTCCACACTTCCTGGCTTGTAAGAGAGAGAGAGAGAGAGAGAGAGAGAGAGAACACGACTCCTTGTATTGCTCTCTCTCTCTCTAGTTGAACTTTGTTCCCAGAGCGCGCGGTGTAATATATAAGTCTATGCTTTCGTATAAGGCATGAGCAATCTTTCCTTATATCTCTGGTAGAGAGAAGGAGTGAAAACTCCGCTAAAATCGTGTTTAATTACGCGACAGGACATATAGACAGAATTGGCCGTAATTCGGCGACATCCCGTGAGGTTGCTCATTCAATAGCATGTATTTGAAGAAAAGCAAGTGATCTAACCAACAGATGTTCGTTAGACCGAGGAATTCCCGCAATTAGGCGACACTTTATGGGAGCAGCTGCAGCGCACACCACGAGCAAGGGAGAAGGACGGTCGATGCGCGGATTTGCGCTCGTTATATCCGGGGTGGGGAGTTGCAATGTATGCGGGGATGTACATGGAGAAGTTTTTGTGCGATGAAAACACTTTGCTTTTGGCAGCCGCTCAGTATCACGATTCTTAAATAAAGCTATCATTTTAAATTACTGGCTTTTCCTTATTTGTATTTATATTCCCTTTTCTTAAATAAGTAGTTTTATCAATTCTTCACATATTTTAATTATATAATATAATAGTTTTAATTAATATTTTAATATATATATATATATATACATTCGGTATCTTTAATTCATTTTTCGGAAGTACTGCATACAATTTCGACTAGCACATTTTTCGCGCGCTAGTGTTTATTTCTTTACAGGATAAAGACATCACAAGCCTCCCAGGATGACGCTACCTTGCGGCTAATTTTCGAATGAAGTCCTGCCATGTGATTTAAGAGTGCTCCATACCTCTGACGGAAGTTAAAATCGATTGAAGCGCCTGATTTTTCATATACTGTGGAAGTTTACGGAACTCGAAGTGTACGAAAAATCCTGTTCTGTTTTATCGAGTGTTCTAGTATTAATCAGGGCCGTAGTAGCCCAAGTTAAATATGTAAATTATAAATGATCCATACAAAATTTATATTTTATAATATTTTTATGAAATAAGTAGCGGAGTAGTTGATCATTTGTCACAAGAAGTTTATTATATATATATATATATATATACATATATATATATATAGTAACTTCATATTGAGTTTATATCAAAACTTGTTTACCAATGATTTACACAATTTTATACGAAACATTGGTTTATGGAATGTTACAAAAAAAATGATAAAAAATTCAATGATATTAATTATTTCATTAATGAATAGAATGGGATCTCTTAATTATGAATATTGAAATAAGTATAAAGATAACAGCGAATAATATTTTCAAATTAATTTTTTTTTCGAAAATTGAGATATACAAAATTGTCTGTTTAAGGTAAACAATTGTAAAATTAATTATTATACTTAATTTTTAGGATGACAAAATCCAATACACAATAAACTTTATTATTTTATAATTCTTTCAAGCTGTGAGTTTATGTATTCTATTAAATTATTTTTTATTAAACAAATAACATAATAAATTCTTATTCTAGAAATATTAATTTCTTGCAGTATAGTAATTAAAAGATGCATTTGAAATAAAATTATTATTTACTAGACAGAAATAAAAGGACCTAGTTTACACCTTTTTCTTAATTTTACTATAACAATGTTGAAAATTTTCATTCTGAGATTTGTCTATTTTATAACCATAACAGTTCAATTATTTTTAGTTCGTAGTGACTAGATTTCAGCCTACTCAAATTTATTAGATGCCTACGAGGTGATGTATAACGCTAATTTTCGATTCTGTTCTGAAAGTTTTGAAAGTATTTTTTCAGCTTTTGTTGGTCATTCTTTGATTTGTTTCTAATTTTTTAGTATTCCTGTGAAATTCTACTTTTAATCTATTCTTGCGCAATAAATTAGCCATTATAACTCCTTTTTTCTACACTTAAATTTGGAATTATTTTTTAGTACCAGGAATGTAATCTAAGGAATTTTTCTTCGCCATTTTATAGAAAACCAAGTTGATATTCTTTACACGTATAATTTTTAGATATAAAGAAATTCAATATTTTCATTTTATTGGCATTATGTATAAAATATTAGTTTTGTTATTGCAATGCTATAATATGAAAGTAGTAAATAAAAATATTAAATTTTTATAGTTTTGCGTATTATCTAAATAAATTAGAATTTGTCAGGATTGTCGTGCACTTTTTTATTTACAATTACATTTTCATTGTATTATTTTTTTTTACAATTTTATCTTATAAATCTGTATTTATAATCTAAAATTGGAATGGTAATCTATAATTTGACAGAACCGTACTTGATTCTATCGGGTAAAGAATATAAAAATACTAATTATATGGAACATAATGGCACTCTAGACTATTCTTAATATAAAATTATGTAATTTAAAAAAATAATTAAATCATTATTTGATATTTATCTAAAATAGATTATTTTGTTTATTGTATTAAATTATTTTTAAATTACTTATTCTAAATAAGCGTATTTTGGAAAATAATAAATTAATAAAAATTATATAATATTTGAAAACAAATTTCAATTGTTTTTATCGATTTATATTACAAAATTTAAAAAACAATTTCGAATAAAGATTGTGTCATTTGTCTGATGCAGTGTTCCAAATATAGATACATATATATATACTGAAATTGAAGTTACCTGAAATTGAATCGATCCTCTTAGCGGGGATACCTGCAGATTACCTAAACTTAGTCGGATGTTTTTGCTCATTGGATCATAATTTGTTTATATTTTATATTTTAATATTTTTCATATTTAATATTTTCTGGGCAGAGTTTTATGTGTTAACTTTTAGTTAAATTTTTCTGTTATTTCTTTTTTACTGTTTAATTAAATTTGTTAACCATTTTTTTAAAAATAGGTTTTTAACATTTTTTTTATTTATTTATGCGTAATTATTTTTATTTTTTTAATTATAGGTTAAATAAGATCGTTGTATTAATATTTTAAGAGTCGTAGTTAAAAAATAGATAATAAAAATACAATCTAAATAGTAAAATAAAAATTAAATTAAATAAAAAATAAATAAAAAAGTTAGAATTAAGTAAGTTATATTAGAGTTTAGTCCTTGAAGATGAACCGGAACTGTTCAAAACGTCGGAAATAAAAAGTAAATTTAAATTTATGCTGGTGGGGGAAATCAGATTCTCCTTTATTAACATAGAATATAGATTAATTTATTTGTATTATTTTTAATTTTTAATTTATCTGATTTTTTACTTTATGTGTTATTAGTAATTTGTATTTTCAATTTTATGGGGGTTACTATAAACTAGGAGAGTATGACTGTCATTCCATTAGTATAATATTTTATTGTATAAAGGCTGTAAGATCGATAAAATATATATATATATATATATATATATATATATATATATATATATATTTTTTTTTTTTCTGCACCAGGCTTCATAATTCTTTATTTGATTTGTACGGCATTGAATATTTTCTTCAGCGCCACCTATTCAAAAAATCAGAAATTAAAGTTCTCACTTTTTTATCTACAGAATTGACAACTTGCATTATAACCATAATAAAATCTTATATTTCGTTCTACTCCCTCAATTCTATGAATAGAAAGATGAAACAAAGTTCATTCGATTCATTATTCAATTCTACATCCGGGGCTATCCAAGTTTAATCTGTACTATACGTATAAAATTTATAATATTTGTTGTTATTTAATGTTACTGCAAAGCGGCGATGTTTATAGTGCAGACGACAGTTAGATAAACATTTTCTTATTTTTTTAAAGTAACTTTGAAACATATTATGAAAGCAGTAAGGGATACCCCCAATTGTAGAATTTTTCAAAGATTCGTATAAAATTTGTTTCAACATTGTAAAACGTAAAATGAGGACGCAAAACGAAATCTACGATTTACACATTTTAATTTCCGTTTTAATAGTTCATCGTGGCGCTGGGATCGCGGTATGGAGCACTCTTTAATAGTTCATCGTGGCGCTGGGATCGCGGTATGGAGCACTCTTAACACAATCTTATTGAATTTTCCACTCCTTTCTACCTTCCATCGCCATAGTATTTATAGTATTCGTGAAGTCTAAACAGTTCAAATGAACTAAAATGTCACTTTTTCCAGCATACTCGGAAGAAAAACCAAATGATGATAATATTCATGAAGAGAATAAAGAAAAAGAATGTGTGGAACGAATAAAAGATTCTTTATGGCTTCAAAATGATAGTTATTATAGTGTTTTTTCGTGTTTAAATTCTCGTACAGAAAAAAATGAAATTTCTTCTTCTAGTTCTGAAGAAGAAACTGATGTTTACATTGGAAAAAATCAAGATAAAACGGTAAATCAGGAAAAAAGTATTCCTGGTCAAACTAGAAGTAAGTTAAAAAAAAGAAGAAAAGACAGAGAAATCAGAAAGAATAAATTTTACCAACAGTATGAAACTTATGTAAAAAATATTTATTTTGAAGATAAAGATAGAAATAAAAGATTTTGCTCTATTGAAACTCTTGAACAAGGAGTGAGACCAATTTATCAATTATTTAATAAATCGTTTGGTTTAAACATATCAAAAAAGTCACATAAACATTTACGCAGGTATTATACGACAAACTTAAATATTTCGAAAAAAACAAGGAAAAAAGAAAAAACAACAGAATTAAAGAAAGAAAGAGAATCTTCTCCAACACAAAACTTAAAATTACAAGAGGAACAAAAAAATGCAATTGAAAAATTAAATAAAAAACTTTTAGAATGTCCTAAGGATATTAATGTATGGTTGGATTATGTCAACTTACAAGATAAGGTAGTGCAAATGGAGTCATCTCATCTTGAAAAAGATACTTTAAAACAACTTATAAACAAAAAAAAGCTGTCTATTATTGAAAAGGGTTTAAAGGAAAATGTGGAATCTACTGAATTATTAAAGATAAAGTTATCTTTAATGTCAGAAATTTCACCTACTGATCAGTTTATATGTGAAATTGAAGAATTGATCCGAAAAGATCAAAAAAATATTATTTTATGGCAAACACTTATAACATCGGTACAAACTTCTTGTACATTATTTAAAGTTTCAAAGCTTTTAAATTTATATATAAAATTTATTTCAGTATTAAAGAAAAATGTAAAAACAGATCCAAAATTTTATGATAAGCAAATTTTAGAATTACTGCAACAATCTTTGACATTTCTACGCCATGCAGGACATTGGGAACAATTGTGGGAGATTATAAGAACTAATATATGTCTAAATTTAGCATTATCAAATGAAAATTTACAAAATATTAAATCAATTGATGAAAAAACTCTTATGAGTTTGGAAAATATAATTTTGACTTCGAAGCTTCCATTAAACGAATTATGGTTGCGTATTGAATCCTTACGTGAAAGTTGCCATTGGACCACCATTAATATCAATGAAGTTGATATTAATCTCATTGGAGACGAGAAACGATTAGTATCTGCAAATGAAATTACTGATTTTATTTATCCAACAATTTCAAGAGATTCCAATTTTCGATTAACAATCTTGTGTTTGCTTTGCTTAAAAGTGCCATTATTACCAAGTCGACATTGTACATTGAAAGATTTTAATATAGATCAAGCATTCTGGAATATAGATTCTTTAGAATTTATTCTACCAATTATTTACCCTACTATTTGGGTAGGTGAACTTAGTACTTATTTTAATAATAAAACAGTAATAACCAACTTACTTGAAGGTAAATTAATAGCTGGACCACAATATTTACGATTTCATCCTGCTCAAGAATCATATTTAGATTTTATAAGATTAGTTTTCAGTGAAGTAGCAAAAAATTTACCATCAGTTCAAAAGACTTGTATTTTGATTTGGTGGTTAAAGTTTGAAAGATTATTAATTTTTATTTCTAATAAAGATCCATTGATGGAAATGAACAGAAATAAAAAATTACAATTACTTATCAAAAAATTTTTAAAAAAACCAGAAAATAGAAATAATCTTCATTTTTACAAAGAATATGCCTTGATTGAACTTGAACTAGGAGCTCATGATAATTGTATAAAAATATTATCAACAGTTATTCAATCTCAAGAAATTAATTCTTTGGATGAAGAAAGTACAACAGCACTTTTTAGTTTATATAGAACAATGTTTGAAATTTTATTAGATTCAGAAACTTATCTAAATGTAAATAAAACAGTTTTTAACGAAATAATTAAAACTCTGAAAAATTTTATTTCTGTATGCTTTAATTATAATTGTACTATTTCAATAGAAGAAATGTTGTATAATGAAATGTTAAAATTTTTAATGGCTCCTGTTATGGATGAGATAGAAGAAAACTTTTTGTTACCAAATATTTATTGTGATAAATTAGCATGTTATGCTTATTTGTTGTATATTAAGAATAAAGAAATGGAAAATATCAACGACATATTAGAATTATTTGATAGATGCTTATTGCACTGTGTTGACTGTGTTCGTTTAAGAGAGAGATTATATGAAACTAAGGTTGTATTTTTACAATTTATTAAGAGAAAAAATACAAACATTAGCATTAATATTCTATTTGAAGTATGTAATACAGCAATTGAGGAATTTCCTAGTAATTTTTTCCTTTTATCAATACATGCTTTGATTGAAAGTGAATTACCATATTGGAAACTAAAAAATACTAACGAACGATCTAATGTATGGTCTATTTTTGCAAAGTGCTTAGTAGGAAGAGCTCGTATTACATATTTAAAAAATATTGGATTTGAAGAAGCTTCTCATGCAATGATTAATAAAATGCTTTCTCTTCATAGAGCAGCTTCAAAAATGAAGAATATACAAAGATGTCCATTGATTTGGAAATTTTATATGCTACTACTTCGTGAATATAATTTATGTGAAAAGAAAGGTGAAGATATTTATTATGCAGCAGTTACTCAATGTCCTTGGGCTAGAAGTATTTATGTCAGTGCAGCAGAAATTGCTCCACAAATTTTGTCACAAATTCAAGATTTAATCAAGGAAAAGGAGTTAAGAATGCATGTTTTGCCTGAAGAATTAGAAATTTTAAGAGAATAATTTCAATATTTAGTTACTTCATTTTCAATATATATATATATATATATATATATATATATATATATATATATATATATATTTATATTTATATATATTTATATATAGATACCAAGTCGCAAAATATTTGAAAATTAATTATTTTAAAATATAGTCAAAATTAAAAATATGTATATAAATTCATGTAAATATATAAATAAAATTATATTTCTACAATAAAATGAGTAATTATTGCATATGTGTATTTTTGCAGAATTATTAACTACTTATTATTTCTAAATTTTAAACACCTCAAAATAGGAACATTTTTGTTTGTACAGAAATGTTTTCTCAAGTACTTGATAATAATGGTTAAAAATTTTTTTAAATGACAAAGTGATTTATCCCATGATTCTTTTATTTCTTTGAGTAAATCTAATTTCATTGTTAAAGTACAAAAAGATATTCTTTTTTGTAGATATATTTACAAAGCTATCTAATGATATTGAAATTGTGTTGTGTAATAATAAGATACATGTTAATTGTTTGAAAAACAATCATAAATTTTTATTTTTCTGAAAGAAAATCATTTTAAGAGGGTTTTTGATTATTCTAAACACAATTTGAAAAACTGAAATAAAAAATAATATTAACAATAAAAATCCCATGTTTGAAACATTTACAAAAAAATTGTGAAATAAAAGGATAGAAGAAAATATCTTAAATAATTTGTATTATAAATAGTCGATTTTACATTATCCAACGTATATAATATAACTAAATAAAAAACATTTCATACTAATATTACAAATATAAATCGACACAAATCCTTTTAAAAATAACGTAATTAATATATGTTTATGAATTTTAAATCTTATATTTTCCTTATTTAAGCGGGTGTCGACTGCTCAATATATCGATTAAGTAACAATTACTTTATTTTAAAGAATATAATATGTAAATATCAAACTAATTTTAGTTAATTTTGCTTTTTATTTATGTCTATTTTACATTACTGCCAAGTTTCAAGTAGATTAGTCAAGCCTTAGTTTTTATTCATAACCAAAAATTATATATAAATTTTTTAAAATGTTCTCATTTTCACACAGTTTAATGAATCTACTTTAAACTTAATGGAATTATATATAAACATTCACTTTAGAATACATGTTTTATAACACACAGATAATACCAATTTTACACCTTATTTTTAGGGCATAAAATAGTACATTGAAATTCACAACCACTATATATATATTTTTTATCTATAATATAAAAATTAACATTTTCATTTATATATTTATTGTAAATTGTCATAGTCAATTATAATTATTATTTTTACGTCCTAAAAACGCATATTATATCAGGTATGTGAATAAGTCTTTCCCGTTTTTTTTCAAATTTTGAGCCTTTATTGTGAAAAAATGGTTACAAATGAATTATTGAAAGTATTGGCCATCGCTAGCTACAACTTTTTCCCATCTTTCTGGCAACATACGAATCCCGTTGCGAAAAAATTCGACCGGTTTGGCCTCTATCCAGTCATCCACCCATTTTTTGGCTTCCTCGTAGGAATGGAAGTGCTGGTCAGCCAGGCCATGCGTCATCGATCTGAAGAGATGGTAATCAGACGGAGCAACGTCTGGACTATACGGCGGGTGGGGTAGGACTTCCCATTTGAGCGTTTCTAAGTATGTTTTCACCGGCGGTGCAACATGTGGGCGAGCATTGTCATGTTGCAAAATAACTTTGTCGTGCCTGTCGGAGTATTGTGGCCGTTTTTCTCGCAGTGCGCGGCTCAAACGCATCAATTGTCGTCGATAGACCTCGCCTGTGATCCTTTCATTCGGTTTCAGAAGCTCATAGTAAACCACACTTAGCTGGTCCCACCATATACGGAGCATGAGCTTGGCGCCATGAATATTTGGCTTGGCCGTCGATGATAATGCATGGCCGGGTAGTTCCCATGATTTTCTTCGCTTCGGATTATCGTAACGTATCCACTTTTCATCACCATTCACGATACAATGCAGAAAACCCTTTCTTTTATGTCGCTGAAGCAGCTGTTCGCAAGTGAAAAAACGCCGTTCGACGTCTCTCAGCTTCAGTTCGTACGGCACCCAATTTCCTTGCTTTTGGATCATTCCCGTGGCTTTCAAACGCTTGGAAATGGTTGTTCGGTCAACTCCCAATGCTTCAGCAAGTTCTTCTTGCGTTTGACAAGAATCTTCATTAAGCAAAGTCGCCAATTCTCGATCTTCAAAGATTTGCGGCCGCCCGGAACGCTCCTTGTCTTCCACGTCGAAATCACCGCTTTTGAAGCGTCGAAACCATCCGCGAACACTTGAATCATCGACACATCCTTCCCCATAAGCCTCCTGAAGCAATCGATTCGTCTCGGCAGCAGATTTCTTCAAATTGAACCAATAAAGTGAAACTTCCCGCAAATGACGTCGACTCGGCTCAAATTTCGACATTTTCACGATATCAAAAATTTATGATGCGAAAAAATTTTAATTAATGTGTTAGTATGGAATTGTTGACATATGAATAAGCTTTGATTATGATATATGTAACCATTGAATACTCGCACAGTATTGGTGGCGCCATCTCTTACAAAAAACGGGAAAAACTTATTCACACTCCTAATATAAATTTGAAGCCCAGTCTAATACAAAATGGTATATGCACCTCATTCGTAAGATCACATTTTGCATGCTGTATAATGTACTATTATATGGTAATTATTTTATTAATTAATTATTAGGATTATTATTGTATCTGTTCATATTCTTATACTGAAACGTATAAAACTAATTTATTCTGCAATATCAATTGTTTTCATATTTTGAAATATTAGCATAATGTAAAAAAATAAATAGAAATAATTAGATAATATAAAGTAGTTACAATAAATAAAAGCAAAATAAGATAATATAAATAATATAAGTACAATAAATATCAGAATAATTAGAGTATGTATAAGACAGATATAATAAATTTACATATAAATAAACAATTATATAAGTAAATTAATTAGGGTGAACGGAATAGAATGTGTGAAGTATACAAATATGAATACTCTGACCAATTAAAATAAAATAATGTATTTAAAGAACTTATATAACTAAAGGCATAAAAAAACTCCATGTTTGCATGGAGGAAAAGCCGCAGAGGACGCAAACACCTAAAAATTAGATTATATCTAAACTAATTATAATTACAATAGAATAACCACCCAACTAACATTAAATATACACGTATTGAATGGCCATTTATATAGAAAACGAGAGCTCTCTTACCTTTTTTTTATCTTGCTGACCTACGCACACATACAGTTAATATAGGAGGAGATACGGTCACTCAACGCATACATATACAAAATTGGAAGAAAAACGTTTATGTTCTCGCTACGGCGACGACTGCAATAAAACTGATCCGCTCTTGATAAGGTTTGTCAGAAAAACATGGGAAATACGGATCGAATTGTCCCACTCCTCCTTCAGGACGAGTCCGGTCGCTTTGAAAACAGATGGTGATGCGGTGCGACCCGCACCGAAGAGGTTGTCTGCGCTTAATAAGGAGACCTTCGGGGATGCAGCGAATTGATGCGCATATACATATATACGTACATATACACATCAAACATCCACACATATAAATATACACCTACATACATATACCCACACACATACATATACACATACACATCTCCATATAGATTTATATGCTCCATATATGACAAGGAGTGCAGAAGGTGCAGACATACCAGCCACCTTATTTACACATATAAATAACGATTTTATGCGCAGTATGCCCCTCTGGACTAGAATTTTAATGACTTCTGATAGATTCAATTTAATAAATTCTAGGCACGCTACGTGTCGGCGGAGGGTGTTGATATCTGTCTTCTCAGTGACGACACGTACTAGGCCATTGGATCCGGGATGGACTTGAATTACATCCGAGTGGCCATTTAAACGTTGGACATCGGTTGTCTTTTATAATAATAAAAGAAGTTGTCCAATGGTGAAGTTGTTAGAAGGTCCATGCCACTTCCCCCGCTTCTGCAACTGCAAGACATATTCACTAGTCCATCTTTCCCAGAATTGATCGCGAATAGGCTGAAGAAGCTGTAAACGATCTAGCTGATTTTCAAGAACCGATGGTGAGGCTTTATCCAGGATGAGGAAATGGGTTGGCGTTAGCGGCTGTAGATCGTCGAAGTGTGAAGTTCAACGATCGCGTCGTTAGCGATACTATCTGCAGTTTCAGTGTAGTTGAATTCCGACACAGTAGTAAACAGGACTCGAAGGTCGGCACCGGCGCTACAAAAAATCGCGGCATTGTCATTGTACAGCTGCTTACAGAGGTTTCGCCTATTTATAAACCTGCGGAAAGCGGCGATAAAGCTGGCAAATGTTAAAATGCTTACGACTTCTAAACGAGTGCCCTTCGTCGCGAAACACACAAAAAGGGCGATGTAGCCTTTATAAGTACGCTATGCTCGGCCCTTTGATGTAAGAAGCTGTATGGGGCCTGCGTATTCTAGATTGATTGAGAATCATAGTGTGTGGACCAAGTCCGGCCGTTTCGAATTCAGACTGTGATGTGGTGCGACCCGCGCCGAAGCGGTTACCTGCGCCTGATAAGGAGACATTCAGGGAGTCCCCAGACGGGTGAAAAGATGCCCAAATACAGCGAATTGATGCGCATATACATATATACATACATCTCCATCTACATATATATATATATATATATATATATATATATATATCCACACATATACACATATGTATACATCTCCATCTACATTTATATGCTCCTTACACAATAAAGAACGCAGAAGGCGCGAACGTCAATGTAAGTTAACGAAAATTATCGAACACTTTCAAAATATTAAAATCGATTTTATATATTCTAAATAAATCAAATATTAGAAATTGTTACTTTGAAATTCAAAGTTGAAATCTTTCTTAAAATTATAATTACTACTGTGTACAAATATGACTAAGACTTTACTTATAACTTTTAAAATCTTTATTTATTCTTCTAAATCTAATTCCTCTTCCTCAAAAGAATCCCCATCGGCTGAAATGCAACTATGCCAACGTTTTTCCAATTTTCAAAACAGTTTTTATACTCGTATTCCGGAATGGCCATCAGATCCTTCTTCGATTTGATTTTTATTTCTTCAGTTGAATCAAAACCGTGTTTTTGAAGTGATCTTTTGAGTGTGCTGAATAGCCAGAGGTCACACGGTGCTAAATCAGGCGAGTATAGTGATTGTAGAACGATATTGGTTAAATCTTTGACGAAATATTCAAGTAAAATCAGTACTGTGTGAACTGGATTATCGTGATATGGATTGCACTATCGTGATGCAAAAACCAAGAGTTGTTTGTCCATAAAAAACAATGGCAAAAAGCTTCGCGCAAACGATGTATAACACTCAAATAATATTTTTTGTCAATCGTTTGGCCGATTGAAAGAAATTCATAGTGCATCACACCATGATAATCGAAGAAAATAGTGAACATAACCTTGATTTTAGAGTCCGAAAGCATCGTTTGACAGATCTCCATGCGACGCTGTTTTAAAAAAAAAAATTGAGTGTTTTGGCACCATTCGAGTTTTCACTCTTTTCAAGCACAAAATGTTTTTCAAAATGGTGTTGACTGATCTATTTGAAACTCCAACAATATCAGCAAGCGTCCTAGTAGTCAATCGACGATTTTGCAGAAACAAATATTTTGTTTTGTCGACCTGTAGCCCATCAGTAGATGTTCTTAGTCGTCTTTGATGTGGTTTGTCTTCAATGCGATCTCGACCTTCTTTGAACAATTTGTGACAATAAAAAACACTTGCTCTTGACATTGACTTCTCACCAAAGGCCTTCTGCAACATTTGAACGTGTTGGCGGTCGCTTTTTCATTTCGCGCACAAAATTTAATACTACTTCTTTGTAGAATAATTTCAGACATTATAAAAACCGAAGAGACAACTTTTCTTTGCTCACAAAACAGAAGTGTACTATATGAAAAATGAAGATAATTACATGGAATTTGGCACAGATAACTCTGCCAGTACTACTAACTTAAAAATAAAAACATTTATCTGAATCGATAAACCCGGAAAGTTTGAATTGAAAAGTCTTACTCATATTTGTACACAGTAGCGTAATATAAAATTAAAATATTCATTTTCATAGAAAAATTTAATAATATTAGCTGAGGAAGTTTATTATTCTTAATCAAAATATTAATTTAGTAAATATGAAATATTTTTACTGAAATTTTATCTTAAAAATTGTAAGCATTTTGAAATCTTCAAGAGGTATCTTACATATCAAAATCAGCATATTTTCTGTATCACAGTGCAAATTCCGGTCATTTGAGCTTACAATATAAATTTATCGCAGATATTCAGCTGCAGATGGAGGCTACATTTTACTATGAATCAGAATGATGACTTGACACTTGACTTTGAAGGACTATGTCACTTGACTATGAATCAAAATCAAGGCCGAAGGGTTGAAAGTGGACAATTTACGCATTGTTTAAAGTTGGTGTTCGAGCGAAAAAATAATCAGAATCAGCTGTGTCCACGACTATTGTAGTTCACGCTGAACGTGCGATTAGCTTTTATTTTCTTCTCTTGCATGCGAGGGTGTACATCGCCTACCTTACAACATGTAAGTTGCTAGGATAGAGTTTAATATATGATTCATGCAAAGTACGGCAAAAAATTTCTATATTTCATTAATTTCCATATCAATCTGAATCTTATCAAATTCTTTATTTCCTTTTTCATCATCATACATCTAAGATCACCTGTTTTCTTATTGACAACCCCAATAGGTGATCTAGAGCAAAAAGTACAAAATAATTTATTTCTCAGTTCATTGAAAATTATTTACAAATTTTTATTTTTATATTTGGGTAAACCTCCAATAAACAACTGCTGATTTTTATGCAAATTTGTATATATACCATTTTTGGATTGCTGTTAAAAAATATCGTAATGTCTTTTAGCCGAAAATTAATTTTCATGACGATAAATAATATTTATGGTTTGTCAGACTTATCTAAAAAAATACGATTAAATTTTAAAAAATATTTCAAACAAAAGTCATAGATTTGATGAATATACATTTTTTTTTTTAATTTTAATTCCATCTTGCGGTCTTCCGAAGAATCTCCCATGTTTTATCGAATGATCAAAAATTGAAAACTCTTTCTATATACTTATTCAATTTATCTCGGATAAACTACTTGTTTTGAAAAAAAAGATAGACCAAAAGATGTGAGAATGGACGCGTAGGAGCTGGATTATGTGAGATCTCGTTATTATACATTGTAACCGCCCGTTTGGCGGTCTCGTATGTGTTTAAAAACCGCGCGCGCGTTTACGCGAATAATGCGCACAAGAGCCCATAGGGCGCGTGCGTATCGCCGCGCGACGCGACGCTCACTCGGAGAGAGGAAGGAGCGCTTCTTCTCTGTCGAGCCTTCGCCTGATATAGTTCGTTAGTTCGAGTACTGTGTAAATTCATATATACTCTTCGAGACTTTTGTCGAGGACAATTACGACATCCGTCACGAGTGTCGAGGTCTACACCTAGTGTGTGTGCACGGTGATTAAAGTGCAAAACAGCGACAGAGGAGAGCTCCGAGCTCACCAGCTCTAAGCGTCGGCACCGCCGACCGAAGCTACTATCGCCGCTTGCTGCGAGAGAAAGAGAGAGAGAGAGGGCGAGCGCTTCCAGCCGCACCTCCATTACCAACGACGGGCTTCTCCGGAGCCCGCAGCCAAGGATCGCCCGACAGGAGTCGTGCGAGCCGCCCGTGTGTCCGATCTCTGCCGACGGCTTCCGTGCCCGTCGGCCGCCACCCAGCCGTCGCCGCAATCAGCGGCCTTCGTCTCTCGAGGTTACGCCCGAGAGAGAGAGAGAGAGAGAGAGAGAGAGAAGAGACGCCGGCAGCGTCTCCACCATCCACTAGGACGAGCAGCGGCAGGGTGCTCAGCGGTCTACGTTCCCTACAGGCAAGTGGAAATTATGTGCGTCTCGACAGCTCCCGGTAGATAGATTAGCCACGCCAGCCGACGGCGAGTTCGTGTGTAGTATGCGCGTGTATCGTGCAACCCCTTTCCCTTCGTCCCCTATCGCCCGTGTATTATAATTGTTAGTTCCCGTGTTATACCGCGCTTTGTATTATAAATATAACTCCGTGCTTAAGTATAAATTATAAATCCGTGTCGTGAACCCGCGATTAAATATAGTTACGAGTACGCCGTGAACGCGCGTATATTAAATAAAGGAGCCATGTGCTCGAGTTGAATTCTAATAGCGTTTATTGTTCATTTCGCCCGTTCTCCTGTATCATTCCCCGTTCTCCCTTAGGAAAACCAGGCCAGCCGACACGCAGTTTATGCAGGTAAGCATAGCCGCAAAAATGCGGTTATAATATATACACTTGTTCATATGCGTGGTTTGAAATAATGATTAGTGGAGCCGCCGATCCGAGGATGATAACAGAATATGAGGACGAGTAAATATCGAGTAAAAAACAGGCCCTCAACGAGCAATGTGCATATTGCTTAACAAGCAAGCTTCTTGCTTGAAATCCACCTTCTTTTTACTAATTGGCAGCTTGAAAAGCAAGAGAGTAATCGTCACGACAAAAGGAGTCGATACATAGTACATTTATTTGTTTTATATGTGATCAAGGTGTTGTAAGTACCTGTTTGTGTATACATAGTACCAACTATACCTGTGCAATTAAAAAAAAAAAAAAGAGTAAAACACCCAGCATAAGCCCAGCGAATATACGCCCTTTTGAATTAAGTGTCAGCATATTTATTGAAAACAAAACCAGTGAAAGTGCAGTAAATGTGACATATATAAAAAGGTTAATACCTGTCTGTTACACAAGGCAGTATACTGATAACCTATATGTCAAGTGTGGTACATATAGGTGGAAAATTGAAAATATAAAAAGTGTGGGAAGGAAAAGCAATTTTCCAGCCCAGTAAAGTGCAAAAGACTCGTATGAACCACTGCAATGGTGGAAATACAAGCGGGCTCTCTCCCGGTTGCGCGGCCTAGGCCTGGACGGAGTCCGAGCGTCAAAACGTACAAGGAGACCTCCTACGAGGCTGAGGACGCATTTTCCGTAACCGCCGTGCAATTTACACGCAAATCCATAAGAAAAATCGCCGCAATGTAATTCTTATAGGAGCTATATCCGTATATACTGTCTATACGGGTATACATATACGGTATATGTATGTATCGGTATATGTGCGAGTTAATATGTATGTATCGGTATATGTGCGCGTCTACTATATGGTCAGACATATTGTGACAAGAGTCACAAGGCGCCCGCGCCGACTTGTCCAGAAAACGACGATGCGCGCGCCATCCCGTGGACAAGAAAACATTAAGGCGCTCGCGTGCGCCGTCGCGCTTGTGCTCGACACGGTCCCTCCCCCTTACCTCCCCACGCCACGAGCCACGCATAACCCTCGGCGGCTGGAACGGCGAGGAGGCCTAACCTACGTCACGGCACGGACGTGTGCCGAGAGACCCTAATAGAGAAAAGAAAAGGGACATTTAATTGAGCTGTAAGCATCAAGATACTGGCAATCGTAATACCGCGAAGCAATAACAGAAAAGGGATACAATAGATCAACTAGCTGTTGGGCAAGAAGTCCGAACTCCCGTGAGTATCATAAACCCAGAGAGAAAAACTAATAAAGGTTAATCTTTTAGGAGAAATGCAGATCCCATGAGGTTATGATTGATGAGGTTGACAAAAAAAATATGTAATAAGAAATGAATTAAAGGGAAACAAAGAAAAATGTTGAAAAAAAACAAATTGTATTAACACTGCAGGGGCAGATACTAAAAGTGAGACGAGGGATAAATGATTGGATGGTGATAGAGATGCAGAGGGAATGATAAAAAAAACAGGAGAAGTGAAACAGTTACTAATGAGATGGACTATAAAGATGGAGCGAGTGAAGAATGAGCGATCGCCACATCAAGAAGATAGTAAAATCAATTTATAAGAACAGAGAAAGTAAGAGAGAATAGATTTCAGGGAAAATACAGGAGTGAATAATCGAGTCCGCTGTCGGCCACCGAGGAGCGTAGTTTGAAGAGTGCCATAGAGAGAGATCAAGAGAAGGAGGTGAGCTCCAGAGAGAGAAAAGTACTCGGTTGTTGGTCGCCAAGGAGAGAGGTGTGAGAAAGGCTGGTAGAGGAGCAGAGAAAGAAGAAGAAAATAATAGAGATAGAATCGCCAAGCAGAGAGGTGTGAGAAAGGTTGGTAGAGGAGCAGAGGAAAAAGAAGGAATTAATAGAGATAGAGTCGGAAGGTAGAGAGGTCGTGAGAGGAGTCCGAGGAGAGTGAATGTTGGGGAAGGGAGCGTGAGCTGACGAGAGAGAGAAAGAGTGACAGCAGGAAGAGTGAGCAGGGGAGAAGACCACCGGGGGCAGAAGAAAAGAGACTTTAAGTGGCCACCGTCATCGAAGCCTGCCTCCTTCATCGAAGGTAAGTAACGCCCGCGCCGACGACGATTTTGCAGACGCCAACGGAGTACCGCGCGCACGCGGTGAGCGGAGTCCGTCCCTTTTTATTTTCAGGCTGACGGGACTCCCTCTGAAGTACTGAGGTAAGAAAGTGAAGTTATTATTTTTTTTGTGTGCGCGAATAATTGAATCAAATTAAATTAATTTTTTTTTGTGTCGAAATATCGTCGCATCACAAAATGGCGCCCAACGTGGGGCTCGGCCAGTCGGAATCGGGAAAGTGATTTTGTCGCCACGTGGCGACGCCATCTTGGCCACGTGTCGGGATACGACCGCGTGCAGCGGAAAGGACCGTTGCCGCGAGAGTTCGTGCGGGCGGATGTGCGCGGTAAGAACCGCGACATATTAATTTTTTTGATTCACGTTGCTGTTAAAGTTACGATCGGATGTGTATATACAAAAAAAAACCTACTTGAGGAAAATTTATTTGAAGTCATGAATTATTATAACTTGATTTTCTTTTGCAGATTATATTTATTATTACAGGTAAATGTGGGACTGAAATGAAATTTTTTTTTGTTATGAAAGAAAGGAATCAGAAACGAAAAAAAATTTAAATGGAACTAGGTACAAAATTTCTTCCAACCTTTATGTCAGACAAACCTAGGAATTAAAACATTGTCAGACTGCAGTTTGTATTCATTAAAGCAGAGTTCATAACTCGAGTGATCTGGTTAACAGTTAATAAAAAAAAAAAAAAAAAATGCTTTTCGAACTCTCTACAAATAGAGGTAAGTGACAAATAATAAGAGACGATAACGAATGATGATAAAAAAATTTGATGAATGAAACGAAAGAAAAAAAAACAACGAATTATTATAAGTTAAAAAAAAAGAACACCAGAGAATAATAGAATAAGAGAAATAATAGAAGATAATAGAATGTAAGATAGAGAATAATAGAATAAGAGATATAATAGAAGATAATAGCACATAGATATAATAGAAAATACTAGCACATAGATATAATAGATATAATAGAAATAATATAAGATAATAGCATATATAGAAATAATGGAAGATAGTTGCACATATAGATAGATAATAGAATGTAATAGAAGGTAATGGCATGTATAGATATAATATTAATATTAATAAATTTAATATTTAAATTTATTTTTTTTTGTATCGATATATCGTCGCATCACAATATATACACTGTACGGGTATATATATAGATGTATACTACGCGCTTACTATACGTCCAAGTAATATACGTGTGCGTCTACTATATGGCCGTACATATATACACTATACGGGTATATATATAGATTTACGCTACGCGTTTAATATACGTGTCAGGTAGTATAGGTGCGCGTTTATTATATGGTCGTACACACATACTGTGCGGGTATATATATTTGCTACATACATACGGGCGTGTGAATATACGTGCGTGCCGACTCGATATTCGTGCATACACACTGTACGGATACATATATATAGTCGAAGCATAGTACTGCATACGGGCGTAGCAGTATACGAGTATACGTATGAATCTATCCCGTAGTATATAGTCTAAGCCGACGCTATAGCTAGGGGGGCCCTGGGTACCGCCCAAGCCCGTGCACTTACGTGAGGGGGCCCCGGGTTCCTGCCAGGACCGTATCCTTATACCATGGGGGCCCGATGCCTTATACGAGATAGGTAAATTCAGTGCGTAGGCGCGATATATTCGTGCGCGTGAGCCTCTTGCGGTATATATATATAAATCCGCCGGGTTATTTATTCATATAACCACGAATAAGAGGGAGTGTGAAGTGCACCGTATTCGTACGGGGCAGCAGTACTGGCGACCGCAATCCCCCTGCGTATGCTGGACAGTATACGATTTGGCTGGTTTGTCAAAGGCCTTTGCTGCTGTGTTATGCACGAGTCTGAAGGGCCTGCCTGCCGTTCCATACCGCCTTGATAGAGGGGATGCATACATTTATGTATTCTCTCGACGTTAATGTGACTTTATAGAGTGAGACGTCGCTCTTCGGGGCTTTTAATACTTACTTAAGGGTTTCGATGACTAAGCGAGAAACACTGTTCTTTTCCAAGAAGAAAAAATCGATATCGTACTTACGGGAACTGAACGCGTGTAGTGAGGAAAGAGATCTCTACTTCAGGTGGTTTAGTCACGCCACAAAGCGTAAAATCTAGCTGATACTTACGTTATATAAAATCCTATAGGTAACGACGCCGCAGTGAGTAATACCTTGGGCAGGAAGGTATGGTTGGCGATAGAGAAGGCATGGAGGAGGAACGGCCACGAGCGGTATTTTCATGGGCAGAGGGACCTCTACCGCTCACAAGAGCGAACTTTGAGCGCCGCAATCGTATTTTCTGACACGAAGGTAGTGCGGATTGGGCACCTGTTGCACCCAGAGGAGCTCGAAGAACTTGACCGAGCTTGACCTACTGGCAATGTGCTGGTAGAATTCTTCCCGGAGCAGACCACAGCTCCGAGGAAAGAATCCGAGAACGAGAGCAAGCTCGAGGGAGTGCTTCGCGTCATACATACTGTCGCGCAGCAGACCAGCGAACGTATGAATAAGTGGGAGGAGATAATGAAAGGCATGGTGGAACAAAACACCATTTTGCAGGAGCGCCACCTGAACAACCTGGCGAGATGGCTATCGTCCGAGCGAATCGAAGCGGTCGTGATGAGGCTGGCGGAGAAGCTGGTTCCAGCAATCCCGGAGGTCGCAACCGCTCGCCCTGCTCTACCATCGTCAAGCCAGCAGGAGCCGACTTCCAATATCCCGCCATTGGAGCCTGATGTCGATATCCTCGACAGCTCACGAGGGTCCGTCGGGAGGATGACCAGCCAACCCGAGGGAAGGTGCAACGATCTCTGAACGATCGGGACTTCAATCCGTATGAGGACGTCACCGACGAGATGATTAAGGTTCTGGTGAACTATATGGCTACGGGTTCGACACCGTCGTCCAAGGAGAAGAATGCACAGCCGTCGCTGAATCATCGGGATTATGAATAGAATCCAAGCGCAACGTCAGAGGGAGATTTGGGATATAACGTAAGACTGTCAGACTCTGATATTAATAATAATCTTAATATTTCTGAATCTATTTTAAAGATCAATAAATCTCACGAAAATCTGCATTGCTCGAGAACAGAGTCGAGCAGTCCTCTAGCAAAAGCTCTGCCTGATAATCTCAGTGCGAGCTTAGCTGATGATCGTCTCGGTTCTGATGGCGATAAGTGCAGTGAAGTGACTGATAATTTAACGAAAAAGATTGATAACAATAATTCTGTATGTAATGATTCAGATAGTCACTTGCTTGGAAAAGTTATTGACAAACTTGCCAATTATTCTAATAAAGAAAATAACTCTTTCAGAAAATATAAACTTACTAATGAGATGCGTTTCGATATATTTGAAGATTATCTTAACTCGGAATTACGTGTTAAAAGGTTGAATCACGTTCTGACGAGCGTGTTGTAGAATTCTGGGATAAATTCGGAAACAGAGTCCGAATTTATGAGAGTATGCCCAATGCAGACAACGTGGAGTTGTCCTGCCTCCAACGTTGAGTTGTCATAGCCTCCGACTACGTGGAGGGGGCCGCGACCTGCGCGGCGTGGGCATCGGCCGCACGCTGCGGCATTCCACTCTGGATATCGGTAGAGCTGAGACCACACAGTCTCACTCTCACCTCGTAGTATTGTATATTCTATTGTTAATAAACTTGTTATTAGTTTAACCACGTGCCTTATTCTCTGCATCCCGATTACGACCGACGCGTAGGCGGTCGTGCAGTGTCATAACCCTGCACAAATCATAAACTGGTGACCCCGACTCGGAACACGTGCCAAGTCATAGCACATTCTGGAAGAAGATTGTATCCGACAGCATCCACGCGTATAAACACGGAGAAGTTTTGGGATCGGCAGGAAGAAGAAACACCAGGTATTTGAAACAATACACGATACTTATTTTTTACGTGGTGTTCCAGCAACTTGCGCAAGGAGCGCACGACATTCCAGCACTTTGCCGGCAGGACAAAGGCCACGCGGCTAACAAAGACCGCGCGACGACATAGGCCACGCGGCGAACAACAGTTCGCGCATCAGGGCAAGTGCGGCGCACAAGCGCGCCCGCACCGCATACCAGGCAGCACCCCTGATGGTGCCCCGCAGCTGAACAAGCATTCGAGAAATGCAAGCAGTCCGTACTCGATATCGCCGAAATTGGTTTTCCGGACGAAGACGCGGAGATCCAACTCGTCACGGACGCATGGAATACCGCGATGGGAGCCGCGTTCGAACAAAAGATGGGGGATCAATGGCGACCGATCGCGTTTTTCTCTAGAAAGTCTAATAACGCGCAAGCAAGTACGCCACGATCGACCGCGAACGGACCGCGATTTATTACGCGGTTCGGAAATTCTTTTATTATCTAGAGGGACGTGAGTTTGTAATCGTTCGAGGAGGAATCATGGAACAGGTTCGAGGAGGACGTGGACGCGGTCAGAAAAGACGTGAATGCCTTCCGCCTCCCGACGCTGTTCGATGCCAAAGAACTCGCGAGAGAACAGGATCCGGACCTCTACCGAGTTTTACGCGACCCTCAGCATCCATTGAAGCTGAGGCAGCTAACCTTCAATGATGACGCGACCTTACCGTTCTAGTGCGATATTCAAGGGGACACCATTCGGCCGTACATCCCCGAATCGCTTCGCGACGAGGTTTTTAACCTATTTCACGGAACGTCGCACCCGAGCGGGAAGGTCACCGATCGGCTGATACGCCGGTAGTACGTGTGACCGGACATGAGCCGTGAAATAACAAAAAGTGTAAAGAATGCGTAGAATGTCAGCTCTCAAAAGTAGCACGTCACAATAAACCGCTTGCGGAATATTTCGCGGCACCGGACGCGCGTTTTAAGCACATTCATATCGATATTGTCGGACCGCTCACCGCGAGGAGTGACTATCAGTACATCCTCACCATGAGTGATCGGTACTCGCGATGGCCCGAAGCCGTACCAATCTCAGACACCACCGCGCGCGCAGTAGCGGAAGCTGTCATGCAGTATTGGATAGAGCGATACGGGGCGCCGGAGATTATGACGACCGATCAGGGATGTCAGTTTGAATCCAGACTGTTTGAAGAATTTCTAAAGTTCTCGGGGTGCAAGAGAATTCGCACCACTTCATGTCACCCGGCCGCGAACGGCATAGTAGAAAGGTGGCACCGCGACCTTAAAGCCACGCTTATGTGCCAGGGTGATAACCCAGATTGGCCCAGAGCCATGGTGGTGGTGGGCTTAGTGTGCTTAGCTGCCGATGGTGCTACTGGGCTTACGCACACGCGTACGCACCGATATAGGCGTCAGCCCCGCAGAATACCTATACGGCACGACCCTAAAAATTCCCGGAGCGTTTTGCGTCGACGACGGAGTCGAACCCGACGACAGCGCGTTTCTCCGCGACTTTAAGGAGTTTATGCACAGCGTGCGCCCGGCCCGAGTCGAGCATAAGAATGTGCATAAACCGTTTGTGTATAAAAAGATAGGGCAATGCACGCATGTATTCCTCCAAACTAACCTCAATAGGCCCACTTTGTGCAGACCGTACTCTGGACCGCACCGGGTGTTAGAACGAAGCGTGGACGGTAAAACATTTCGCATCGACTTTAACGGACGCGAGAAACCGTGTCCATCGAACGCGTTAAGCCCGCGCATTATCTCAATAAAGAGATAGAAAACGAAGTCGACACCAATGACGACTATTCCGACCACTCGGATCAACCCGAACAATCACGCGCGAACGAACACTTAGTAATAGATAGCGACACGGGCAAGTTAACGGACGACGATAGCACTCACGAGCCAGCGCGTTGAATTAAAGGTATCCTTAAGACGTCGAAGCAACAGCCTGAGGCAGGCAGTCCTGCTAGAGGCACCCATGGAGAGAGCTCCAACAGCGCTGACAAGTACGTTATACCGCAGCTACGCGATGGTAGCCGACGCGTTAAAAAGCACTCGCAGTGACTCAAGCACACCGTCCAACTCGGCGAGCTGGCGGCAAAATTCCCCAGCAACTAACCAAGTCAAACACGTTCGTTTTGCAGGTGAAGGAGCCAGACAGTCTGCCGCTCGGGCAGGTTTTTAGCCAGTTAGGCGAAACGCAAAGGCTCACTGAGAGCCTACCGCAAGGCCAATTGCGGCTCTTCTGCGAGCTAGCCGAAATTGATAGATGACTATTCGAGGGTAGCGTGCACGTATCCAGTTAAAAGCAAGATCGAAGCAGGAAACAGCATAGATTCGTGCGTGAGAAAATTAAGAAACGCAATAGGGTCGGACGAAAAATTCTGCTATCTTCGCACTGACCAAGGTACGGAATTCACTAGTAGAGAAACAATAGCTCGGCTAGCGGAATTAGGTGCAGAATTGCAAGTCGCGTGTCCAAATACTCCACAACATAACGGCATAGCAGAAAGATTCAACAGAGGAAGCAACAGCGAAGCTCCGTCCCGGCAAGTACCGTTTTGTATAACTATGTTGAAGAGAGTGCGTGTCCCCTCGACTAAGCAGTCGCTCCGCGTCCCTGCGAGCTAGATTGTACGCGCCGTGTACGTTCCCCATTCCACTCCCTTCCGTTGGATATTCCATCGCGCCCGCGGAATCCGCTCCCGAATTGATATGTCGTCGCCGCGCGCTGAGAATTATGTATATCTATCGTTGTTGTAATTATCTGTAGATAAAAGCGAGATAAATAAATGTTCGTTCATTTCATAAGCCTGCTTCCTGTCATTTCGCGTTCCCGTATTCCCCCATTCCAGGTCCAGCACAGCCGGCACGCCGCTCGCGAAGAGCAAGTAAGTAGTAGGTAACCCGCGCGTAAGTACGCCGGTTACAACATATATACGTGTATGAATGTAACTTTTTTTATTTTTATGGCTGTAAGGCAGTTGCGCCTGGCTGTCGTTTGTTTCGATAGTTTATTTTCGTTTGTAATATAATTAATTAGACTTTCGGTCTGTCTTTTAATTGTTTCGTTTAATCGTTTAAATCAATTTTAATTGTTTCCTCAACCTTCACCTCTTTAAGAATTTTATTTTAATATATATTTATTTTTAAATTTTGCGTTACAAGATATATATGGATTATTAATATCATTTCATAAATTTGTAATGATTCAGTGAATTTATAGAATTTTTAACCGAGAGGCAGTTGCGCGTGGCTATCGTTTGTAGCTTACAGGCTTTGGTGCTTGATCGCAATAATGCTTGCTTTATTTTATTAAATTTCTGACTGACAGGCAGTTGCGCGCGGCTATCGTTTGTAGCTCAAAGGCTATGCTGCTTGGTCGTATTAATTCTTGTTTTATTTTATTTTTTCCGAAGGGTGAGGTTGGTTGATTAATTTGTTAATGTTAATTCATTTGTTTAATTTATAGCATCTCGATGTAGGTTTTCAATGATCATTTGTTACGTCCCCCCTTTTTTTCTTTCTTTATCGTTAAATGATTTGTTTTATTGTTATTTTGACAAATATTCAAAAAAAATGTTCATGAAAAACATTTGTTGTTAACTGCGTATTGTTAATACAAACGGAACTTCTATCTGCTACGTGGTCATATATTCCGACTAAAGAGAATCCGGCCGATATAGCAACCCATGGACTTAAACCAATAGAACTTCGGGAAACTATGTTACGATGGCAAAGCCCAGCGTGGCTTTCACTATCAAAAGAATTGGCCTCAGCCCCCACCAATCGTACGGGTAACATTTTCACAATCTTTGACTCTGAGCCTGAAATATTGATGAGATTAAATTTCAACTTTAATTCAACCTTAACTCGATTGCAAAGGCCGCTCCCATTAACCAACTATCTTACGGCTCAGGAGTTATCATACTCTCGTATCGTAGTGTTAAGACTCGCACAATCACACGTATTCGTTTCTGAAATAAAATTATTGGAAAGTAATAGGACATTACCGAAAAATAGCGCGTTAATCAAATTAAATCCCTTTTTATGTCAATGGCCCCGCACGCGTTGCATGCATTGCGGAAGCTATATATAGATTTTGCCATGGCAATTCAATTCAATTTTATCTAAAAGTTATAATATGTTCCTAATCAGTACCCCAAAGAGTATAAATATACAAATTTGCACCAAAAATAGATGTGGTTGCTTTTCCAAAGTCAACCCTTATCTTTTTTGTAACAAAACTTTGTTTGTTCTATTCCCTTACAAAATACAAAATCTCTTTAATCAAGTAATTTTATCTTAGTTCATAAATTAACTACTATTTATACAATATTTATAAAAAGTATCTTTTTTATTAACAGTAGGAAGTAAGAAACATTATTGAAAGTTGTGTTGTATTATCTGAAGGGTGACTTACTGGACGCCAGTACCACCAATTATACCACACTAAAAATGTAAAATATTAATTATTTTAATTATTTGAATCTAAAATGCTTTTTTACTAAGAAGAAAAATAATTCTAATTAAACGTTATTATTAAAATTAAATAATATTTATAACATATGTATATATTGCTCTAACCTCAACATCGTGACATTTACATAATGTTGTAGCGCTTATGATTTAAAATATGGTCAAACACTAATGTGAAGGGTGATTTTTAACTTTAAGACTTTCCTCTAATTCTCTTACGAGTAAAGTATCTAATGAGCTAAAAAACAACAAAAAAGCAATTGCCACACATATATGTAAATGTATTGTCATAGTTCAAGAAGTAAATTATTGTCTTTGACTTGTCAAAGACAGACAAAGTCTGTGTAAAAGCGTTAAAAATTAATACGTAATTTTAGGCATCACAAACAAAAAAGAATTTAAATCTAGATTCTAGTATAAATATTATGTATTAATTCATTAAATTTTTATACTTATTGTAAATAGTCATTAATTTGCTGATTTTCAAAAGGTTAGAGCAATATATATATATATATATATATATATATATATATATATATATATATATATAAATTTGTAAGAGTACAGTATAAGTACAGTAAACAGACGTTCCGAGCTGGCTATACATGCCGCGCTCCCTATTGCCAAAAGCGGGTGGCACATGAATTAATTTACTTTAATGAAATTATTTTTAAATTTTACATGTAATGAAATAATTTGAAAGTTATTATCTAAAGTAAGAATGTTAGACGTTTCTAATGATAGTTTTGTACTCATGAAAACACTTGGGTTTCTTCACCAAAGTTACTTTTCACTGTCTGTTTTTTTAGTCTTTTTTATAAGATATTTTTTATTATTTTATAAGAGTCCAAAGCAAAGAAATCAAAGGAAAGTCACAGCTTCAAATTCGATTTTTTCAACTTTGAGTGAATATGATTAGAGAGACAGAGAGAGAGAGAGAGAGAGAGAGAGAGAGAGAGAGAGATGCACATAAATAATAACAATTAGAATTATCTTTCTTTTAGTACTGAATAAAAATATTGCATCATATTATGTGCAATCATTATTTTATAGAATATCAAAATAAAACTTACGACTTTGTTGAGCAGATAATAAAACAATTAATTTTTGACAGTTCTTCTTGCATTCTGGACTAGGATGCAATTCTATTAGCCGTTCTCCATTAGTACATTGAATTATTACGTTGGCACATTCTGGATTTGGCTAGAAAAAGAAATATTGAAAAAAAATTAATTTATGAAAATTAATATCAAAACTAATATCATTATGTTAAATTAATATCAAAAATGTTACGTAAAACATTTTACATAATATACGAGGTTGGGAGATCCAGTTATGAAATAAGTTTACTTGTGTACAAAACGTTCTAAGATAAGTAAAATGAAAGAGGGAGAAAAATGCAGATAAAATGTCTATAAAAGGTTCAAATTAAAAACAATAGAAATTAAAAACAAATAATATTTCACGAAAAAGATGTACGGCCAATATACTCTGAATTATTTTCTGATCACTAATAGATATCACAGCAGAGCAACAGCAGCTCGTCTTCACTCGAGCTAAAACTCAGAGGGTCTTAGTAGTTTAATACTAGTGCCCCATCGAACGGACATAATGCACATTTGTAATGGAGTGATAGATTTTCATGCGCACACGAGATCCTAGGACAGGCAACACAGGGTGCACGCGACTTGTAAATGCCGCCTATCTCGACAGTCGCACAAGGTTGGTATACCCCATTACAATATATATAATAATTCAATAATATCTGAGTAAAAAGTACTTTATATCAAAAAACTATGTTTCTATAAATAATTGACCGTAATTTACCTATCATCACTTCTGTATAAAAAGCTGCTTCAATGTAGCGTCCACTTCAAAAATACGGCTTCGATGAAGAAAATTGTACTTTCGAGTTTGAGCGGTAGAAAAAGATGTGCAAGTGTCTTGAGACGACGTTTACAGAGAGTATCATGTTCGGACTATAGGAAATGTCTCGGGACGACTGCTATAGAGAGTTTTGTGTTGTGGAGGTAGAATACAATGTTCAGTTATCCCGGGACGACTCTTACTGATACTGTGCGTGTTCGAATGATAGAATACTAATCTCTTCATAGAAGTCGTACTGACATACCTAGACATTGTTTCCCACCAACACGACACTCATCTGGAAATCGCATTCTATCATCCGAACACGAAAACCATTTTATGAGAGAAGGAGAAAAGAATATAGAGAGACGGAGAGAGAGAGAGAGAGAGAGAGAGAGAGAGAGAGACAGGTTTTCTCACGTAAGAGAAAATAAAATTTACAAAAATCAAAAGATATCCATAAGCTGTGAGTGTAGTATCAGATTAACCTGAAGAACAAAAAATGTAATACTGACTAACGCCACACCTTCTTTAGTATACGAATCCCAAAGCTGGATATGAACATTCGTTTGAGCTGGCCTGGTATTAATACTTTAAGGGAACTACTTTGAGTTGATGTTAGTGATTCAAGAAACCACCTAGTGGCCGCTGGTCAAACTGATTGTTAAAACCATTAACTTAATTTATTGACGAAAGTAAAATGATTTTCAATAAAAAACATAGCCTATGTCCTTCCCAAGATAATATAGAATCTACATGCCAAATTTTAGAACAATCGGTTCAGTAGTTTTTTCGGTTATCGTGTACAAACAAAAACACGCTTTGTCTTTATAAATTAGTATAATATGATATGATATGATATATATATATATATATATATATATATATATATATATATATATACACGTGTATATCTTGATTTTTATTTCCTGTATCTAGATAAATGCTTCCAGGCACAGTAAATATATATAGACTTAAAATTTTAACCTATTAATTTGTATACATATATCTAATCATATGAGAAAGTTTATTAAATTATGAATTGAAGGTTCTAAACTGATAGAGCTTCGTTAAACTAATAGTGACGGAGTCTCCATAAGTATATACTATATCGATGACATCTTGTGGCGATACTCATAAAATAAATCTAGGCTCTAAATTATTATAACCATTTAAAATATATTTGTATAAGATTTTCTATATGATATTAATATTGGTCGTTACATTTTTTTGATCATGTTTGATGATATTTCAGTCCAAAGTTGACGCAAAATATTAGAATTAGTGATAAAACATGTTAATGCCATTTTTTCTGCCAATGCGATTCTCAAAAGGCGTTTTTTACGTGTTAACTTCAGTGTCAAAAATAAAAAAGATTTGCACTGTATGGTGACTGACAATAAATCAGAATACACTATGATAATCTAAAACGTAGAAAATCGTGGGGTCATCCCGGCCATTCATCAACATCGTTCGCAAAATTAAATATCCATGGTTTCAAACTTCTTCACATGATTTACTAGGATGAGTAGAATGTAATTTATTATAAGTTACTTAAGCCGAATGAGAGCAGCACAGACTATTACAATCGACTAATCGATGCACAAACGAAAAACGGTCACTATACGAGCCGAGACATGAAAAAGTGATTTTGTTGTACGATAACGCTCGACTTTGTGTTGCAAAACCAGTAAAAATCTACCTGAAAACGCTTCAATGTGAAATTCTATCTCGCCCGCTATATTTACTTGATCGTAGCCTTTCCAATTTTCACTCACTGCGTCTGATAGCACACAGCCTAACTAACCAGCGCTTTCATTTTGACGAAGAAGTTAAAAATGGATCCAATCTTCGAGAAACTCAAAAAATATCTCTTTTTTCGACGTAGAATTTCGATATTTCCAGAAATATGAGAGAAAGTTATCTCTAGAGATAGAATGTACATTAAACAAAATGCTTTTGTTCTTTATACTTTAAATAAAACTAATTTAAGCGCTAACATATATAGAAAAACATGCAAATTCTGTCATCTACAAATACATTTTCAATGAACAATTCGTTTATGAAATTGTTTATTTGTATATATTAAAAATATAAAGTATTTGTTTTTCTCTGGCTTACTAAGTTGTGCGTTCATAGAAATATTCAAAACAAGACTAATAAAATGAATTCGAAATATAACTCGGATAACTATAATATTATATTATAAATTCATTTTATTTTATTATAAATTTTATGTTATTTTATATTACATCAACAATATATCAATAGACACCAAAACTCAATCAATTTAAACATACTTCACTTACTTGTACTCAATATGTACAGTATATATATTATTAATAATAAAGTAATAACATAACATATTTACCAAATTATAATGAGCAGCTCTTGCTTCATCTATGAAAATAAATTTTTCTGTACTCGGATTCCACCAATCTGGCACACCCGGTAATTTGGAAAATATTTTTCTCAATTTTCGTCCTGGTATCATTCGATTAATTCTCCATTTAATATGAGTATTCTTATTCGAAAGAGTCTGCAGATCAACTCTTTTATGCATCACGTCATGTATGGTTCTACAAAATTAAATTAAATTTTAATTTTTGCAACTATAATTATTGCATATAACAACTTCGAAAATTAATATATAATTTTAGAATTTATTTTATCTTAATTAATAATTTATAAAGCTGATATATAAAGTATAATGTACATTAATAAATATTTTTATCGGTCTTACAATCCTTATAATATAATATATTAATTAAAATCACGACAGTCAGATAGTTTAGTACCTGAGGATAAACCGTAGCGGTTCGAAACGTCGAGCACCAAAAAAAAAGAGAAAATAAGGTGGTGGGGGCAGTCAGACCAAACATCAAGTCCTTTGCTAACATAGAATATAGTTTATTATTTTTATTATTTTTATTTTATTTTATTATTTTATTTTTATTATTTTTAATTTTTAATCGAATTAAATTTCGTAATAGTAATAAAATAGTAATAAGTTTTATTTCAGAATCTTCGGGGGTGATAAAAACAAGGACAGCCTGACTGTTATTATTTTAGTTAATATATTATATTAATAAGGACTGAAAGACCGATAAAAATATTTATTAATTTAATTCAAAACAGTCGACTGTTACAGTAATTTTCTTAATACTGTTATTATTGCTGACATTATTCATTAGATTTAACTAAAATATAGTTTTTGTATCACTGATATATGGCGTGCTTAAACATGAATTTGGATTGATCTGGATATAAATTATACAAGTTTAACTCAGCATTTATAGTTTCACCTATGATGCTTAAAGCCTATCGACTTCTCAGTTATTCGATAATACTGTAGAAGGTCTGCTTCAAAAGTTCTCAGACTTTTTAACTGGAGTACAACCAATGGCACCACCTGTTTGTGATTATCCGCGTTCTGCGATAAAGCGCATCTTCTATTTATATTTTGCCGACAGTTCATGATATTTGGATCAATAGAAACGAAGTTTTTGCGCCTCAAGTGACAGGGTGTTTTGTTTGTTGCTCGAAAAATGAGAATTGAGCAAAGAGCTAACATTCAGTTTTGTTTTAAACTCGGCAAAACTTTTACCGAAACACATAAAATGATGCAACAAGTTTATGGTAGTGATTGTTTATTTCGTACAACAATTAATGAGTGGTTTCGGCGTTTCAAAGATAGCAAGGAAGACCTCAATGACCACGAACGTTTGGATCGACAGAGAGAAGCGGTAAATAAAAGGAACATCGAGAAAGTGTATTAATTCATCAACGATGTGTCGAAATCGTCTGTGTATTACATGAAAATGAAAATTCCACACAAAGTAACTAAGGGCCAAAAAGCACTTTCAATTCGACATTTTAAAAACACTATTACAGAATTTAATGGGGACCAAAACTATCTTTATTCTATCATAACTGGTGACGAGACATGGTCTTTTCAAGATGATCCCGAAACCAAACATCAAAGTGCTGAATAAAAAGCCCCCGATGAACCAAAACCGAAAAAAAATCGCGCTTGAAAAAATCGAAAATCAAATCAATGCTCATCGCTTTCTGCGATTCCAAGGGCATTCTTCACCAGGAATTCGTTCCACCTGGCAAAACGAGTAGTATGTATTACCATGGTGTTATGAAGCGTTTTCTTGCCCACACTCGCCATGTTAGTTCAGAATAGCGTGAAACTGGAAGCTGGCGTCCTGATGTTTGTTGCATGATAATGCGCCGTCCCATCGATCGACATTGGTGACTGATTTTTCGATCAAAAATGGAATTCTGACGGTCAATCATTCACCTGATATGGCACCTTGTGATTTCTACTTATTCAGTAAATTGCATTTGGCGATGAAACGAAAGCGTTACAGGGACATTCAGGACATCCGAAAGGCAACAACCGCCACTTTGAAAATGATTCCAGTCAACAACATGAAAAAGTCATTTGACATACTGTTCGAACGCGCTAAAGTTTGTATTAACTCGGAAAGGAGCAAATAAATGAATTTTGCAAAAACAATTATTTATTGTTGTCTTTTTTTAAATCTAAGAACTTTTGAAATGGACCTTGTATTTAAATTTTAAATTTGACATCAAAGCCTAGACAAAGAAATTATATTATTTTGAAAATATTGATAAATCTTTATTTTTCAACTGCCTAATTATTTGCGTTTTGACATTGAATTAAAGTAAAAATTTGGTAATTTCTGTTAAGTTCAGTAATTATAATTCTCTCATAAATAATATGATAGAATTATCAATTCTGACATCAGTTTTCATGCGAACAAGCAATCTCGAATGCTAATTATTTAATGTAAAAGAATAATAATAATCGCGTGTTTACATCATAAGTAGGTTATGCCTTGAATATTTATCTTATATTT
Source organism: Sycobia sp. Sy_11 (assembly GCA_018907035.1). NCBI lineage: Eukaryota > Metazoa > Arthropoda > Insecta > Hymenoptera > Epichrysomallidae > Sycobia > Sycobia sp. Sy_11. The sequence goes on along the minus strand of JACCIC010000033.1, from coordinate 24,556 downwards.
TAATAATTAATTGTAAGTATATTAGTCGCGTTTATATCTGAAAAGAAAAAGATTTTTGCTCTATTTCATGAAAGTTCCAAAATGAATGAACAACGTACAATTGATACTTATGTTATTTACCTCAACGTTATCGCTGTTGTCCGAACAAATTAATTAACCAAATAAGTAAAATAACAATATCATTTTCAATGTGATAAAGAGGTAAATTGTAACTGATTGCATCACAAACAGAACATTCAAAATTTATTAATAGTGCTTTCCTAATACTAATACAAGATAAACTTTAGTAAAATATTGACTTGACTTTATCGACACCTGTACATACTGGCAGCTGCGAGAAAGCTTATGTAGATGTTATTGAAGCTATATCTTCAAAAGGCAGTTATGGCTAATAGTAATTTTGCCGATAGATAATATGGATTCCGATGGAGGCAGGCAACGGTAGGTGCAATGCTTTTGGTTGTAAGCGTCTTAAGAAGAACTAAGTAGCCGCTCAACTCTGTTAGACAGTTTAATGGGATATCATGGAGATAAGATTCAAAATACCATGTTAAATACTTTATATATTTAATGACCACCTCAGAGACCGATTTATGATTTGAGATATCCAATTCTTAGAAAAAAAAAGTAAAGCTAAGTTCTGTGGTGATTCAGGGATCTGTGATCTGATTCAAAATGTGGCATATTTCATATGGCGTAATTTTGTGAGTGTGCAACTCTGAAAACATATTTCAAGTAGGATATACACATAACGTAACATCTGTAATTGTTATTACTGATTATGAAGCTGCACAGGTGTGAATTAATAAACTTATGTATTCTATCGAACAAAATTGGTCAGAACTGGTGCTTACAAATACAGAAATCAAAAGCAGCCATTCGCTAACTAGGAATAGTTAACCTTGGACCAAAAAAGTGGTATACATGGTTACCCCAGTAAAAGAGTAAGTTAGCAATGGCATGAGTAAGAGCCCAAACTATAATGCTGTATAGGAGGCTAAGAACTGTAAAAAAAAAATAACGGCAGCATCAAGAAATGGAGCAGTACGTATCAGAGGCTACTACTGTACGATGAGTTTAACAACAGCACTTATTATCGCATGTATTTTAACAAAACAGAAAAAGGTTATCAACTAGAAAAGGAATATTTTTAGTGAAACAGAAACTGCAACATGAATTAGAACAGCTTCGCTAACCGAATGACAGAACCACTGAAAAGATCTATGTGAAGAGTGTGTCCTCTGAATTGTCATATATCTATACATATATATATATATATATATATATATATATATATATATACATATACATATACATGTAAAGGTCGCGGTAGAGAAGTTAAGTTGAAGAATAGTCGGTTCCGATCCTATCTCCATAATATATGGCAAATAGCGGAATCATTCTGTACATGCTTGTGTACATACTTCACGTGGTTTTACAATGTGAAAAACTTTATCTTGAAAAGGAGCACCCTGACCAATGAATAAGTCCATTTGACTTGTTTACAGAGTCGAATTAAGCCTTTGTGAGACCGAGGGCTATTTTTAAGACGAAGTCCTCCTACAAGGAATGGAAAAATAAATTATTTAAATAAAAAAGAAACTGAACTAGAGCAGATAGACATGTTGTATTTAATGATAATAATTTTAATGCAAATAAAATGTTAAAATAAATCAAACCACAATAAATCAATTTAATTCATTTATTTTTTTATTTAATTAAAGAAAAAAGTTTATCAATTTATTAAAATTCAGGGATTTGAATAATTTCAATTCTATTACTAAAATGACTAAAAATGATATTCGTTTACATTAATTATCATTTATTTATTATTATTAATATTGAAAATAATCTTTCTGTCTCAGTGTTTTATTTATTTACTTGGAATCTTATAAGTAATGTACGCGTAATATAAATAATTTGAAAATTGAATAACATATCATTTGTTTTTATCCAATTTAGAATCTTGAATGGATTTTACGTCTTTTTATTGTCGTAGAATGTAAAAATATCTTTAGATTGCAACTTTAATCAAGACACAAACAGTTCTAATTCAAAAATGCGATAAGTCTCATTGTGCACTTTTTCTGTATGCAACTTTATTTATTGAAGACTAATAGTTTAGATAAAAGACCATTGATGTGTAACATATGTAGTACTCCTTTTTTAAATTCTATCTTCTCATTCGGTTTCAGTTTTTACGTGTAAAAATTTACCTCAATTTTCGTTAGGACTATCCAGTAAACTAATTATAATTCCTAATATAAGTATATATTAGGAATTATAATGTAACTAATTATAATTCATATATAATTCCTAGTTAAAGATTTTGATAATTCAGTTAAATTTTGATACTTCATCTTTTGTTTATTATTTATTTCGTTTTCGTTAAAAGTTGTTATATCGCCGGTAAATTTTGTATCATCATCATCATCATCTTCTCTCTCTCTCTCTCTCTCTCTCTCTCTCTCTCTCTCTCTGATTGTCAAGGTTATTATTTAAAAAATAACGAACAAAAATCCGAACTTTAGAAAGTTTTTTTTATAGATACTACTCTTGTTTTTTACAATTTTTTTTGCACTAATGGTTTGTCTTTTTGACATTTTTAAACTTAAATTTTAATTATGAATAATCAAATAAATGTTTTCACTTATGTACACTATTAAAATATACTTTTTACTTATATTCATAAAAAAGAAAATGAATAGCTATAATGAATGTAGCTTTATTACAGAGTTCTATAAAAAAGTAACGAAACGATCTAGCACTAAGGATTATTTATCGAATATCCAATGACAATAATTGTATAACAATAACTTTATAACAGCATTAACAAAAGATAAATGCGGATTAAGCCTTGCCATTGATATGGTTCAAGATCGAAGCTGCCAGGGCCACAATCACTAATTTGTCATTTATATATCGACAGAATATATTACGATTATAATGTAAATTATATTTCATGTTTAACACTTTGCCACGCTAATATTTTCAACTATTTAATTCAAATAGTAAATACATGTGGCTCTTAACTTGTATCAAGGAGAATGGTGATGCACCAAAGGCAAGTTTGAATCATGCAGAGTAACCTGAGTGCTACCGTTATATACTTTAATATTCATAATCTTTATTGTTTATCATATTTAAAACTTTCTATTCATTTGAGACTACCGGTCGGGTATTTTTTAGAAGTGTGATAGTCTCTTCTTTCATTTAGTAACAAAAACAAAAAATTAAATTCTTCATAAAAAAATATTATACAAAAATGCAGATTTTATCATTTTAGAATTTCTCCTTCTCCAGTGTGAGCACCACAAAGTTATCTTTGCTCCTATCGTAATTTTTTTACCCACAGTTCTTATACATTTAATATTACTTGAAATTTAATAAAACCTATAATACACTACATCCGTTGTTCTAGAAAGAAACAGATAGATATATCCGTCGTAGCACATATAGAAATTTTTTTATATACGTGTTGGAAAGTGAAATTGGAGGGAAAAAGGGAAAATAGAGTAAGGTAGAGATATAAACGATAATATAGTTTAATAATTAATATAATATAAAGTCAGTAGAAAAAAACCACTTTGCCTTTCGTTTACTTTTTTTTTTATAAAGAAGAAATATTATAATAATCTAATAACATTAGGTGATTATATTTTGAAGTGAAGGTGCACTAATGTTGAGAACAAAACACACTATATATTATTGAAAGTATAATCTTTTTAATAATATATTTCCTGAGTTTTCCTCTCTTTCAACAAGGAAATTTTTAGTTATCATTATAAATTTAGTTATCATTAGAAATTTTTACTGGGATTTGCTTTGCGGGAAATCAATAGCGAATATATTATATATTTAAATTCCAAATATTTAATGTATCGCGATATATAAGAAGTTTGCACCATTGACAAATACTTATATTCGGTTGTCAAATATCTCCCTTCCGCTTTTTTGCTCTTCATTCAATGCTTTATAATAAGTGTTACAGTGGTAGGATTTACTTCAAATATGCGCCGTTTTGTTCGATAATCTATTTCCATCTAGACGACAATACATAATACTCTCCTTATTTGCGAAGAACTCGGACAGACACTTTTCACAAGCCTCTTTTGAGCCCAACTTTACACCACCAAGGGCGTTCGACATGGACAAGAACAGGTGGTAATCACTTGGCGCTATGTTCGGGCTATATGGTGGATGCGATAAAACATCCCATCCGCACTCCCGTAGCTTCTGACGAGTCATCAACGAAGTGTGTGGTCTGGCGTTATCCTGGTGGAACACTACATCCATCCTGTTGGCCAATTGTGGACGCTTCTGGTCGATAGCCTACTTCAAACGGTCCAGTTGTTCACAGTAGATGGTAGAATTAAGAATCTAGCCATATGGGAGCAGCTCATAGTGGATGATTCCCTTTTCCAATCCCACTAAACACACAGCAAAACCTTCCTGACCGTCAATCTCGGCTTGGCCACTGTTTGGGACGGTCCACCGGCCTTGGACCACGACCGTTTTCGCTTGATATTGTCGTATGTGATCCATTTTTCGTTCCGTTTCAGCAGCACATCGCAGGCGTTGATTTTTTGCGTCAAATCTTGCGAGGTTTTTTTGCGTCAAATCATGCCAAACATCAAGCTTCTTTTTGTATCCAGCCTTCTGCAGAGGGTTTAAAATGGTTTGGTGACGAACTCTCATCTCCTGGGCAATGTCACGAGATGCCACATGCCGGTCTAACTCGATAAATTTTATGATTTGATCGGTATTCATCGTCGCAGGTCTTCGGGCGGCTGGCTTGTCCATAGTGTCGTTTTCACCGGTTCTGAATTATCGATACCATTCTTCTGCAGTTCGAAGTGATAGTGCGCCATCCCCCAAAACACCATTAATCTCAGGGAATGTTTCTCTAGCGGATTTTCCTTTAACGAAGAAAAACTTTAAAATAGCGAATTTCGACGTTAGTGAACTCCATGTTTACACGTCTATAACTTTTGAACGCAATATCCAAACTAATCATGCATAGCGTCGTTTTCTACGTTATCTCAAGACCTTTCAAATGATGTATAGTATTGCCAGATACGAGCTCTGTAGCGCTTTGTACATAGCCGCGAAATTCATAAGACAAAAAGGCAGAAGGGAGATATTTGACGACCTAATATTATAATCATTATAGTTTTCAAATTATAATATATTTCCTCAAAATTTTATCGAGAAGTTTTTTCGAAGAATTTTAAAGTGTGTATATTATGTAATTGAAAATAATATTATAGTAAATGTATATCGAGTCTTCAATGAATTATACTTTTACTGATTATATACAGGTACGCTTATTAATTCACAAAAAAGATATTAATACTCGAAATGAACTTTCTATGAAACTACCAAGAATTTCATGAGTCAACATTTCCAACATTTATTATCATAGGATAAATTATCATATACAATAAATCTTAAATATATGCTTAATAATTAAATTTCTATCTTCATCAAAAATTTGCAAGAGATATATTTCAATTTGAAATATTCTTATTACAGAAGAACTCATATTAAATTGATTTGTAATGGCCCACAAAAAATAATATGTTATTTTTGCTAAACAAATAAAAGTTTGCTGATTTTAATATTTTTCTACTCATTTTAGTTATTTCCTGAGCCACTTAATAAATAATCTTATGTTCTGATTTATGCTAAATTTACTGTAAAGGCCTTAAATGGGCTCTCAAAATTAACATTTTGAAAGGAGTATCGACCTGTTTGCTTTTTTTATTATTTAAAGATTTTCTTTAAAACTTCTTCTAGTTGATTGTTATATATGATCTAATATAATTCAGAAAAAAAATTATAAAAAAAATGGCTTCACTGCAAAATTTTATAACTATGGTTTCGATAAAATATGATTTCTGTTCATTGTTCACCTATTTATATTTAAATGCTCAATAAAATCACATTAAAAGTATTTAGTTTATTTAAGGTATTTATAATATGAGATTTTGCAAAATTTACATATTTTTATTCATCAAAATTGCAATAATAATTTCAATACTACACCAGTCTTTTAAAAACATAATATACTTAAATTTATTCTAAAATATAAGAAAAATTAAAATTGTACTTATGTCGATTGTTTTGAATTAAATTCATAAATATGTTTATCCGTCTTACAGTTCTTATAATATAATATATTAACTAAAATAATAACAATTTTTATTTTATTTTATATTATATTATTATTTTAATTTATTCATTTTAATTTTTAATCTAATTAAATGGAGTAATAAGGTTTATTTCAGATTCTCTGGGGGCGATAATAAACGAAGACAGTCTGACTCATTATTTTACTTAATACATTTTATTATAAAGAGTATAAGACCGATAAATATATTTATTAATTTAAAATATAAGAAATTCCCTAATATTGATTCATGTAAAAAACATAGAACATTACAACGAATAAACTTTCAGTTCTGTTAACGAATAAAATTTCAGTTCTAGAATTCTAATAAGCTTTAATTTTATTTATTAGACTAAAAAAATAAAAAAATAATTTACCAATTTAAAATCTTTTTCCTCTCTCTTTCGCGCGCGCACGCGCGCGTGTGTCTGTGTGTATGTTTCAACCCTGGAACTTTTATAGTTTTTATATTTTTTGAGCATGTACTTTATCTTAAATGTATAATAATAATATATGTAATCAACTTAATTTAATATTTTTCAAAATTTTTAAATCTTAAAGACTTTTAACTTTAAAAATCTAAATAGCTTCATTTATATTTCTTTAGTGTTATTATTAATCTGTTTAACTAATTACTAACAGAAAATTCACAACACAAATCATGTTTTTAAATGAATTAAAGTGATAAAATGAATCATAAGTTTTGATATGTTTTCAAGTTATTAATTATCACTTAAATTCAATGTTAAAGTATTAATTCCTATAGAATAGTATATATGAATAACTATGATATATTAAATTAATATAAAAATAAATAAAAATTTACCTATAAGATGCTTGATTAGATATAACTTTCTGAGCATCTCTATTAAAAATCTCTTCATGTTTATTATAAATTTGAAAAAGTTTATTCATATCAACATTTTCACGTTCTTCTATACGTATAAAAGGTATACCAGTATTAAACAGAGATGTTATATTATAGCCGGTTAAATTTTGTACAGAGTTTATAGAACTACAAGGCCAGCAGTCCATTTCACTTACATGGAAATAAGGATTTTCTACAAGACACCATTCATCATACCATTCTGAAAAAATTTAAATATAAATAATAACTTTTAAATATTAAAAATTATTTACAGTAATCTATAATTCAACAAAACATTTATACTATTTAAATTATATGAAATATAAAATAATTTAATATAATTTCTAAAAAATGTTTACAAAAGTATTTACATGGCTTGAATGACAATACTCAAATTAAACTAATATACAATATAAAGATAAAAATAATAACTTACTATAAAAAGAAAAAGTTTGATAGAAAAATTCAATATTTGAATTAAGACATAAAAATATTTTATTTTAAAATACAGGCATTGGTATTACTGATAAACAGGTATCATAAGAAATATTTAATTAGTTACCTGTTATTGCAGGATATATTGCTATAATTGGAACTGCAATTTTTCGAAGTACTTTTAAACCCGGATAGATAAAAGTTTGTAAATTTCTTAACAAAACATTGTGTATTTTTGGATGGTTGTATACAATTAAACTACTTGATATTAACAATAAAAAAATTATACTACAAAATTTAAACACTTTCAGAATACTCAGAATATGTTTTGAAGTGTTGTCTTCTAGTAAACAGAAGCATTGCTTAAATACTTCATTAACTTGATCTTCAGAAATATTATTTTTTGAAGCATAACGTTTTATATTATTAATTTTCTTTTTATATTGATTTGAATCCATTGAAATTAGTTTTAAAACAATAGTACATTCAACATTTTTTAATAAAATGTTACAATTAATTTGAGAGGCTTAAAAGGAATTATGAGTGCTCTGATAACATGAACTCAATAAATATAATTTTTTTTTGCGGTTGACACTTTGTTTTGATTTCGATTAAAGGTGGACAGCAAATATTATGATCAGACATGTTCCAGGCTTCCAGGAAATATTATCTGATGCAAAATAACTGGATAGTTTATGGGCATGGATTATGTCAATGAAGAGAGACATGGATAGAAGCGTTAAGCCCCAATACTTATATAGTAAACCGCGTGCTCTGGGAACAGAGTTGAACCTTAAGAGTGCCCCATACCTCTGACGGAAGTTAAAATCGATTGAAGCGCCTGATTTTTAATATACTGTGGAAGCTTACGGAACTCGAAGTGTACGAAAAATCCTGTTCTGTTTTATCGATTGTTCTAGTATTAATCAGGGCCGTAGTAGCCCAAGTTAAATATGTAAATTATAAATGATTCATACAAAATTTATATTTTATAATATTTTTATGAAATAAGTAGCGGAGTAGTTGATCATTTGTCACAAGAAGTTTATTATATATATATATATATATATATATATATATATATATATATATATATATATATATATATATAGTATATTTAAGTGTAGAAGATAAGGATCCTAGGAGACGAGCAGTAATAAAGAAACATCAGCTCGACATCCAGCGTTTGATTGAAATACGCATATATGTATGCGTATCTACACACACATTAACATATATAATCTCCATACTCCTAATTTCTAACCAAATTACTTACTCAAAAATGACAAGGGCCGTGGTGGTCGCAAACGATTAATATATATATATAGTAACTTCATATTGAGTTTATATCAAAACTTGTTTACCAATAATTTACACAATTTTATACGAAACATTGGTTTATGGAATGTTACAAAAAAAATGATAAAAAATTAAATGATATTAATTATTTCATTAATGAATAGAATGGGATCTCTTAATTATGAATATTGAAATAAGTATAAAGATAACAGCGAATAATATTTTCAAATTAATTTTTTTTTTCGAAAATTGAGATATACAAAATTGTCTCTTTAAGGTAAACAATTGTAAAATTAATTATTATACTTAATTTTTAGGATGACAAAATCCAATACACAATAGACTTTATTATTTTATAATTCTTTCAAACTGTTAGTTTATGTATTCTATTAAATTATTTTTTATTAAACAAATAACAATAAATTATTGTTCTAGAAATATTAATTTCTTGCAGTATAGTAATTAAAACTTGCATTTGAAATAAAATTATTATTTACTAGATAAAAATAAAAAGACCTAGTTTATACCTTTTTCTTAATTTTACTATAACAATGTTGACATTTTTCATTCTAAGATGTGTCTATTTTATAACCATAACAGTTCAATTATTTTTAGTTCGTAGTGACTAGATTTCAGCCTACTCAAAATTATTAGATGTCTACGAGGTGATGTATAACGCTAATTTTCGATTCTGTTCTGAAAGTTTTGAAAGTATTTTTTCAGCTGTTGCTCATTCCTTGATTTGTTTCTAATTTTTCAGTATTCCTGTGAAATTCTACTTTTAATCTATTCTTGCGCAATAAATTAGCCATTATAACTCCTTTTTTGTACACTTAAATTTGGAATTATTTTTTAGTACCAGGAATGTAGTCTAAGGAATTTTTCTTCGCCATTTTATAGAAAACCAAGTTGACATTCTTTACACGTATAATTTTTAGATATAAAGAAATTCAATATTTTCATTTTATTGGCATTATGTATAAAATATTAGTTTTGTTATTGCAATGCTATAATATGAAAGTAGTAAATAAAAATATTAAATTTTTATAGTTTTGCGTATTATCTAAATAAATTTGAATTTGTCAGGATTGCCGTGCACTTTTTTATTTACAATTACATTTTTATTGTATTATTTTTTTTTACAATTTTATCTTATAAATCTGTATTTATAATCTAAAATTGGAATGGTAATCTATAATTTGACAGAATCGTACTTGATTCATGTATGATTCTAAAGAATATAAGAATACTAATTATATGGAACATAATGGCACTCTAGACTATTCTTAATATAAAATTATGTAATTTAAAAAAATAATTAAATCATTATTTGATATTTATCTAAAATAGATTATTTTGTTTATTGTATTAAATTATTTTTAAATTACTGATTCTAAATAAGCGTATTTTGGAAAATAATAAATTAATAAAAATTATATAATATTTGAAAACAAATTTCAATTGTTTTTATCGATTTATATTACAAAATTTAAAAAACAAATTCGAATAAAGATTGTGTCATTTGTCTGATGCAGTGTTCCAAATATAGATATATTTATATAGGTCTTATATAAAATCCCTTCTGAATTTTGCAACATAATATAATATAATGTTACCTGAAATTGAATCGATCTTTTTAGCGGGGATACCTCCAGATTACCTAAACTTAGTCGGATGTTTTTGCTCATTGGAGCATAATTTGTTTATATTTTATATTTTAATATTTTTCATATTTAATATTTTCTGGGCATAGTTTTATGTTTAACTTTTAGTTAAATTTTTTTCTCTGTTATTTCTTTCTTACCGTTTAATTAAATTTGTTAACCATTTTTTTAAAAATAGGTTTTTAACACTTTTTTATTTATTTATGCTTAATTATTTTTATTTTTTTTTAATTATAGGTTAAATAAGATCTGTGTATTAATATTTTAAGAGTCGTAGTTGATTTTTCATTATCATTTTTTCTTACTTAGTTTTTATAATAAATATTGTAATTAAAATTTCAACCTTCAACAGTAAGAATGACCAAAAATTTAATTACAATACGAAAATGATACAATAACTATAAATAATAAAAATACTACGTTTAAAAACCAATTTGTATATTTCATTTATTTAAAATTAAATATGATATAGAACAGTTTATAAAAAGATACATTCACTAGTAAGTGTAGGTTCTACGTGGCTTGGTGATAAAATAACAAAGTAGCCCCCATCTATGTTACGTAAATAGGACTTTTTTCGAGGAATATAAATTTTAGAGTCAGAAATTTGGTCTAATAAATAATAAAAATTTATTCAATTTTTAACTACTTAAGAAATAAAAGTAATGACTAAGTATACATTTATAATAAATTTTTTAAGAAAAGCAAAATAACTAGGCGAGTTTGATATGTTTTTAGAATATTAAGAACTTTCAAAAATAAATAACTATTATTGTAAAATTTAACTTGGTTCGAAAAAAATTTGTCTTTATTGTTTTTTTTCCTCTATCCATATGTTATTACAATATATTTCTATAGCATGTAGTGCCATTCTTTTTCGTATTAACATATTCGCGGCGTTGTGATATTTTATTTTTTACACTGTATTAGAACTGCTTCTTTGGCTGCTTTGCTGGCAATACGATTTTCAGTGCTGTTTGAATGAGCAGATGTCCTTAAAACTTCTATTTTTACTTCTTTTCTTGATTTATTGAATTTTATGAGTTTATACTTCATTTCATTAACTTCTTAATTATTGGCGCTGAGATTGTACTGTGAATTTAGTACACTTTTTGAATATGTACGTATATAAGATGGAGCTGTGTCGAGTGGATTGAGCATATCTGATACCAAGAAGTATTTAACATATATCTGAAGCAAATGCTTCAGCTGAAAAGGTAGAGAATTCGACTGTAAATTGATAAAAAATTTTATCGGTCTTACAGTTTTTTTACTATAATATAATATACTAATATAATGAGTATCGGGCAGTCCTTATTTATAATCACCACCGTACAATCTGAAATAGATATTACAACTAAATAGTAAAATAAAAATTAAATTAAATAAAAAATAAATAAAAAAGTTAGAATTAAGTAAGTTATATTAGAGTTTAGTCCTTGAAGATGAACCGGAACTGTTCAAAACGTCGGAAGTAAAAAGTAAATTTAAATTTAAGCTGGTGGGGGAAATCAGATTCTCCTTTATTAACATAGAATATAGATTAATTTATTTGTATTATTTTTAATTTTTAATTTTTAATTTATCTGATTTTTTACTTTATGTGTTATTAGTAATTTGTATTTTCAATTTTATGGGGGTTACTATAAACTAGGAGAGTATGACTGTTATTCCATTAGTATAATATTTTATTGTATAAAGGCTGTAAGACCGATAAAAATATTTATGAATCCACATTAAAATATATATATATATATATATATATATATATATATATACCCTTAGGTATACATATCTCAGGGTTGAGATATTTTTTAATTAACTTGTAATAATTTATAATTACTTTTTAATTTTTATCGATATATATATATATATATATATATATATATATATATATATAATAAGGTATTATTTTCAATTTTCAATGAAATGAAAATTTATTAAATAATTATAAAATATTATTAAATATTAAATAATTATTATTTATTAAATATTATTAAATAATTATAATCAATTTTTTCAACCCATATTTTCTCACCTAAGTCCAAGCTGTAAATTACAATTTTTCATAAGAGAAATTAGCCATGCAGTAACATTTAGCACGCCCAGAAAAACTTCGATGAACGATAGAATAAATAATTATAAACAAAATCCAGTTAAATGGTGGGACACTGACTGTGATAAAATTAAACGTCTGAGAAAAGCAGCTTTGAATAAGTGGCAATATACCAAAAAAATCGATGATTATATTGAATACAAGAAAAGGGTCGCAATAGCTAAAAAAACTTTTCATGATAAAAAAAAAGAAAGCTTTATTGCCTTCGCTGAATCAATTAACTTTAATACAAACAAAACTTACGTTTGGAATACTGTAAAAATTTTTAAAAATAAATACACTAAAATAAAATCATCTTTTAATCACAATTCTAGTAATATCGATAAAATCTCTCAAACAATAGATAAAATATGTTCACCATGGGTACCCAATGATCCATCTTGGCTTCCTAATTTTGCTGCAAATACCTTTTTAAGCAATCCCTTTCAACATTCTGAATTTAACATCGTGCTAAACTCAAGAAAGAGCTCTTCATCCCCAGGGATGGACGGTATTGATTATGATATTCTGAAAAAATTACCGTTAAATTATCAATTAGTTCTCTTGGATATTTTTAATGAAATGTACGATAAATGCGACTTTCCGATAGAATGGAAAAAATCTTTTACTATCTTTATTCCAAAATCAGATAACGAAAGTTTTCGTCCAATATTTTTGTCGTCTTGCATTTGTAAAGTCTTCGAAGGTCTCGTTAAAAACCGATTACAATGGTGGCTCGAAAAAAATAACCTTATACCGAGTGCGCAATCCGGATTTCGCAAAGGCCAATCGACTACTGATAATCTTGTTCAATTAATATTAAAAATTGAAGAAGGCTTTAAGAAAAAACAACATGTCCTGGTTACATTCTTAGATATATCCAGCGCGTTTGACAATGTAAATAGCACGATACTACTGGATATATTAGCCGAAATGAAATGTCCCTTAAATTTAATTAAATTTGTAAAATTCCTAAGTTATGAAAGGCACATATATACAGAATTCACAGGAGATAAATATAGAAATTGCTATAAAGGCGTTCCACAAGGAGGGGTTCTTAGCCCCTTACTTTTTAATATTTATATTGCAAACATCATGAAAAATTTACCTAAAAGTGCAATCATATCTAAGTATACCGATGACATTATAATTTTAGTTAAAAAAAAATCGCTGAAATCTTGTAAGTCAATCATGCAAAAAGCTGTGAGTACTGTACGAAAAAATTTGTATAGCATTGGATTGGAACTATCGGCGCACAAAACACAAATGATAGATTTTAATAACATTAACGTCATACCTGGAATTGCAAAAATTAAAATCGATAACATATGTATTAACTCTCAAGAAAAAGCAAAATACCTTGGCATCATATTCGACTATCAATTAACCTTTAAATATCATATTGACAAAGTTAAAAATAATGTATTGAAAGCCTTTAACGTAATAAAATTTATTAGAGGAACTTGGTGGGGAGCTGACCCGAACACCCTTCTCATTATCTATAAGTCCTACATTCGGTCCATTATAGACTATGCCTGTTTCGTTTATTATCCCAAAAAGAAAAATAAACGTTATATTTTCGAAAAATTACAGTATGCCGCAATTCGACTAGCATTAGGCTACCGCATCAGTACACCGACCAATATTCTGCTGGCTGAATCCAAACTTACTTTTATTGAAGATAGAATAAAATATTTATGTCTAAGTTATTTATCAAAAGTACTGTCAAATTCCAATCTGTCTGTACATAAATCGATAGACAATGCCTATACGAATTTTAAAAAATCAAAAAACAAAAGAATCTTTATTAATAGCATAAAAGAAATTATGTCTTACAAAAATGTAATTGATATTCAAAGCCATTACAATTTATATAATGTAGATTATGAAACTATTGTAAATAATATAGATATAGATACGGAATTTGCTCAAACCTTATGCAGCATTAAAGATGTAAATAGCAAAATTAATGAATTTGTAACAAAAGAGTGTGCTGTTTCGATATATACAGACGGAAGCAAAATTCAAAATAATATCTCAGTTGGTATAGCTTGCTTTTCAGAATCGCTCGATATATCCGTTCAAAAAAGCATCTCAAATTATGCATCCATATTCACGGCAGAAAGTATTGCCATTAACGAAGCACTGGATATAGCCATAGCGAATTCCAATCATAATATAATTGTGTTCACTGATTCATTAAGCGTACTGCAAAAATTAAAGTATTCTAAATTAAGTATTAAATGTAATAAATATATATATGAAATTTAAAAAAAAATTATAGAATTCAATAAGATATGTGCAAATAATACAAAAATCCAATTAGTATAGATTCCAGCTCATGTAGGGATTAAAGGGAATGAGATAGCAGATCAATTAGCCAAAACCGCTACACTTGTAGAGCCATTAGAAAACATACGACTTCCTTTCTCTGACTTAAAACACATCTTTAAGACAAAAGCAATACAAAATACTGATAATAAACTTACTAGTATCGGACTACAGAAAGGTCAAGAATATTTTGAATATTGCCATAAAACTAGAAGTAAACCATGGTTCTACAATTGTAATCTCTCCAGAGCCAACATTGTAACGATCAATCGAAGTAGAGCTAATCACTATGGTCTTTTTGCGTCTCTTGCTCGCATCAACATTATTGATAATTCTGTATGCCCTTGCAATACTGCAATTCAAGATCTTGATCACGTTCTATGGCAATGTCCAATGTTTAACAATGAAAGAGTACGACTACTAAATCAATTAAAAAAATTACATATGACACCTCCCTTTAGAGTAAGATGCTTGCTATCTGTAGAAAATGTACACATTTATAATATTCTATACAAATTCTTTCGAAGCTGCAAGTTGAATGTATAAAAAGAAGAAAAAAAATAATAGTAAATAAATAAAGCAGTATCATATAGAAAGCTAACATGTATATCATACCATCTGTAAAGCGAAAACTCTGTAAAATAACTGTATGTAATGCTAAATAACTTCAACAGAAGTTAATAAAGCTTTTAATAAAAAAAAAAAAAAAAAAAAAAAATGAAAATTTAATTAATCATATATATATATATATATATATATATATATATATATATATATATATATAATTCAGGTATCAACATAACGATTACCTGATGAATGGAGATGGGTCTTGATACAATTCTTGGTCATGTATTCTAATGGATTATTCTTTTCTCTCCTGAAATGTTAATTATCTCCATATTTAACTTTTTATGAATTAAAAATAATAGCTAATTAAAATTTTATTTCAATAATAATTGTAATTTAATGATTAATTAAATAAACATGTAAACAATAATTCAATAGAAATTATTAATTATTAATGGCAAATTAATATATATATAATTTATATCAGTATATATTTCATTAAAAATGTAGAGACAAACGGTTATATACAGACGAGACATGACGGGCACCCAAAATTCAAATAAGTTCAGTTATTTTAAATTTCAATGTGCAAGTGATAGACAAAAACCTATAATTTAAGGTGCTATTTTTAAGAAAAAACTTATTAAATAAATTCATCAAAAATGTAAAGCTTCCCAAAAGACAATTTGCTTCATCTCCCCTTCCCCATAGTGGGACACGAGGATATGAAGTATTTATATTTATATAATAAGATTCATATATATGTAAAGAAAATAAAAATAAGGTAATAGTACAAACATATTAATTTATTACGTATTAATAATTAAACAAATCGTATAATACGTATGGCCTTCTTTATTTTTAATTTTAAAGGGTCATTTAAAGTATAAATAATTATAAAAATAATGATAAATTAGAGTTTTGAAGGGGGCGGTTTGATTGTTCGTAAGTGATAATATTAATATTATAGATATAATCTGATGTTAATGCAACAAAGATAACTATTATTTTAGTTGCAAGGTATCCAATATGCAAAATAGTGAAAAATTAGAGTGGAAAGAATATATAATTTTTACTTTAAATGAAAAATATAAAATCACCATCTTCTGGGAAAGTAAGCAGAACAGTATGATTGTATATTTAATAGGATTGGTTTGTACATAGAGAGCAAGTACAGCTTCTAAATATAATGGCATATTATATTCTACATTATAATTATTGAAAAACAATATATATATATATATATATATATATATATATATATATATATGTTTTTACAAAAAATATTTCTATATTATATATCGTGATATTTTTGGCGGGAATATATGTATAATTTTTGTATTTTGACATATTGACTTTATTTAATCTGACATATTTATTCCAAAAAATTATAATGTATGAAATACTAAAGAAAACTTTAGCCGTACAAGAATATATTTTAAAATAAAATTTTTATAATTACCTATTGAATAGATAGTAATGAAACTATTGAAAAGATACTTATTAAAAAAGATAGTAATTTCTAATATATAAGTGCTATTGTCAAATAGTGTTACTACATTAAAAATTATTTTAATATTTGAATCTGTAACAGTTTTCTTACAAAAAGTTTCTATAAAAGCTGTTTATTATATAAATTGTATAAATTATACAAAGTGCCAATCACTGTATAATGATGTGTAATATAAGAATAAATTTAAAAATTGCTTTATATAGATAACTATATATTTAAATATTTATAATATAATATATTAATTTAGGAGTTGTACTTACTCCTTACACAAAATTCAGTACTATAAATACACAATCATACTCTTCTACATTCCAAAATAATGATGGTTTTATGATATTTTACATTTGAATTAAAAATTATATATTCTTTTCACGTTACTTTTTCTTATCCGTTTTATATAATAGGAGTGCATATCGAAGTAATAACTCAAATGCATCAATTACACGTTGTGAATACTCAAGACTCTCATTTCCTCCTAAAATTATGAGTTTTAATCGTAGCTAAAAGACTATCCTGCAAAAAAAATAAAAATGTTTGAAATTTTGGGAATTAAAGTGCTTTAGTTGTCATAAAAAATGATTATAAAAAATTTATAGGATGTATATAAATATTAAATCTGCGTAGGCAATAATAACATTTTTGACTACATAAATATTATATATACTTTAGGTTAGGAAAAGAACAATTACTTTCCTATTATATTTTTATATATATTTATTGGCTCAAGCTCTTACATCTTGCACCTCCCTGTAATTTCAAATTTCCGTATTACTTTACTATGTTTGCAATGTATTTGAATGCATGCATATATGCATGTGTGTATTTATGTGCTAATATATATATATATATATATATATATATATATATATTTTTTTTTTTTTCTGCACCAGGCTTCATAATTCTTTATTTGATTTGTACGGCATTGAATATTTTCTTCAGCGCCACCTATTCAAAAAAATCAGAAATTAAAGTTCTCACTTTTTTATCTACAGAATTGACAACTTGCATTATAACCATAATAAAATCTTATATTTCGTTTTACTCCCTCAATTCTATGAATAGAAAGCTGAAACAAAGTTCATTCGATTCATTATTCAATTCTACATCCGGGGCTATCCAAGTTTAATCTGTACTATACGTATAAAATTTATAATATTTGTTGTTATTTAATGTTACTGCAAAGCGGCGATGTCTATAGTGCAGACGACAGTTAGATAAACATTTTCTTTTTTTTTTAATGTAACTTTGAAACATATTATGAAAGCAGTAAGGGATACCCCCAATTGTAGAATTTTTCAAAGATTCGTATAAAATTTGTTTCAACATTGTAAAACGTAAAATGAGGACGCAAAACGATATCTACGATTTACACATTTTCATTTCCGTTTTAATAGTTCATCGTGGCGCTGGGATCGCGGTATGGAGCACTCTTAAGAGTGCTCCATACCTCTGACGAAAGTTAAAATCGATTGAAGCGCCTGATTTTTAATATACTGTGGAAGTTTACGGAACTTGAAGTGTACAAAAAATGCTGTTCTGTTTTATCGATTGTTCTAGTATTAATCAGGGCCATAGTAGCCCAAGTTAAATATGTAAATTATAAATGATCCATACAAAATTTATATTTTATAATATTCTTATGAAATAAGTAGCGGAGTAGTTGATCATTTGTCACAAGAAGTTTATTATATATATATATAAATTTACACACATACAAACGCACAGAGAGAGAGAGAGAGAGAGAGAGAGAGAGAGAGATGCATATATATGTGTATTAATTTTGATATGTATATGTATTGATATTATTATGTATTAATTTTAATTTATATTGGACTGTAACACTGATGGAAATATTTATTAATTTATGCATGCATATATATATATATATATATATATATATATATATATATATATATATATATAGTATATTTAAGTGTAGAAGATAAGGATACTAGGAGACGAGCAGTAATAAAGAAACATCAGCTCGACATCCAGCGTTTGATTAAAATACGTATATATGTATGCGTATCTACACACACATTAACATATATAATCTCCATACTCCTAATTTCTAACCAAATTACTTACTCAAATATGTCAAGGGCCGTGGTGGTCGCAAACGATTAATATATCTATATAGTAACTTCATATTGAGTTTATATCAAAACTTGTTTGCCAATGATTTACACAATTTTATACGAAACTTTGGTTTATGGAATGTTACAAAAAAATGATAAAAAATTAAATGATATTAATTATTTCATTAATGAATAGAATGGGGTCTCTTAATGAATATTGAAATAAGTATAAAAATAACAGCGAATAATATTTTCAAATTAATTTTTTTTTCTCGAAAATTTAGATATACAAAATTGTCTGTTTAAGGTCAACAATTGTAAAATTAATTATTATACTTAATTTTTGGGATGACAAAATCCAATACACAATAGACTTTATTATTTTATAATTCTTTCAAACTGTGAGTTTATGTATTCTATTAAATTATTTTTTATTAAACAAATAACATAATAAATTATTATTCTATAAATATTAATTTCTTGCAGTAGAGTAATTAAAACTTGCATTTGAAATAAAATTATTATTTACTAGACAGAAATAAAAGGACCTAGCTTATACCTTTTTCTTAATTTTACTATAACAATGTTGAAATTTTTCATTCTAAGATTTGTCTATTTTATAACCATAATAGTTCAATTATTTTTAGTTCGTAGTGACTAGATTTCAGCCTACTCAAAATTATTAGATTCCTACGAGGTGATGTATAACGCTAATTTTAGATTCTGTTTTGAAAGTATTTTTTCAGCTTTTGTTGGTCATTCTTTGATTTGTTTATAATTTTTTAGTATTCCTGTGAAATTCTACTTTTAATCTATTCTTGCGCAATAAATTAGCCATTATAACTCCTTTTTTGTACACTTAAATTTGGAATTATTTTTTAGTACCAGGAATGTAATCTAAGGAATTTTTCTTCGTCATTTTATAGAAAACCAAGTTGACATTCTTTACACGTATAATTTTTAGATATAAAGAAATTCAATATTTTCATTTTATTGGCTTTATGTATAAAATATTAGTTTTGTTATTGCAATGCTATAATATGAAAGTAGTAAATAAAAATATTAAATTTTTATAGTTTTGCGTATTATCTAAATAAATTTGAATTTGTCAGGATTGCCGTGCACTTTTTTCTTGACAATTACATTTTTATTGTATTATTTTATTTACAATTTTATCTTATAAATCTGTATTTTTAATCTAAAATTGGAATGGTAATCTATAATTTGACAGAACCGTACTTGATTATATCGGGTAAAGAATATAAAAATATTAATTATATGGAACATAATGGTACGTTAGACTATTCTTAATATAAAATTATGTAATTTAAAAAAATAATTAAATCATTATTTGATATTTATCTAAAATAAATTCTTTTATTTATTGTATTAAATTATTTTTAAATTACTTATTCTAAATAAGCGTATTTTAGAAAATAATAAATTAATAAAAATTATATAATATTTGAAAACAAATTTCAATTGTTTTTATCGATTTATATTAAAAAATTTAAAAAACAAATTCGAATAAAGATTTGTCATTTGTCTGATGCAGTGTTCCAAATATAGATATATATATATAGGTCTTATATAAAATCCCTTCTGAATTTTGCAACATAATATAATATAATGTTACCTGAAATTGAATCGATCTTTTTAGCGGGGATACCTCCAGATTACCTAAACTTAATCGGATGTTTTTGCTCATTGGAGCATAATTTGTTTATATTTTATATTTTAATATTTTTCATATTTAATATTTTCTGGGCATAGTTTTATGTTTAACTTTTAGTTAAATTTTTTTCTCTGTTATTTCTTTCTTACCGTTTAATTAAATTTGTTAAACATTTTTTTAAAAATAGATTTTTAACATTTTTTTTATTTATTTATGCTTAATTATTGTTATTTTTTTTAATTATAGGTTAAATAAGATCTTTGTATTAATATTTTAAGAGTCGTAGTTGATTTTTTATTATCATTTTATTTTACTTAATTTTTACAATAAATATTGCAATTAAAATTTCAACCTGCAACAATAAGAATGACTAAAAATTTAATTACAATACGAAAATGATACAATAACTATAAATAATAAAATACTACGTTTAAAAACCAATTTGTATATATCATTTATTTAAAATTAAATATGATATAGAACATTTTATAAAAAGATACATTCGCAAGTTTAGGTTCTACGTGGCTTGGTGATAAAATCACAGCGTAGCCCCCATCTATGTTACGAAAATAGGACTTTTTTCGAGGAACATAAATTTTAGATTCAGAAATTTGGTCTAATAAATAATAAAAATTTATTCAATTTTTAACTACTTAAAAAATAAAACTAATGACTAAGTATACATTTATAATAAATTTTTTAAGAAAAGCAAAATAACTAGACGAGTTTGATATGTATTTAGAATATTAAGAACTTTAAAAAATAAATAACTATTATTGTAAAATTTAACTTGGTTCGGAAAAAATTTGTCTTTATTGTTTTTTTTCCTCCATCCATATGTTATTACAATATATTTCTATCGCATGTAGTGCCATTCTTTTTCGTGTTAACATATTTGCGGCGTTGTTATATTTTATTTTGTACGCTGTATTAGAACTGCTTCTTTGGCTGCTTTGCTGGCAATACGATTTTCAGTGCTGTTTGAATGAGCAGATGTCCTTAAGACTTCTATTTTGATTTCTTTTCTTGAGTAATTGAATTTTATGAATTTAGAATTCATTTCATTAAGTTCTTAATTATTGGCGCTGAGATTGTGCAGTGAATTTAGTACACATTTTTAATATGCACATATATAAGATGAAGCTGTGTCGAGTGGATTGAGCATATCTGATACCAAGAAGTATTTAGCATATATCTGAAGCAAATACTTCAGCTGAAAAGGTAGAGAATTCGACTGTAAATTGATAAAAATTTTTATCGGTCTTACAGTTTTTCTACAATAATATAATATACTAATATAATGAGTATCGGGCAGTCCTATTTATAATCACCACCGTACAATCTGAAATAGAAATTACAACTAAATAGTAAAATAAAAATTAAATTAAATAAAAAATAAATAAAAAAGTTAGAATGAAGTAAATTATATTAGAGTTTAGTCCTTGAAGATGAGCCGGAACTGTTCAAAACGTCGGAAATGAAAAGTAAATTTAAATTTAAGCTGGTGGGGAAATCAGATTCTCCTTTATTAACATAGAATAAAGATTACTTTATTTGTATTATTTTTAATTTTTAATTTTTAATTTAATTGATTTTTTATTTTATGTGTTATTAGTAATTTGTATTTTCAATTTTATGGGGGTTACTATAAACTACGAGAGTCTGACTGTCATTCTATTAGTATAATATTTTATTGTATAAAGGCTGTAAGACCGATAAAAATATTTATGAATCCACATTAAAATATCTATATACATATATATATATATATATATATATATATATATATATATATATATATAGATATATATACCCTTAGGTATACATATCTCAGGGTTGAGATATTTTTTAATTAACTTGTAATAATATATAATTACTTTTTAATTTTTATCGATACTATATATATATATATATTATATATATATATATATATATATAATATATATATATATATATATATATAATTGGTATTATTACAATTAAATGAAAATTTAATAATCATTATTTTAATTAATACAATAGCTTGTGTTGATGAATTACTTTGTCATACTAAAACTGTAATGATCAGATAAACGAATCATGTATTTGAGTATATGGTTAATAACTGTATTACGGGCATCACGGTCCACGTTCGCGCAAATCGTATCATTGCGCTGGCAGCTGGTGTATTCTATCAATTCGATCAACATCGTGTAAAAAGTAGTGGCAACATCGCATTGTATATGATTTGATAGACAGCATGCGAGTGTTTACGATTTTCTAAAAGAATGAACCACAAATCCGAACAGAGTCGACCCAACCTCTCGATAAATGTCGTACAGCTGATCTGATAATATATATATGTATATATATATATACATCTGTAAAGCGAAAACTCTGTAAAATAACTGTATGTAATGCTAAATAACTTCAACAGAAGTTAATAAAGCTTTTAATAAAAATGAACCACAAATCCGAATAGAGTCGATAATATCCGATATATATATATATATATATAATTCAGGTATCAACATAACGATTACCTGATGAATGGAGATGGGTCTTGATACAATTCTTGGTCATGTATTCTGATGGATTATTCTTTTCTCTCCTAAAATGTTAATTATCTCCATATTTAACTTTTTATGAATTAAAAATAATAGCTAATTAAAATTTTATTTCAATAATAATTGTAATTTAATGATTAATTAAATAAACATGTAAACAATAATTCAATAGAAATTATTAATTATTAATGGCAAATTAATATATATATAATTTATATCAGTATATATTTCATTAAAAAAGTAGAGACAAACGGTTATATACAAACGAGACATGACGGGCACCCAAAATTCAAATAAGTTCAGTTATTTTAAATTTCAATGTGCAAGTGATAGACAAAAACCTATAATTTAAGGTGCTATTTTTGAAGACAAAAATTATTAAATAAATTCATCAAAAATGTAAAGCCTCCCAAAAGACAATTAGCTTCATCTTCCCTTCCCCAGAGTGGACACGAGGATATGAAGTATTTATATTTATATAATAAGATTCATATATATGTAAAGAAAATAAAAATAAGGTAATAGTACAAACATATTAATTTATTACGTATTAATAATTAAACAAACCGTATAATAAGTATGGCCTTCTTTATTTTTAATTTTAAAGGGTCATTTAAAGTATAAATAATTATAAAAATAATGATAAATTAGAGTTTTGAAGGGGGCGGTTTGAATGTTCGTAAGTGATAATATTAATATTATAGATATAATCTAATGTTAATGCAACAAAGATAACTATTATTTTAGTTGCAAGGTGTCCAATATGCAAAATAGTGAAAAATTAGAGTGGGAAGAATATATAATTTTTACTTTAAATGAAAAATATAAAATCACCATCTTCTGGGAAAGTAAGCAGAACAGTATGATTGTATATTTAATAGGATTGGTTTGTACATAGAGAGCAAGTACAGCTTCTAAATATAATGGCATATTATATTCTACATTATAATTATTGAAAAACAATATATATATAGTTTTTACAAAAAATATTTCTATATTATATATCGTGATATTTTTGGCGGGAATATATGTATAATTTTTGTATTTTGACATATTGACTTTATTTAATCTGACATTAAAAATTATTTTAATATTTGAATCTGTAACAGTTTTCTTACAAAAAGTTTCTATAAAAGCTGTTTATTATATAAATTGTATAAATTATACAAAGTGCCAATCACTGTATAATGATGTGTAATATAAGAATAAATTTAAAAATTGCTTTATATAGATAACTATATATTTAAATATTTATAATATAATATATTAATTTAGGAGTTGTACTTACTCCTTACACAAAATTCAGTACTATG